>JALIZH010032998.1:0-440000 GCA_030522465.1 Rhipicephalus appendiculatus
TATTAACCGCCGGTTCATGGCCAATCCCCCGAAGTGGGTAAGTGCCAAAATAAGGCTCAAGCAAGCAAGCAAGCTTCTTTGACTGGCACTTAGTTAAGATTAATAACAAGTGTTCGTAGGAGAATACGCTTGTTGCAGCATGTATATCACCGCCCCGCCCTTCTACACGGTGTATATGGTTGACCAATCAAGCTGCAAAGGAACGGCCCCGGCGTTTCTTAAAGCGTTGATCACGCGGATGAATAAAAGTGTTAAGCATTCGCGTGTAACTAAGCGCCCCTCTGCGCCTGCCGAACTCGAACCGCCGGTGCCTCTGCTCGAAGTAACCGCTTGCTAGCACATGCGATTCTGCCCGCAGGTAGGTAATGGGGCTTGACCCATCTTTGACACACAGCTGCGCTAGGGGTCGCGCTTCGGCGCCTCAAGTTCATTGCGACGCGATGAAAGACCTTGCGAGACATGGCGTAGTAGATAGAGCTTTCGGTCCAATATCGCGAGCGACGAAAATACTTGCGCGCTGACAGCGATTTCGCTATTCGAGATACCACACTCGCTATATCGAGGTTTCCATTGAAAGAGCGTGTTGTCAACTCTTGATAATAGCGTTATACAATGTTTTTTTTTCCTGTTCACTGCATCCGCTTTTTATTGTACAATTTCTTACTGAATGTTCACGCAACTGTTGAACAGTGCATGGGCGATAGGGCTATTGCCAGGCAGCTAATCACCCTTCATCCGTACCTTCCCCTAGTCATGTAATGTGTTGAAAACATAAAAAAAAGTCAGTTTCACCGCAAGGGTGAAGCAATGAATGCGATAGCAACAAATTGTAATGTTATACGAAGTGAGGCTGGCAGCTAACTCTTTTGGATCCGATCTCACGCAACTCTAGAAAACGCTGGTTTAAGAGCATACGGCCGCTCCAGGGACACTCTGCTCACCACATTCTCTTCACGTTGAGAGCGCAGCACGTAGAAGGGTACACCGGCCCCCCGCTGTCGGCCGCCGAGAAGGGGAGATAACGCGCGCGCCCGCGACGACCGCGCTCGTAAAATCGAAGGTCGCTCGAGGGACCCCCCCCCCTCGCATCTTTTCACGCTCACGAACGACGGGCGGTGCCGGTTATATAGATACACATACATACACGGGGGATGACGGCGGCGGCGACGCCGACGGCGAAAACCAGCCGAGAGTGTCCATATAATTGCTATCGCAATAAAATAAAATGAAGCGAAGCTACATGCACACTAAACAAATGACGCGCCCAGCGGGGGGACTCACCTCTCCGTAAGGCTTGAAGAGTGCCTTCAGCTGGTCGTCCTCGACGTCCAGGGGAATGTTGTTGACGTAGACGCCGTAATGCACCGACGGGGGAACCACCGCGGGCTCGACACGGGCAGCGCTCGTCTTGCCGCTCCGGCAGTTGCCGTTCTCGCCACCAGGGGCAGCAGCGGCAGCAGCAGCGGGAGTCCCGTCACCGCCGGTAGCGGCCGGAGCCGCGGTCGACGATGTCGCCTCGGAGCCATCGGCACCAGGAGCTTCAGTAGCAACGCCAGTCGCGTGATCTCCTGCACGTGCTCCGTACTCGCAGGTCCCGACGGTGTCGCCGTCTTCGCAGACGCTGCCGGTGCGAGCGTGTGCGGCGTCTAGGCTGCCCCCCAGTTTCGTCCCCTGTAGGCCCTCGCGATGCCCCTTCCAGGACTGTCTCCTCGACTGGCACGGTAGCCATGGAACTCTGTAGAGTCGAGGATGCACGACCTGCGCACGTGTACGGCGACTCGGTTTGCATGGGAGCTTCGTACAAAAGAGCACGTCGCTAGCACCGAAACAAACGGGCCCACGTAGGCAAAATAAAATTGCAATGTTTCGCTTTCTGAAACACTGAAACTGAACATGTTTACAAAGAACTTCTTGGGAAGGTAGATGAATTCTGAATTATGCTACACACACACAAGCCGACAATTATGGCGAAGGAAAGTTCAAAGTTACATCCGTGAGGCACGCACACTTACGGAAGTAGTTTCTGGCGCATTGGGGGCAGTATTTGCACCAGTCTTGAGCACACATTCGTGGTGTTTGGACCGGAAAAGTTTCCACGCGGAGCAAGCAAAGCATGGTCTAAAGGAGAAACCTACTGACAACGCGGAGAGCTTGTCAGTAGGTTTCTCCTACTGAGAGAGAGAAAGGGAAGAATGAAAGGAAGAAAGAGCGAGAAAGCAAGAAATATACAAAACAAAGATCAAAATGAGGCTGAAAGACAGAGAGTAAAAGAGGACGAAAGAAAGAGAGAAAGAAAACAAGGAAGGCCGCCAAGCTCGGCTGTTCCTTCAGGCTTGGCACCACTAGTTCTCCTCAATGTAGCCAAAGTACCTGAGCGACACCTATAACGCGAGGGCAAAGAAAGACGCGATCCCCGCTGACACGTACAGATCACAGGTGCAGCGTGGGCGGCAGTGCCATTCAAACCCCACGTGGCAACTTAAGGTTCTGATGCCACATTTGGTGATGTGCTCAAACTGGGCAACACAGATTTTGCAGGTGGGCCAAGTTCTGCGTCTAGACCAGGTCAGTTTCGGAACGCAGTAAACTCAATTTTGAATTAGGCGCCTTAAGATAATCGACGTCATCACTTGACCACGCGAGTTTCCTTGGCGTGGAATGCTAACGGCGATGGACGCCGAACAGGTGGTCGTTTTCTTTTTTTCTTTTTTCTTTTTCTTTTATAATGCTTTAGCAGTAATAAAACAAGCAAGCAAGAAACGCAAGTTCGATGTGACGTGTGCCCGAAGTACCTTTCGTTTCAGAATAATAAATGATAAAGTTCTGAAGAAAGTTTGTCTCGCGTCTGCTGCACAGCGGTATCCAAGCGTGAACCTCTAACGCAAATACCGTACATGCATATATTTCTTGACTGACCCTCAAAGTGGCATACGTCACGCGTGTGAAGCGTCACAGAATGGATTACTAATTAAAACACGTCCACGTAAAAGTATGCCCCTATTAATATACTGTATAAGTTCAACTAACTAACTACAATTCAAAGCAAGGTTGCGGCTCCAACAAGCGTTGCATTTCATATCCGATCACGCAGTCTTTGGCAAACGCTTGCCTTCGCTGCCACGCTACAGCCGTTTCACCGAACCTGTTTCAAAACATCGGATGGCTGTAACAACGTTAACACGTCAAATGTGTCGCTTCTTAACATCGCTCCCGGAACAGCACTGACGGCGGCTAAGCCGTAAGACACACGGCGCGCAACGGACAAAGAAGCTAGGAAATACGCATAGGCGTGCGCAGGGTTCCCCTTCAGGGGGGGGCAGGGAGGGGTGAAGGTTCATCGCAGCGCCCCCCCCTTCCCTATTAAGTCAATGTATGGGGCAGAATTTGCGGCAGGGTTCTGTTTGGTGTCGCATAAGTCGGTTGCCAGACTTGGCGGTATTTGTCCGTGCAGTTCCAGCTTTCCCGTTCCAGCTTTCTAATCTGTTTTGCTAGCGTCCGTGGTGTGCCGGTGTCACTGGGGCGCACGTAACCCACGACGTGCCGCTTCGCGGTTCTCAGTATTTTGCCAGCGTCCGTGGAGTGCCGGTGTAGCTGGGGCGGCCGCAACCCCAAGTCTGGCGACCGAATTATGCGACACCAAACAGAACCTTGCCGAATTTGCACCCCCCTCTCTCAGGTGACTAGGGGGGCGGCCGCCCCCCTCTGCCCCCCTCGTGCGCACGCCTATGGAAATACGTACCGATAGTCACGTTGCGCGGACGTTCACTCGAAGCACCGTAGAAAAAACCGGCGCCAGGCCTCGCTTGTCGCCACCGCAATCACCGCGACGTACTAACGGCGACAAGAAACACGGTAAACAAAGCACGCGGCCGCACAAAGCGCAGCATTCACGGGATTCGATGGCGGTTATGTCGAACACAAAACCACGCTCAAGACCAAGCCAACCAAGCTCACCATTCGGTGCTCCTTGACGCCATTCACACAGCAATCACATGGCACAAGACTGCTTAGATTCGATTGCCTCGTAGTGATCACGTGGTTTGAGAGGCCAACGGATGAGGAGGAAAGTGCGAGAGTCGAGGAACCAAGTTCGCGCTGCGGCGCCTGGCGGCGCTGCTTTGCTGAGACGCTTGAGACGCTTAGAGACGCTGAGATCGCTTGAGATTTCCTCCTCCGTCGTCCGACGTTTCAACGGTTTCGGGCTGCAGAAATTAGGCGCCTTTTCCTTCTTCGAACCACAACCACCACCAATCGCACTGAATGTCTTTCTCCACGTAAACATGGGGTGCGCTCGCCTCTTCCCGCCTTTTGACGCGGAGAACGTTTACCGGGACGCAGTTCGCTCTACGGAGGACGTTTTTTTTTCTAGCCAGATAAGCTTACTCATGCGATTCTACAGGAGAGTGTGCTGTTGTATTCAGCTTTGGAAGCCTCGAATGTTAGGGGAGTCTACAAGACGCGTACTGCCGACCAAGCGCATTTTCCATGCGTGAAATTCGGCTAGGCTAATTTCTTTCTCAATAAGCATGCTTTAGAAAAAAAAAAAGGGTTAGAGCCTTTCCACTCGGGGAAGGCGGGTGACGAGCGGCATTGACGGGCGCACTCTCATTTCCGCTGTTGTCGGCGTTCTCCATTGAGCTCTTTGCTCGTCGGGCGTTCTCACACAAAATGGGGGCTTTTAGCACTTTTAGCTTGTACATATACTTCTTAACGTTACCGGATACCGGAAGGGATCTGCGCATGAGCGAATCTTTACGGAACGTAAACTACTCGCGATATCCGCGGCTACTCCGCGAACGATATCCGCGAAGGCGGCTACTCGCGATATCCGCTTTGTCGAGACTCCAGCCGCTCCAGTCGCCGAGTCAAAATAAGCCGAAGTACCAGCGATCACCTTGTACAGTTCTAGTACACTCTAACCTTAGCCGGATTGCCGAGACTAGAGTTACTAGAGTGACCTAGAACACCGATCCGACGCCGTAAACGTGGGAGGCCTAATACCCCTCATTGGCTCGATAGGTAGTGCCATATAGACGTCAGATCTCCTGCCCAGGCGGCGCTGCGAAAAACGCCACCAGCGCTCTCATCGCCGCCCTGGCCATAACTGGGTAGTGCAAAGAGAGCCGTCCGCAAGCGAATGTGCGTAGGCCACTACAGAACCCCCCTCTTTCACTCGGGTTGGGGGTGGTTTCCTGAAAACAAGGACCTGGAAAGCTTCTTCCGTCAATCCAACCTCGCTTCAGAAAAGTAGGAAGCTCATCAAAGTGAACTGCGGCTACAATGCAAAAGATGTTTCAGCTATTTCGGCGCTGCAACTCCGCAAGCGCAAGCGAGCATCGCGTGACATCGAGTTCAAGGCACTCACCCGACGTGCGTTCTACAACGCCTAAATGCGTTAAATTTGGCCATATACATAATGTCAAAGCTATGAAGTACGTATACACGAGCAATGTTTCTTACGATCAGTGGTACAAAGCTCGCTTTATCAGGCATGAATGGTCCCGGCGATTTTCGCCTTTGAAGTTGCATTCTCCATCCATCTCTCGCTTCCTGTGCGTCGAACTGTTTTATATCGCATCCTTGAATGTACTGCTGACGGTTGTCTTCCGTTTGTATATACTGCAAATGGGGATACGTGCGTGTCCACTTTCTCGGTGTACAACGAAATGTAAAACCGTGGCCTCCGAGATAGCTCCGGCAATCGCGGAGACCACGGGTAAGAAAAAACCTGACGGTGGTCACGACCAAAATTTTGCGATTGACTTGTATGACGCACTTGTTAGCATTTCTCATAGCCGGAATTATGAACTTTCATTGCGTACGTGCGCGTTAAGATTACGGGTGGTCGCGGTGGAGTGCGCGATGATTATCGCGCGTTCACCAGTCTGCATTTAACTGCGCACGGCGCGCACCGCGGTCTGAGGCTCTGCTGAGCTTCATAGTCAAGGTTACCACGGTTCTTCGTCAGGCGCCACTCAAAACACTAACATGAGACCCACATTATCACACTTTCTCATGCGACCGGCTGTGGAGAACGAGTAATTCGCTTGCCCAGCACGCGTTCCTAACGACCCTGTATCCAGAGCTCTCGCTGTGATTCGTGCAACAGCTACAGAAATCGGTAAAACAAGTCCTTTACGTCCGTGGCAATTCACAACGCAAGAGTAGCTTCAACTGAAGCCTTTCTTCGTAGCGCGGAGCTGTTGCGTCTGCTCTTGTTTTCGCCGTCGTTCTGGCACGCACTTCATGGCGGTTCGGTTGCGCGTCCGACAAGCGGAGATAAATTCGTAGTTCTTTTTGTGAGTGTTCAATGCGTCAACACACCAAATATTTAGGTTCATTGTTGTTTCCAACTCGCTAATTGCACCCGGTTGCACAGCAAACTGTGCAAGGGAGCCGGACTTTGCACTACCCAAAACTGCTCCGACAGGTGGCGCTACGTGTCTGCAAAACTCCAGAGTCTGACGTCTATAGGGGGCCAATATGAACCAGGCAAGCAAAATTATTGCAGAAACACCGTGAATTCCATCTCTGGTTTAAATGCCTTGCAGCTGCGTAATTGCGAATGAGTTGCCTTGGGATCATTTTTCCCCCTTAAAAAAAAAAAAAAAAAAAAAAAAAAAAAAAAAAAAAAAGAAATTGTAAAGATTATAAAGAGAAACGCGGCGGGTAACGCGTTTCTCATTATAATCTCCAGACTGTTGAATGCTTATCAAAGTGGATGATTGGGCAAGTTGGTGAACACAGGCGTGCGCACGAGGGGGGCAGAGGGGGCGGCCGCGCCCCCAAGTTACCTATACGGGGGGGGGGGCGCAGAGTCGGCCCTATACATTGACTTAATAGGTGAGGGGGGCGCTGCAACGAACCTTCGCCCTCCCTGAAGGGGAACCCTGCGCACGCTTATGTTGGTGATTCAACATCTGCGTGATTCACGGTCTACTCACGACGTGGATTTGGTGTCCAAGGTCCTTTTGTTTTTCGCCGCTAACTTGCTTATCTAGTTCTCCATTCACTTCCCGTTATCGTCGTGTATATATGTTCTTTTAACGAATAGTTTTAGAATGGCGTACGCAAATCTTTGCGTTAGCGCTTGTCTCCACTGTGCATGCGTCATACGCTAACGCAAAGCTTTGCGTATGCTATTCTAAACGATAGCGTTTCTTGCGGTCGCCCGCTATTTCAGCCACTTATTAGGGAGTTTTCGAATAGCGTACGCAAAGCTTTAGCGGTCCTTGCGGTCGCCCGCTATTTCCGTCACTTAACGGGGGGCCCGCAAGAGGTTAGCGTATGACGCATGCGCAGTTGCGGAAAACGCAAACGCAAAGCTTTGCGTGCGCTATTCGAAAACTCCCTATTGTGGCTCGCAAGAGGATAGCGCATGACGCATGCGCAGGGGCGACAAACGCAAATGCAAAGGTTTGCGCACGCTATTCTAAGTCTCCCTAGTACTCAGTTTTAGAATAGGGTACGCAGAGATAGCTTTCGTTGGGTACGATACGCTATTTTCGTCACTTAAAGGGGTACTGACACAAAAACTTCGGTCTCGCGTTTTTTTGCTGCAATGTGTTGCTAGGGGCCTGTTAGTGATAACACGGCACCTCGTTTGCTGCAGCGCGCGACAGATATTTAATTACAGGCTCCTCATTACCGACCAGTTTCAGTTTCGGTTTCAGAGAGCTCGAAAAACGACAAGCCGCCGGGTGCAACTATCACCACCTAGCGTGCGCAACTCTCGATCACGTCAGCACACAGAACTGTGACGCACTTCCGCACGGTCTGCATCAAGAAGTCCTTTCGAATAGGAAACGGGACAGCAGTGTCGCCAAACACAAAACTTTCAACGCGTGCGCCGCGGTGCCACGGACTCGCGACCAGCCGCCGAGAAGTATAGACTGCTGGAAAAAACGCGGCAAAAGAAAATGGCCGCTATGACATCATCATAACTTGTTGCAGCGTGGTCACGTGAGGGAAGTAGGGAGGTCACCGAGGGTCACCTCTGATGGTGTTACCGCGAGGGAGCTACCGCGAGGGAGTCGATCGCTCACGCAAACTTCAAAATTAATTTAAAATACCTTCTAAACTATATTCGCTGTTGATATTTTGCAGATGATGTACACATGTTCACGGGAATCGAACCCGCAGGCTGTCTCGGCCGCGAAATTTTGTGTCAGTACCCCTTTAACGTGGCTACCCATGAGGATAGCATATGACGCATTCGCTATAGCGACAAACGCTAACGCAAAGCTTTGCGCACCCTATTCTAAAAACTGGCTATTTTTTTTTACATACCCTTAGCGGCCGATGTCGGTAATACTGAGCCGTTAAGTGAGAGCTCCGCTGTGCATTCTGGTTAGTGCAGGCGGCCAATACGTTACGCGAGCAGTGCGCGCGAAGCGCCACCGTACGGAAACCGGCTCGTAGGTGGTATATATAGAACGATCCAATCACCGAGTATCATAGCTAGAACCGCATGTAGCCCCTCGTCGAATGTTTCACTGGTGCCGCTATTTGCCCAGCGACGTTTTCCCCAGAATACCAGAAACTTACATTCGTACACCAATATGACGTAAACTAAAGTAGGGTCGGTGCGAGTATTGCGTCGATGCTATGTGGGCGTCTTCGCTTAAATATATCGCTCCAGGACAACCTGAGAGCCTGCGTACTCCAGTGCTGATTAACCGAACGCGGTGACTCGGATTGTCTTGGTAAAAACTGTATGACAAAAAAAAAATAAAAGAAAGAAAAAGAACTCCTTTAGTACAGCTAAGTCCGCCACAACCAGTCACAATTCCAACAAACACCGAGGAATTCTTCACTGCCCGTCGCTATTAAAATAAATGCTCACACACCACCGCTTCTAGGCATCGTTGCTTACTATTCGTTTATCAACGTATATTGAACAGAACAGCAATGTAAACCAACCTTCGCTTGCTTTACGATACGTAAGCGCTTACCTTGTTTTGAAGCACAAAGACGGAACCTCGCTGACCGGTGTCCAAGGAAGAGTCGTTGTGTAACCGTATGCGTCGTAACGAGCGCACGAAATGGTCAGGCTCTATTCGCTTGGCAGATCCCAGCTGTACTGATCAAGGCTGCCGCACTGGAACGCTACGCTTGTAATTCGTAGCGTCTCAGCGCGATCTTGCTGTCGCGAATAGCGAGGCGGCGCGAGCCAGTATCGACGTATCGCGAACGCCAACATGCGTTTGCGTGCGACGCTGGCTGCATACGTGGCGCGTATTCCACTGGGACGCTTGTGGTCATATTTGACTGATAGGTGCGCGCCGTGTCTGCGTCCCGTGCAGCGGAAGTCGCGCGCTGCTTAGCATTACCAGGGTCGTTTCAAGCGTGATTTTGGTACCCAATTCGAAAATCGAGTTCACCACGCGCGATGAGCTCCGGCAATGGAGGGGGGAAAAAGTACACAGCGCGCGCCTAGCTAACACCCTAAGGCAGGGGTCGGACACTTTTTCGGGCGAAGGGCCACAAGCCAACACAGCGGTGGCCGCAAGGCAAACCGGGTAGGTGGAGGGGGGGGGGGGGGGGCAAAGAGACAAAAGTTCGCGTACGTATTGGGAATACTGTACAAAATTGGAATAGAAATCATCCTTACTTTCTGCACGCATCTCACAAGGTTACAATTTACAAACATAGATTACAAGTGAAAACCCCATTTGAGATCAAAAATGTCAAGTCGGCCTTCAGATAGGAAGTAAAAAGGGGAGGGGATGGGTTCTGACGTCGGCTCGGGGGCCGCATAGTACTGCTTCGCGGGCCACATACGGGCCGGGGGCCACAGGTTGCCGAACTCTGCCCTATATGGCATGGTTATTCAAAGTGGGTTATTGGTTATTCAAAGTGAATGACTGCCCACTGGCAGTCATCCTTGACGTCAGTTAGGTTTGCATGTCAACAACCATTCAACAACCAACGAACGCCTACGTCACGAGTTTGTGGTGGCTGCCTTGCTGCTTGCATGCGCTTTCTCCCGCAGCCGTCAACGCAGCGCTCACGTGCACGCGATGCCGCACGTGGTCAGTGCGCCGCTGTTTTGCGTGCCCACGTGGCCAGCTGTGTTCACAAACAAATCCCGCTGAGTATCACCTTTCTGAGCTCCCTCAAACTGAAACCGCGAGTCTACGCTCTAAAAACGTCTCCAAATAATTTACCGTCGCGTGCTCGAGCGGACGTGGTCTCCAGCCGTGATAAGTGGGTCATTTGCTACCCATTACCACAGAAAAAAACAAAAAACAAAAAAAAAAAGATTATGTAAAAATTTTATCTTAGTACTCCCTGAAGCGCATTCACTTTCGTCGAAGGGTGACAAAATGGCTCCGTTCCTGCCGTTCATCTATGTCAGCATGGGAAATTAAAACAGCTTTAGCGGGAATTTTTATTCGCGTAATTCGCTTCAAAGAAGACAAAAGTACTGGCACGTTTAATTGCTACTTCGGCCTGTATTCAGAAACATTGCATTTCCTCTTTGTTTTCCCTGTTGTTTCTCCGCCATTGACACGTGTTAGGCACGCGGGAGTGTTAAGCAGGGCATATGTTAACTATTTTCATTATCTGAGAATACCTGCTGCGAAATGCGCTCCACCCAGGCCCGCAGCCAGGAATTTTTTTCCGGGGGGGGGGGGGGGCACTTGTTGAAGGCCTTGAAAAACAACTATTTTTTATTATTTGTCCTTGGTAAAACACCCCCCTCCATCCGAAACTCGGGGGGGGGGGGGGGGGAGGGGGGGCCCTGTCTACGGGCCTGGCTGCACCCCATCCTTCTTCTAGTTACTTCAGCCTCATGGCTTCGCTCCGCGGTTACTACCTGTCCTAAGTAAGACGTATTCCTTCACCACCTGGGTGCCTCGCTGCCTATCGGCAGGCCTGTAGCCAGGGGGAGGGGGGGCATAGGGGTCCCCCCCCTCCCCCCGAAATTCGGATTAAGGGGTGTGTTTTACTGAGAAAAAATAATGAAAATAGAGGGTTTTCAAGGTTTTTAACAGGTGCCCCCCCCCCCCCCCCCGATAAAAATTTCTGGCTACGGGCCTGCCTATCGCAAAGCGCTGTTCTCTTCAGAGAATGTTGTACAGTCGTCAGCAAGCTTAACGCTAACGCTCCGCAGCGTGTCCTGAAACAGTTTGATTGACGCTAGCGCCGCGTAGCTTTGTGTTCTGTTGCCGAGATGTTACCCCTGCATGTCGACATACTATCCAAGTATGTCGAGGTATTATCGTATTATCTCGGCAACAGCGCCCAACGTCAGAGTAGTCCAGATCACGCATCGGAGCGTTCGTGTTGAGCTTGCTGACGACTGTACATTACCTTAGTATTCTGCGTAATAATTTTCAGACCTGCCGCTCTGCTTTCGTAGTCCAATTCAGCTATCATATGCTGAAATTCGTCCCCTTAGTTACTCGTCAATGCAATGTCATCAGCGAATAAGCTTAGCTTGCGAATACGAAGCAAATTTTTTAATGAAGCGCGTGGCGGACTCGCGAGTGTTAAGAAAAACTACAGGTAAGGGTATGGCTGGTCTCATCGGAGACAGATACGTTGTACGACTCCCCAGGAAACATTAATACAAGTTTCCTTGGAAATGAGATAACTACTGCTGCATTGGTAAAATGATGTGAAATAAAGTTAGCCTCTAAGCGGATTGTTTTATCCCTAGCTCCTAGGTCATAAATAAAAGCTTCAATTGTTTGACCCTTTATCGTTCTCTCTCTCTCTATTGAATTGTTTGACACAGGTAATTATTCGGCTTATAGAGGCATTCTACCGATTACTTGACAACAAGGATACTCTGTTTGTGGGGAACGTGTCAGAGTAATTAATTCATCGGCAACCGAAGCTTTTCTTTCTTTCTTTCTTTCTTTCTTTCTTTCTTTCTTTCTTTCTTTCTTTCTTTCTTTCTTTCTTTCTTTCTTTCTTTCTTTCTTTCTTTCTTTCTTTCTTTCTTTCTTTCTCTTTCTTTCTTTCTTTCTTTCTTTGACTGGACTAGGTCAAAGCAAGGAATGCGCTGGCATGCGGTTGTGTGCCGCGTTGCGGCGCACGGTATGATTCACTGCTATCATCAGAATAAATGACACGCACACAAGGTTTAAGGAACTATGAACAACAGTTTATTTACAAACATGGAAATACGACATACAGGAGGAATGCATTTGTCATGGCTGTCAAAACTGCGCAGCCAGCTACGGTGTTCATAGGGAGCATCTGACCGAGTCACTTTAAATTGAGGCACGAAGGCAATCTTGTGAAGTTACCTCATAAAGAACATATACGTGTGTGTTGGGGTTCTTTTGCTTTCTTTTCTTCATTTGCTGAATCACAGACTACAGGTACTCATCGATTAAATACATCACTTCACGTTATACACATCTGGTGGCAAATTATGACGTCTTTGTTTCTCGTGCACTTGGAGTAGACTATTGAAATAGGGTTTCTTGCATGCTCGAAAGTCGCGGGTTCGGTTCAGGCCACCGCCGCATTTCCGTGGAGGCGAAATGCTAGAGGCCCGTGTACTGTTCGACGTCAGTGCACGTCAGCCATCCACTACCGCGTGAACACCAGATGGTTGAAATTTCCGGAGCCCTCCTCTACCGCGTGCGTCATAACCATACAGCGGTTTTGGCTTTTACAATCCCAGAAATTATTATTATTAGCTTCGTCACATTCGAAGCCCTAGCAAAAAAAAAAAAAAAAAAAAAAAAAAAAAAAAAAAAAAAAAAAAAAAAGGGAATGTGATAATAAAATAAGCTGAGGTGTTTTACGAGCCAAACCCTACTATACCATTATGAGGCACACGGTAGGGAAGGATACCGGATCGATTTCGACCACCAGAGGTTCTTGAATCTTCACGTAAATCTAAATCTAGGGCAACATTTATATCTCGCCCCCCATGGAAATGGGGCTGTCATGGGACGGGAATCGAACCCACGTCCACGAGCTTGGCAGCACAACACTTTAGCTGCTGTGCTACCACCATGGGTAAATAGGATGAAGGAAATCACGGCGCTGAGCTTAAAAGCGTATGGTGCCTGTTACGTCACATACTGCTCGTTTGGCGGGAATTTCGAAACATCTTGTAAGATGGGACGCACAACTTCGTGTCAAATAACGCGTCTTCGATCAATATGCGCCAGACAGTCTTTCGTAACAACACAATGCCTTGACATGTGCGAGCTGCGCTTGGTGAGGTCCGTGTGCGCAAACTGGGTCAATTTAAGTAACTAACCAAATGTTTAGAATGCGCCTGCGGAAACTCGCTTCAGCAAGTCCACTGAATGTGTCCGCGCGACCACTGGCACGTAATGCAAGTATCATACACAGAATTCTCAGTTTACTGGAGCACATATTGCGCAGAGTTGACATACAGGTGGTGTGACTCATCATCATCGTGTGATTCATCATCGCCACAAAAATGTAAAAAAGCATACCACACATTCAAGCAAGTAGTACATTTGTAACGTCAACAAATGACACTTTTCATAAACAAAGCCCTTTCAGTAATGCAACATCGGCGAATAGAGAATATTGTGCTGAATATTCACTCCACCTTTCTGGTCTGCGATGCGCTAGTTTTGTACGTCGTGCCGTGTGTGGGCCATTGAGCAGACGCAGCAGTATCGGTTCAGACGTGCAGCCACTTGAGCTCTTAATGATATTTTAATGCCCCGGTCGGCTGTTAGGTGTGTGCTATATCTCTGGAATGTCTTTGTCTCCATTACTCTTGGCAGTCAACATAAGGTCACAAGGCGTCGACTGGAAACAACGGTAGATTCGTAGCATTGGATATACGAACGCTATACAACAGTTTGCATTTGAGAATCTTGTTTAAAAATATTATAGACGATTCAGGGTACAATGTACTCCAGTATGGGAGGATCACACGCTGTCCCTTTGCAGTGTCACAAAGTGATCTGGTGTAGCGGCGTTTGTATTTTCTCACTACATATTAAGATAGCGAAGCTTTGCGCTTATTTCGCTGACTTTTGCGTTCACGTTGCATGTATACTGGGTTGGGTGAGTCGTCAGTATTCCGTAACTGTACACGGTTTACAAAAAACGTCTACAGGTAATTGTGCATTTGAAGCAGTAAACGCGTCATCCTTAAGACGAGTCATTCTAATACCGCGCCAAGCTACGTCAAGCTTGATGATGATGATGTTCATTTTTCGACACGGTATGGCGCCGTACCGCGTTTACCGCCTGCGCGGTATGTCGTCTAATGGTTCGATGGACGAGTAACCGCGACACAATAGCAATTGCGACTCCGCTGCTTTCGTTCGAAACGCTTTTACTTCTCGTCCTTCGCTTGTGTTTGACCCTACGTGTCATGAGAACATCGGGCAGTAATGAACGAAATGTGATTAAGGTGACGCTAGGTGTTGTACCACAGAAATTGCCTGAGACAGCCTTGAGATTGTCTCTCTGTTTGACATCGTTAAACCATGGCCTCCGAGATTAGCCGGCGGCGCGCCGCCGGCTGATCTCGGAGGCCATGGTTAGACGATCTCGGAGGCCGAACATGATCTCGGAAGGCCATGGTTAGAAAACGCTATATATATAGACCGTCAGCTTATACCATGGAAACCATGCCATCAGAAAGAGCTATGCCGTCGAGATGTCTAAACTGCACGTGAACAAATGAAGTTAGCGCGTATAGTTTCCAAAAAGCGGCTCCGTGGGTGTACACGTTTAAATTGTTCCTCATCCCACGTGATGGCAAAACTTCAGTGAAGTGATGGCGCTATGCGTGATTTGGAGGACATGAGTAGCGTGAGAGAAGCTATTCTGTAGGCGTGCTGAATTACGTTTAGCAATGCGCGTCTAAGCGTGATGATGGCGCCTACGTCAGTGCGAAATGAGCAACCGTGAGCTACGAGCGAGCACAGATGCGAAACTGCGGTTTTTCCAGTAGCTACGAGTCGCATTCATTCAACGCGGTACATTGGAAAGGAAAATAACAAAAAAAAGAGAAAGTCTACGAAGCACATATCCTTCGTGCGCGTATTCGAGGCAGCTCTGTGAAATGAAACGACGGCGATTTGCTACAAGTGCGTGGCGTACAAGTGAAGGCTGCACAGTATTTTTGTTTTCATTCAATGTATTAAGTAAAGGAGTCGAGAGTACGCCATATCGCGAGGCTTACCACACTTTCCGAATGCGCTCCATTTCAGAGAGCTTTCGTATCCCCTCAAATTATCTATTTTGACTCTTCCAGGGCGTTGGCAGAGTGAACGAACACCGCTAGAGGAGTCAACGAACATAACCAGGAAAAAGAAGTGTATAAACGGAGCTAAATGCGAGGCAGGCCAATTTTGTATCGCCCCATCCTCCCAGTTTTAGGATAAAACGAAACGATGGTTATCAGCGCTTTATCGTCATAACACTGAAGGCGACCATATGACTCCATACGGGCCAGCTTTTCCTATAAGAAAAAGCCGTTAGCTTGAGCGTAGACCTACTAGTCTCTACGAAGTACCACGCAGTAGTGAACTCGGACGGCATCATCAACAGTGGTGGCGACATCTTCATGCTCTTGGATCAACCGCAAAGCGTACACTAGCTATACAAACGCCTTTTACATACGCGTTGCCTATGTAGGAAAACAAAGAAACGACAACACGTTAACCAATAGGTCGATACCATAACTGTAAAATAATAGTGCCGCAGAAAACCATAAGCCGTTGGCAGTAAGAGCTCAGTATCCTCTCTGTGTAAACCTTGCATCCGCAAGATGTCACCACTGACGTGGACGGGAACTATTCAGCGCTCGTATCTTATGCGCTGGGGTTCAAAGCGGCTGGAATTGTCAGAGCAAGTCAGCGTTTGAAATAAGCGAGGCATATTTACGGTACGGGAGCAAAAAAATATCTGGCAGAGATTTGAATAACAGAAACTGTTGCAGGAGCATTTAACGATAAAATCTTGATAAAGAGGCTTCATTCAATAAAGAAATAATTGAAAAGAGATAGCCAGAATGCTAGAGACTACTGTAGGTGCATTAACACCTCATCATAACAAACAGGTTAACCGTCAATCAAGAGCCCGGGTAAAGTACTAGATATAACCAGGAAACCAGACGACAAAGGTCGAGTGTCCTGGTTGTATCAAGCACTTCACGCAAGGTGTGATTAGGAGCGTATGGTCGCTATGTGTCGTTTCACCGTTTCTCAAGGGATGCGAATAAAGGTTACCATCTTAATCATGATCACATCATGTCACTGCTTACGCCTGCATCTTGGTAGCCCGCGGTACTCTCTAAAAGGTAATACGTCATAGGAGACTCACAAAAGTAATACGCAAATACACGACCGTTACACGTTAACGCGCACACACCGCAGTGGACGCTCTCGAAGTAAAACAAAAAACAAACAAAGAGTTTCGCAGCTGTGATCGCTCGGAGAGCTCCCTCGTTGAATGCCGTTTGGTGGGACACTTCCGTCACATGACGGCCCGTGACGTCACTTTATCACGTACAGTCTTTCTCCGGAGCACGTCGCTGCCGCGTTGGGTGACGACGGTAGCTCGAGCGCCGCGTAGCGGTAGTATTCCGCTGCTCTCACACGAACGTCTTGGTCGGCGCTCTACGTCCTTGTCTACACTAAGTTCTCCCTCCAGAAGTTGAGGTCCACGTCCTGTATGCTACCGCACGAGACCCTCGGGTTCCTGCGAATAAGGATAACAAAATAAAGCAAATGAAGGACAAAGCAAATGTTACAGAGGAATGCACACTTTTGAAAAAAGGACAATACCACATATTAACTAGTTTACCTGAAAGGCAATGATAGTTTAGAAGTTTTCAGCTCAGGAGACCACAGGCGATGACCCTTAGGATGCTCCAGACTAATTCTTATCCGAATCTCGCTTTCATACACTGTCATAGGCGTGCGCACGGGGGGGGGGGGGGGGGGGGAGGGGCGCCAAGTCAGCCCTATCCATTGACATAATAGGGAGGAGGGGACGCAGAGACTCGGGGGGGGGGGGGGGCGCACAAAGTCAGCCCCATACATTGACATAATAGGGAGGGAGGGGAGGGGGGGGGCGCCGTGACGGGAGAGGGGGGGCGCCGTGACGAACCCTCACCCCCCACCCTGAAGGGGAACCCTGCGCACGCCTATGTACACTCTCTATTCCCAAGCGACTTCAGCTCACAGTGCCTTCGCTGCGGAGGAACGTGCGATCTAGAGAACATGCTTCGGCGGTGCCCCTCGTTACGTGGGGACAAGGACCTCAAAGAGCAGAAACAGAGCTCGGCCCTCACGAGCGCGGAATATCAACATCAACTTTGGGATGTCCAGAGAGCCTGCTATGCGGCGGTTAGGATAGGTCTAACTGTCCTCAAGTGGGAGCGCCCGGCGGTGTCGCCCTAAGGGGTGGCACATCTCAGGATCCTTAAATAAAGTTCTTCGTACCGTATCTTGTTAACGGTAGTAGAACACGACACGCAATGAACAGGACTGATAGCTAGCGCTGTGTTGTACTTCCAGAATAAAAGGGGGCAGGGTGGGTGGGTATAGGTTTCAATTGCGGGGAAGCGCTGTTCAGGACGGCAGATATCCAGTTCGCACGAAGTTGAAGTTAGTACAGTTAGAAAAATTGCATATCAGACGTTGTCAGCTGATAGAAAGTTATGTGCAACAGGAGGTCTCTGCGGGCTGTCTTTGTCTTGAACTTCATACCAATGAACCGATGATGATGACGATTCTGTGAACGTACGCACATTGCACAGCATGCGACTGTGTGTCTTTGGCTGTGGTGGTGTAATCTGAAGCATATAGCGACGAAAAGTAAGCAATATGTACACACTAAACAAAAATAACCAGAAAAAAAAACCAAAAACTGGAGTAAACTGCTTGTCCTCTAGCGCACTACCTTTTCTGGGTTTTTTTTACTACGTACCAGTCGAGGTAAAAATTTACTCTCACGCTAGTCGAGTTTTTGAGCGTAGAAACGGTAGTAATTATTTACCCCGCCGAGGTTTTCAGCGAGTATAGTTGGAGTAATTTTTTACTGCCGCTACGAGGTTTTTAGGGTGATTTCTGAGAGTTATTTCTAGTGGTACAAAAAAAATATAAAAGTGACGGCTGTGATCGGACCATGAGCCAACGCATTTATTAAACATCAAATGACGCGGAATTGATGACATATACAGAGATTAACATATACACAAACACACACACACACACACACACACACACACACACAACCAATGCAGAATAAAACATCAACTCAACGGACCGCTCGCGTTACTCAACCGTACTTCGACCACCCGGTATATATAGGCACCGCATTTGACCCGCCATGTAGTGCCGGTGGGAAAGCTACTTTTTGGCATCGTTGAACAATAAAGTTTCATAGCGCACGCGTAAACTTAAGGTGGGTTGCAAGTCACCATGAGTCACACCGACCTCTTAGCATAAACCCTCCCGATCTTACCTTTTTTGATTATCCACTTATTAGCTGGCACTGCAGCCTGTTGGCCCACACGCGGTAGCAGTGCTAACGCACAACTCCACAAAATATACCTAAGCACACACAAACCATGGCAGCTCAATAATTTTCATTGAGTGGCAGTACACAAACACAGTAGCAGCACATATTCAGGAACGCCGGCGAAGAAGAGCGGTGCCGCGCCTGTACCGGCTTCAGACCAACGGCGTCGCTAGGCCTTTTCGAGGAGCACGGCTGTGCGATGAAAGACAGCTGGCGATCACAGAATGCACCTCCTGTGCAATTTACGTCGTCGTTATTTTAGACAGCAATGAAAAATACGTCTCCGCTATTCGTGGCGTCTTACGGAGCGATGTACTCACAACGAACGAGACGGCTCACCGTCCGTGTTTTTCTCCGTGCTCAACGGTGGCCATAGCTGGTTCCGTATGCCTTGTATCGGTGCCCACCTTCGATCGAGATGTTTGACAACGGTTGGCGCATGCTTCGGACAATTACGGCTGCACTTTACTACAGCAGACATTGCTTTCTGTGAAGCAAAATCTATGCGACGCTTGTTTCACCTGCTTCGGCGACGCACTCACACTGGCCGGCTCGGTGCCGACGACGTATCGAAGCCTTTTTCCTATCGCTTCGAAGTTGTAACCGGTCACTCTCCAGGAAGCAACTACGGACGATCACACCAGCTTCATGTTGTTACCGCTGGCAGTGTTCTTCGTAGCTCTTCGCGATTCAGCACGGAAGCGAGGTATCCGCGACGTCCAGGTTCGGAGGCTCGCGCTCGTACGCGCACGGCCGCTCGATGATAGAAGAAACACGTGAGATCCAGTTGAGCTTGCCATCAGCGCAACGAGACACATACAGCGCGAGCTTCTGACACTCGCCAGTCTCCAGGGCCACTAAACAACATACGCCAACGATTTGCGAAAATCTGCAAGACGGCTTTCCAGCAGCTTTTTTTTTTTTCTTCGAGCACGCCCTTTCGTTCACAGAATGCTTTCCTCGCTCGTTTTGCTTCAGCAGCACCCAGTTCCAGTGAAAGTGCATGCACTGGGCGCCAAAGGGGGAGGTCGAGCGGCCGTGCACTGGGGGTCAACCACGAAGCGCGACAATGCCATACCAATCTTTAAAAAAAAAAAAAAAAAAAGGCATTTGTGGGGTTCGCATACCTTCACTGGAACTGAGAGCGTCACTCGGTGGGGGGAAAAAGCCGCCGAAGCAGCTGCAGCTTCCAGTCACGTGATAATAAACTCTCACATCGTGGTTAAAAGTCACGTGACAGAAAACTCCCCACGTAGTAAAACTGGATTGTGACATCCTTTTACTACGTCCCTGAGAGGTGGTGGTAAAACTATGTCATGTACCGCCTTTTACTCCAACATGAGGTAGTAATTTTAAACGCGAGGGAGTTTTCAGAGGTCATGAGCCGCAAAAACCCCAATCTCGGATAGTTTTTGCTTACAGTGTAGCGACTTGAGATCGCTCGCCATCAGCATCAGCAGGCAGCTATATGCCTGTAACCGACAGCTGATTTCTTTACGTGCTGGCTCAAGCCACAATCAATTCTCGTCAGCGTTCAGGCACAAAACTTGCCTTACTCAGCTCGGTGCGCGGCGTTAGCATACGGGCCGTATACATAATCGTGTTGGGTCTCCGGCGCAAATCGGTACAGACTAAAACTCGGTGCAGACCGGAAATCTTCGGGGCGAATACGCTAGCGAGGGTGCTCAGGTCCGAGCTCTTTTTTGCGCAGGCGGTCGAGTAAATGACTGACACCGCCAGCGATCATTGCGCCACCTGGGTGACCTCTAGGACGCGCACGCAAAAGGAAGTGGTACACTATCCACCACTGGCCACACTTGTTTCTGGCGCAAGATGAGAGCCCTGAATGCAGGCATCTTTAGTCTCCCAAATTCGAGCGCTGCTTTTGACCCGGACCCCGGAAACAACGAGCGGTGCAATTTGGGGGGGCTTTGTCTGGCGCCTGAGCGTGTGGCGCCCCCTAGGAGCACGACTGTGAGGAACTCTCTCTCCTGCTCTTACTATGAGGCGACCTGGTTTTGCGAGGGGATAGTACATAACACCGAGACCCAGGCGGTGCGTTACGATTTTGCACGTGCCTGCCCGTGTAATCAAAGGTAAAGCGGTCAGCTATTATGAAAGGGAACACTAATATTACCTTCGAGATGTCATATTGTCCAAACGAAGTTGCCAAGCAGAAACGGGTTCGTATAACTCAAGAGTTCAAGCGAGACGTGAACCGCGGTATCTTGCAAATCAATCCTTCCCGTTTGTATTCGCACAACACCAGCAGTCAATTTTTAAATGTGAGTTGTGTGTTTCCTCTCGTACAGTGGACAACTCTCATGTCTAGAACGACAGAGCGTCGCGCTCGGTCGGAACAGCTCGAGCGACATCTGCAGTTCGAAACGGGCTACATCTAAGCATGTGCGGCGCCATTGATGCGCCTGCCTTGCAGTTCCCGTCCTATTTTATCGCCGCGGCCGCAATAATTGATTTTGTAGCGTAAGCTATACACTGGTCGAGGTGGAGCAGTTTCTCGTGGCTCACGCTACGTATGTCCTGGCATAGCCGAGTTAAGCCACTGCTAACTTTTTTTTCAGTTTTCTTATAATCAATTTTCTTAAGAAAGGGAAAATAGACAACCACCCGTTTGTAGCATGAAGCCACAAGGAAATCCGTACGGATTTCTCAGAAAGAAAAGCTTCTTAGTTGCAGAAGAATTCGTCCTGGTCCGGGGTTCGAACCCGGGACCAACGCCTTTCCGGGGCGGTCGCTCTACCAATTGAGCTAACCAGGAAGCTAGCATTTGGCAGCGCGAGGGCGAATTCATCGACAACTCGAAGCACATGGACACAAGGAATGCAAATGAGTTCTGCGGAATCCCGCAAGGTGGCGGAAGGGTTAAGAAAGGGAAAATAGACAACCACCCGTTTGTAGCATGAAGCCACAAGGAAATCCGTACGGATTTCTCAGAAAGAAAAGCTTCCTAGTTGCCGAAAAATTCGGCAATCAATTTTCTTAAAAGGTGTAGCTGTCAGTGGGCCGATTTGGGGTTTGGCGAGAATCGCAAGAGACGTAACAATGGAGTTTGAACTTCTTCGCTTTCTGTGGCGGATTGAGTATAGCTCGCGAAAATACATGTGCGCGTACCATGAGACTGCACACTCGTGCGCGCGTGATAGCAGTGCTGCGCCCTTTCTAAGATACGCTAGCAGCTCCTAGCAATGTGGAGGGACCGAGGAAATGCACTTTCCTGAACGGCGAGCTTGAAAATGCCACGCAAACACCGAGCAAAGTTTAGTCGTTCGTAATAAGCAAGTTTGGCATAATGCCGTACTTTCGACGGCCATGCGCGCAAAAAGAACCGTACAAGATGCGAAAAATATCAAAGGCGTTGTTTTTCTTATTCTCTCGATTGGCTTCCTGTATCGAACGAGAGAGAGAGAAAGAAACATAGCGTACGTGGCAACGCCGCAGTGGAATCGAGGCTGCATTCGATTCGGTCATCCAAGGTACCTGCCCTTCTCTATCCCCCCCCCCCCCCCCCCCCCCCCCCCTTCTTTTTTGTTCGAGCTTCACGCACTTCATCCTCATTGCGATTGGGCGGGTTAGATTCCCGCGTCTCTTAGAAAAAGCAAAGAAAATTAGAGAAAAGCAATGCGAAAGGGAGGCTACGAATGTGGGATCAGTTAGTTCAAACGTAGACTCACGTAAAAACGAAACTGAACAATAATGGCGAGACAAGCAGTACGACGACGAGAAAGACAGGGGGAGGATCAGGGCGTGACCTTTCTCGCTCATACGCTTGCACATTTCCGTGTCCTCGCCTGTTCGTGTTAGGCATTCGAACCCCGCCTAAAACAAGTGAAACGACGCGCGTAACCGCGCCACGCAAGAACGAAAGTGGCGCCCTGCCCGGCAACCTCCGGCGTTGTCGAGCTAGGGCATCCGTAAAATCTTCGCGATGGGGAGCGAAGCTGCAGCTGCTGCTGCTGCTGCTGCTGCTGCTGCTTTTTCACGCGTTTCCTGCGACGCGACGCGCGTATCCGACACTCCTGTCTTTTTCCGGTCAGCGGCTTGGCGCGGCGGCCGCTATTCGAGCTGCGGTTTGCAATGCGTGGCGTATTCCTCGAGCGAGAAACACTTCTAATTTTTTTTAATCCTTCCCCGAGTTCACTCGCTTGTGCGGAGATAAATGTTCGTGACTACAAGATACGGCGCATCGAAAGCTCGTAAAAAAGGCACGTCTCGCACGCTTTTCTGCGAGGAATCGCATTGTTCGCACCGTATACCCCGCCCCCGCTTTTGGTGTACCTGGTCTACGAGTCTGTGACGAGAGGAAAGCGAAACACGCGTACAGAATCAGTGGGCCGTTTCGACTCTTGCACGCCTCAAGAATCATTGATAAGTTTTGTATGTAGTAGTCGTATGTTCCTCTCGTTTCGTTATTTGTAGTGTTATGACTGTTTGTTTATTACTGTACAAATATGCATTTCGTTCACGTTGTATAAAAAAATGCGCCCACCTCCCCGAAGGGAAAGAATCGTGAGGAAATGCGAATGCATTTCGCGCGCGCTTCACTCCATTTATATATGGTGGTTGTGGTTCGAAGAAGGAAAAAGGCGCCTGATTTCTGCAGCCCGGTCGGGAGCAAGGCGCAGCGCCCTTTTTTTTTGCTTTTTCTTGTTTTTTTTTTAATTGTTTTCATTTATTTTTAAAATTTTTTTTTTCATGTATAGCTCCGCCGAGCTCCGCCGCAGTCCGCTTTTAGTTCACCCGCACGCTGCGAATTTTTATTGTTCAACAACGCACAGGAGAAATCTCCCACCGGCACCACCTTGGAGGTCAAGATTCATTGCCATATATACGGGGTGGCCAGTGAACGGTTGTGCAGCGCGAGCAGTCGGTTTTTTCAACCAAGAAACTCGCTAGCAGACGCTGCCTGTGTCGGCGTCGCGAGGCGAGAGAGGGAGAGGGGGGAGCGTAGGAGAGGAGAGAGAGAGGGGGGGGCGCGCATGCGCAGTGGGAGTGTGGACGCTGCGGGCAGAGATGCCTAGAGAAGAGAGGGGGGGAGCGTAGGAGAGGAGAAGAGAGAGGAGGGACGCGCATGCGCAGTGGGAGTGTGGACGGCGCGGGCAGGGATGCCTAGAGGAGAGAGGGGGGAGCGTAGCAGGGGGAGAGAGGAGGGGAGGCGCATGCGCAGTGAGGGTGTGGTTGCCGCGGGGAGGGATGCCTAGAGGAGAGAGAGAGGGAAAGAGGAGGTTTTTTATTTTTTATTTTTTTTGAAAGGGTTTGCGCATGCGCAGTAAGGGTGGTCACCTCCTCAACCTGTCCTCCTCCTCCTCCTCCGCGGACAACGCCAACGCCAACGCTGGACGCCTGACATAGCCCGACTATGAAATGCATTCGCATTTAAAACTGCGTTTTGCATGTATTAATGATGCATGATATTGTATCTCTTTGTCCATGCTCAGAGTGGGTGCATTCGGGTGCTGGGGTCCCGTCAGGCAAAGCACATCTGCCTTTTGTCCTTGTATCCGAGACATACGCTTGTCTGAAATAAAGAGCTGATTGATTGATTGATTGAGTTGACTCTTTCTATAGAGTTCCGGCTTGCCTCGTATATGACTCTCTTTGAATAGGCACGCTGACTCTCTTTCGGGGTCATTGTACTCTCTTCTGAGAGTCGTGTGACCCAAAACATAGCTGACGTGCTTCTTTTGAAGAGTCATATACGGGGCTAGTCAGGACTACCAGAAAGGAGTCACACACACTAGCTTTTTCCTTGAGTGTAGAATGCAAGCTGATTGTGGCTGACTTTAAATTGATGATGATGATGATATGCGGGTTTTAGTGGCGCAAGGGCCATGCTTGGGCAAAGAGCGCCATGCAAAATGATGATTGAATAACAATGATCCGTGCTTGGTGATATGCACATGATGTGAACTGTGATACGGTTACGTGGCTGTGTAGGCGCCTAAAATTCCGTGCCCTAAAGCGGGTAAAGCATTTAAGTAATAAAATCATGAGGGTGACGTGAAATGTGTGTAGCGGGAATGAATGGCGGTGCTCGTGGTAATAAAACTAGCACGGGGATATATGACAATAGCACGAATGCCTCGTAAACGCCCTTGGGCTTAAGGGCCGCGAAGCAAGTGCTTTCCTTAATGTAGCCATCGCAGCACGACCTCTGTTTAGAGGTCATGCTACGGATCACCTCGGAATATGGTGCGAAAATAATGTATATCTTTTAAAAACGCAAACAATGATTAATGTTCAAAGAGCGCACCCCTATGAATCATGTACTCTCTGGCAGCAACCAAATGAAGTGAAAATGTTACATAAAATACAGAGAAGTTGTACTCACAGGAATGGGTCGTAGACGTCTAGCACCTTCCTGGTGATGAACCGCGTCGTGTCGGAGTTTTGGCAGATGATCTTGGCCAACGAGGCCTTCCTGATCTGCGCGAGCTGGTCGGGTGTGAACCGCACCACGGCGTCCCCGTTTTCGTGCCAGAAGCGGTCGCAGCGTCGAAGCCGCTGGAACTGGAAGCCAAGCAGGCAGCTGAACGTCGGTCCAACCACGGCACCGGCCAACGGGAACTCGGACAGACCTCCCGTGAACACGTCCACGTCCTCAACGTCGCGGTACACTCCGGCGATGGCCCGCAGCGCCGTGCGCGGAATCTGACCCTCCAGGTCGGACCAGGAACGGGCACGCGACAGCCCGCAGAAAGCGCGGTAGTCGTTGTACGTCCTCAGCCCGTGGTCGCGACCCCGCTGAAGATTGATGGCGATGAGGTCGAGGCCGGAGAAGGGCACCGTCTTGGACTCGAACAGGTGGTTCGTCACCATCTCCGTCACGTGGTTGTCGAAGTTCTCCATGGGAGTGGACAGAAGGCCTCGCAGCAATTGGTCCAACCTATCCCTGCGATACAGGGTCTGGCTGTTGAAGAAGGCGTCAGTGAGCTTGAGGCCTCCCAGCTCGTCGTACGCGGGGCCGACCAACTTGAGCACCGGGGGTAGCAGCGTGTGCCCGAAGCGGAAAGCGGCCGTCGCGAACTCGTTGAAGGATCCTACGTCGCAGTTGGGGTCGTATCCAGTGTAGTAACCTTCGTCGAGTAGGTGCAAGCCCCAGCGACTCACTGATTCCCAGCCAAGCGTCCGTGGTATGAATTCCGAGTAGACAATCCGCTGGTACATGGCACCCACGATGCGTCTCGCTTCTTCAAAGAGGCGATCGTCGTTCCATTGCGGGTTGAGGCTTTGGAGAGCGCGTGCCACTCGGTTGTGTTCTCTCGACATGATGGTGTGCATCGAAGTGAGACCGGGCTGCTCGCTGACGCGCGTGTCTCCGGCTATGAAGCAGCGGCCATTGGACGATATGCAATCGGCAGCGCCGTCTACTTCGGAAAGCAGCGGCTTGAACTGCGCTCCGGCTGGGTGGGCGCTCATGTTAAGCTGACCACCGCGGAACAGTCGGAGCTCTTCCCTGGCGCAGTCGTCTGAGCCATACACGGTCGACAGATCCATGTATCCCGTGACCTGGTTTATCTGTTCTCTGCTTCCGAGAGTCCTCTGCCCAGACATGGACCTAGTGAAGGGCAGGCACTGCGGGATGTTAGGGTTTTTCCGGCTGACGCTAGGGAAGTGCGGGTCATTGGTCGGGATGGGAATGGGGAAGCACTCCTTATTGATTCGGCGGGGTGAGTCGCAAGCTCGGCATCGCAGCGTCTCTCCGTTGGGACCTTCGGCAAGCGGCGTGTGCGCGATGTCGTGATCGACAAACTGTCCCAGCTGCATGAGCATCATGGTGTAGCGTTGGTGCGGCCGGCTGGAGTCTCCGTGGACCGCGAAAGAAACTAGTCGAGGACTAGGAAGTGCCGTTCCCGTGACACTACGCGAGCGTGGCGCAGAGACGCCGTCTTCGTACAGGCCTGGCAGAACTCTTCGGAAGCTGTGCCCCACTTTACCCAGGTTGGGTTTCCTGAGATTGTTGCACCGGCCTGAAAGTGTCCTGAAGGGTGTCCTTGGGTCGCAGGGGCCGAGTGTCTCTTCTTCGCAGGCGGCCGGTTCTTCGAACTCTGTGGCGAACTTGGACAGATCGACTTGCCTGAGGGCCGGGATGACGTCTTGCCTGCTCTCGCCTTTTTTCATCGCCTTGAGCAGACGCCTTGTCGCCAGCTCCAGGGCCTCGGACTGGTTGTGTATACTCCTGGATCCCGCTGTGGCCCTCATGAACCCGCCTCTGCTGTTGAATCTGCCGAACTGCCCTCCCTGGGCCGCCGCCAGATCGGCTAAGGCGTCCTGTAGAACCGAGTCGGGCACGTTGAGCAACCTCGAGCCTTCTTGCCAGGCGTCCAGGTCGACGTCAGTCAGGAGCCTGTCCTCGCACGACATGAGGTTGTTGAGCCACGGATCCGGAACCCTCATTGTGCGCGGCTGTACCACTCCTCCGCCGGACCTGAGGAACACGTTGTCGCAAAGGACCCGTGCGAGGCTAGTCTTTCTCAGCTCGCGTAGCTGGTCCTCGGTGAAGGACGACGGCTGGTTGGCGTTCTCGAACCAGAACCTGTCGGAGACGCGCAGGTGCCGGAACTGGTGGGCGTAGATGCAGGCGAGCGTGGGACCGACTAGACCGCCCTCCACGGGGGTCTCGGCGAGGGCGGCGGGCAGCAGGTCAACGTCATGCACAGTGGGGTACAGCTGGCTCAGCCTGAACGCAGCGTCCGAGCTCATGACGCGCGACAGGCCGTCGAAGTCGTCGATGGTCCGCAGGCCGCAGAACTGGCGCCAGCGGGTGTAGCCCGCGAGGCCGTGGTCCCGTCCCTGCTGGATCGCCACGGCTGTCAAATCTATGCCGGCCTCTGCAAAAAGATAAATAACGCAATGTATAAGTAAGAGTTAGGCAATGTGCACATTTCGCCATCATAGCCCGCATTAACAAGACAGCGTAGCCAGAAATTTTTTCGGAAGGGGGGGGGGGGGGTTCAACCATATGTTTTCTATATTCGCCCGCGCGTTTGTATGTATTCGTGTATACAGGGTGCCCCAGCTATCTTTAGCCAGAGTTTAAAAAATATGCCGGCCCACGCAATGACGACGCGACCACATGTATGTTGCTTACTGTTTTCTGGAGTGAGTCAGGCTATTTTTTGTGTTCTTATTAATTGCTTAATTAGGCCACTTTAATTAACTAACTTTCGAAGCAACAAAGATGGGCCAAAAATTCCAATGAGAAAGTTGTAGATCGGTTCGCAAAACGTCCGATTAGACAGTTTCAAACTAAATATCTGTTAATTATTAGTATTTTTCTGCTAACTACAATTTCCCGCGAAATACAAAAAAAATACCGCGTGACAAACCCACTTGCGCGCCTACGCGCGCCGCGATTCTAGTGCTCCCAAACGTTCCGCATGCAAACGACCATAGCGTTTGCGCGATTGTGTCGTCTCGACAGGGCAGCGACGATGGTGGTGGCTGTGCGATGAATACGTTATCGCTGTCATGGACCGGTGCGAGGGAAGCGTATCGTTCGTACGCGGAACGTTTGGGAGCACTAGAATCGCGGCGCGCGTAGGCGCGCAAGTGGGTTTGTCACGTGGTATTTTTTTTTGTATTTCGCGGGCATTTGTAGTTAGCAGAAAAATACTAATAATTAACAGATATTTATTTTGAAACTGTCTAATCGGACGTTTTGCAAACCGATCTACAACTTCCTCATTGGAATTTTGGCCCATCTTTGTTGCTTCAAAAGTTAGTTAATTAAAGTGGCCTAATTAAGCAATTAATCAGAACACAAGAAATAGCCTGACTCACTCCAGGCAACAGTAAGCAACATGCATGTGGTCGCGTCGTCATTGCGTGGGTCGGCATATTTTTAAACTCTGGCTAAAGATAGCTGGGGCACCCTGTATATACGCAAGCAAAATTGAAAAACTTCGGAGGGGGGGGCGGGGAGGGTTGAACCTCCCACACCCCCCTCCCCTGGGCTACGCCCCTGAAGACCATGGTACGCAAGGGCTTCTCTTCCAAAGGCTTTGAGCAAGGACTTACCTGTGCGTACCGCGTACTTTTCTTCGCTTCTCGCCCCTGTTTCTACCTGTTTCTTCGCGACAAAATCCAGTTTTCTATGTGCCCGGTATTCCCACGCTTTATCGAAGCACACTATCAATTTTGTGTACCGTGATCTTCGCACGTTCGTTCTTGATGTCATAAGCCATGCTGATGATTCAATGCATTCGTATTTCTTCATATTGCGCTTGTTAGAATTCCAGTATTGCCATATTTCCTCTAAGAAACATTAGGACATCTTGGGGACGTTCAGGATTGTTTGATCCGAATGCTAAAATAGGCTTTCTCGTAATACTAAACCAGTATTGTACCTTATTAAACAAAAAGTGTCGACAGCCGCTACAACTCTAAATCCTACATACTCGCGAGTTTACTGCTTGTACCCTTCTAGTCGACTTCGTGCTCGCTGTTCGTCTTCTCCGTCATTATGCATTCATTGCGAGGGAAACCCAGCTTACATAAACACCATGCGAGTTTCGTCACGCAAGGCTATTTTAGCGCGTGCGCAGCGAAGTGAATTGATGTCGCGCATTTTAAGGAAACAGGTCACATACTCTGCGAACACCTCCGTTGGCGCGGGAGGCGTAGCATGTCTGGCGCATCGGTGGTGACAAGTGCTGACATACGGACGTCGCTACTTTCGTTGATTGATTTCGTTGGGCGCGTTCCAACAGCGCTTGCTGTTCGTTTAACGCTGCTGGGTGAACATATCTTATCTTGAAAGTGCCTAAGCAAGCTGGGGTGCTTGAGTTTAAAATGCACACAAACGTCCTTTTGATAGTTTACTGAATTCTAACGATAATCTTGAGCTTGCTTTTTGTGTCTAAGTGACCCTAAATCAGCGGAAATTACGTCTTATTGAACAGTGGAAGAGATGCGACTTCTTTGCAGTTGTGACAGTGAGAACTTTTAGTGCTGCCATCTGCCTACATTGAGATCTTCCTTGCATATCTCTGAACGTGTTGTGTTAGATTACTTGACAAGTTTCGGAAACGTATCTGCAAAATTGAAAGAATGGGAGGTACATGGGACCTTATTAGCGGTTACAAAGAAGGTGTAGGACACACTGACAGTATTAGTTTATGAGTTATACCTGTGAAACAGGAAACGCACACACATAAAATGTCGAATGGGTGTAAGCGAGAAACGATGGACAAGAAACGTGAGTCGTTCGAGACGACAACAAAACATGTATATTCGTTGTCCATGTCTGTTTCCCACCCAAACCCATTCAAAAATAAATACCAGTTAATCCAAACTATCCCGTCTCACCAAAGTTTGTGTATGGTGATATATTTTCTTAAATTTATAAGCGGCTTCCGAATCAACCACTTCAGAAAAAAAAAAAAAAACAGCCACGAGTGAAAGTGCGCTTTCTTGCCTAGGCGTCGAACTCACGGTCCTTAGGGAACCGTTACTCGGCAAACAAACATCGACCGCGGAGGCTGGACTCCTTCGGCAGTGTGTGGGCGTCCGCATCGACTATTTACGCGTTCGAGCACCGAGGGTGCATTATTGACATACGCGCTATAGCGTGAATAATAAAGGTGCGTATACATCTCGGCGTCGCGCGAAAACCAAGCCGCCCCGACTTCTCGCACGGCATGCCTTCCACATAACTTATTCTGCTACGCGGCGAAAATGCTCGAGCCTCCCAGAGATGCGCAGCGCGAAGTCGGGCCCTGGGTCCGCTCCATTATTTGTGATCTCAGAGAAGCTTAGTTTGAAAAACGTTTTTTGAAGTTCCTTCAACTGCAACCTAAAAAGCTCCAAACTTCCGAATAAATCATCGTAAGATGGTAATAAGCTATTTAGAAGCCTCTGTGCGAGAGCTTCCTGGGCGCACTGTCTTGAAATTTGGCTAAGAAGGCGAGTGCTTCATACTATATGGCGTCGGCCGCGGCGGGCGCATTTCGATGGAGGCGAAATGCTCGAGGCCCGTGTACTTGGATTTGGGTGCAAGTTGAAGAACCCCCGTTAGTGGGTCAGGGAACAAACAGGGGTTAAGGATATTATAGTTGAAATCAAGAAGAAATGGACATGGGCCGGGCACGTAGCGCGTAGGCAGGATAACCGCTGGTCATTAAGGGTAACTGAATGGATTCCAAGAGAAGGCAAACGCGTGACGGGGAGACAGAAAATTAGGTGGGAAGATGAGATTTAAGAAGTTTGCAGTTATAACGTGGCAGCAGAAAGCACAGGACAGGGTTGAGTGGCGGAACATGGGAGAGGCATTTGCCCTGCAGTGGGCGTAGTGAGGATGATGATGATGATGATGAAGAAGAAGAAGAAGAAGAAGAAGAAGAAGAAGAAGAAGAAGAAGAAGAAAGTATGGATGGAGCGACGAAATAACAAGTTTGCAAAGATAGAATGAAATCAGCTCCGGCAAGGCATATATAGGTAAATTCGAGATCAATGGGAGATGCCCTCGTCCTGCACTGGACATATAATGGGATGAGAATGATGATGATGTTGATGATGATGATGCTGATGATGAAGAAGAGCTCCCTTTCAGTGTCCCGCTTTGGGAGCGAAGAAACCTATCGACGGCATGACGAAACTCGGTGTCGTGGCACTCCCAATATTTCTCTTCGGCAACACCGGTGAATTTTCTTACACAATGCTTTAGCATCACTCCACATATATTTTCTTTCTTTTTTACAGCACTTTGCACTGGCAGGCTTAAAAGAAAAAAATCGAAGGGAAAAGTGCGTAAACGTGGCATGGGCTCTCCCTGGCGAATTTCCTCGCATTACGCTGCTTTCTCCTAGGGGGGTTTTTCCCACGCTACATTTTTCTTCGTTATGGAGGAAAGAGTCAGCAGTGTGCTGCAGGGCGCAGCGCTCTTAAGATCTGAGAATGCCGAAACAATGAAGTTTTGAAAGTCTGTCGTTTCCATAATTCTCTGCATATATCGCGCCCTTCCACCGAGAACAAAAAAAAAAAAAAAAAACAATTCATTCGCGCGCAATTTTTTATGCAGTAGCGTGAATATTTTCTGTATAGAAACCATGTATTTTCCTTCTAAACGTAAGTGCATAAAAAGAAAAATATCTCCATGCAAAGTGTCGTACCTTTCTATAAACGAACCCCCCTCCAAAGAAGGGGAACTTGAAGGCTCGTTTTCTTTGTTAAACATAACGTTTACGAAGACCAACAGACATTGATATCGCACTTAGTACCAATAACGTTCCCTATAATTTCCTTGTCTTGATTGTCTCTTGGTTCTCATTAGCTTAGCACGTAAGGTGTCACGCTGCTAAGGTTGAGGTCCGGCTTCGGTTCCCGGTCATGGCGGCCACATTTCGATGTGGGCAAAATGCAAAGAACACCCGTGTGAGTAGATTTAGGTGCCCGTTAAAGAACCCCAGGTAGTCTAAATTAATCGGTGGTCCCCAGGCCCGTAGCCAGAAATTTTTTTCGGGGGGGGCGGGGGGGGGGGAGGGTCGGCACCTGTTGAAAACCTTGAAAACCACCTATTTTCATTATTTATTCTCGGTAAAACACCCCCCTCCATCCGAATTTCGGGAAGGGCCCAGGGCCCCTAGCCCCCCCCCTTGGCTACGGGCCTGGTGGTCCCCCTCTACAGCATGGTTCATGGTGGTTCTGGCTCGTAAAACTACTCCAGATAATGCTATTATTACTACACACAAAAAGAGTTGTAGTAGAGTGTCAAAAGCTTGCTTTCGCAATCGTAAGCATGTCGTAATTTGCTCGTTTGTTTTTGTTACTTGAAAAAGTTCTGCGGCAGTGCACTTTCTGAAGTTCCATTGAAAGGATGCCTCTTTTGTGCGGTTTAATGGCGGCCACTGTCACAGTAGCGCTCTCGCAACGACGGCGTCGCCTTGACCCGTTGCCTCCTCAATGACTGCGAGCAGGGATGCTGAAATTTAGATGGCGTATACGGTGGAGTTGTCACCGGCAGGTAGCGATAAAAAAAGCTAAGAGCAAACCTGTGATGATCAACGGGACAACGCCAGTGCATGGAAGGATATCAGTGATGTTATTGGAAGTGTTACCTAGGCCGGCCTCGTTACAAACATCTATTGATAGCTTGCACGCGGCGTCCGCTAACGCAGGTTTTACCGTATTCGTATAGCCGAGCTGGCTTTTGACGATAATGGACCAACGACTTTAGAATAATATCTGGGGTTTTACGTCCCAAAACCACGATATGATTATGAGAGACGCCGTAGTGGAGGGCTCCGGAAATTTTGGCCATCTGGTGTTCTTTAAATTGCACTGACATCGCACAGTACACGGGCCTCTACCATTTCGCCTCCATCGAAATGCGACCGCCGCGGCCGGGATCGAACCCGCGACCTTCGGGTCAGCAGCCAAGCACCGTAGCCACTGTTCCACCGAGGCGGACGGACCAACGACTTTGGCTGTTACATTCCGAGAAATGTTTACTTCCCACATTTATCGGCAGAAACCCGGTGACAACAGGCAGGTCATTGTGAGAAGCAAGTCGTCACTTCAATTTCATTGTTTCATCCATTGTGAAGCTCTTTTCCTTTCGTATGAGACCAACCTGGGAGGGGGGGGAGGAGTGGAGAGGAGGTGCTGTGGCGTAGCTTGGCCTCCCCTAATGGAGAACTTGCGCACGCCCGAGGCAGGAGCAGCGTGCTAATGCCTGATGACAAAGACCTGACGTCATAGGCGTGCGCACGAGGGGGGCAGTGGGGGCGGCCGCCCCCCCTAGTAACCCTAAGAAGGGGGGGCGCAAAGCCAGCCCCACACATTGACATGATAGGGAGGGGGGGGGCGCTGCGATGAACCTTCGCCCCCCCCCCCTGAAGTGAAACCCGCGCACGCCTATGCCTGACATCACGGACACAGCTTCCCACGGCTCTTCCACGTGACGTCTTCACTGACGTCACCGCAAGCCGTGCGTTCGTTGGCCCCCCTTCGTTCTGATGAAGAAATCGTAACACGCTGGCAGCGAGTACGTGAATGAAAAGCGGCAAAAGAACGAGCGTGCACGTTATAGCTCATGCCTTTTACGCTGACTCTCCCTGCGCCACAGAAACCTGATTTTGGTTTCTCTCGGACGTTGCGCTACATGACCGAGATGATCTGGCGCTCTGCTGTCGTTTATTTTTCATTTCTTTTTTTGCGACGTCTTTAGAAGGTGAAGTAACGGCGGCGAGTGTCGTAGGGGGTGGAAGGGGAGGTCGTCGCGAAACGCAGAACACGCAGGAACTGCATTCGCAATACCCCGGTGCGTCGCTACGAGTCGCCCGCGCGCGTCACTGCGCGGCTGACGAGGTCGTCTTCTCCCTGCGCGCCCAAGGTGTCTCGCATCGCGAGCTGCAGAACCGTTTGTCTTCGATGCGCGTGTACTCATCGTGAGGGGCCGCTCCCTGTCTCGTTGCGTCACAATTCGCCTAGTAGCAGGTGGCAGCCGGAGTACGCGTTTCGCGCGCGACACCGCGCCCTCCGCGCGCGGTGCACACTGAACGACCCGACAGACACCGACGTATGCGCCCCCGACTGCCGCGTCTATGCGAGACGCGTGCCCGTACACGCACGCACACGCTGCGCGTCACGGTGGGTCGCCCGTAATCGCTGATGGATCGCCGCCGTCTCGCGCCCCAGACGAGACCCGGTCTTGCAACGTGATCTCAGAACGTGAAGCAACGATGCGTCGTTGTCGCAGAGGAGTGCGAGGTAGCGCCTGTGGATGTGGGACTTCTGGATCTTTCGCAGAGAGCGAGCTTCTTTTGTCCATGCCTGAGTTTCCAGATGCTACCGAGCTAACTGCAAATAATCATCGCGAAAGAAGCCAAAAAAAAAAAAAAAAAAAGCGGTGCGACCTTTGCGTAGAAGCAAAATAGAAGCGGAAATGTAATGATTTTTCCCATTCTTGAAAATATCTTAATTATTATCAAACGACGTCACTCAAATACGAAGGCGACTTGGAAAAGTCACTTTAATTATTCTGTACAGCGAAAATATGCGCGACTATGAACGAAAGCGCACATTTGCGTTTAAACATTGTCTCCCGAGTGGTCTCCATTAGGTTGAATGCGCGTTTGCCACACTTTTAATGAACTCCTGGTTAAATGCTGGCTATATCCAGGAGACCAGACGAAAAATGTCCAGTTTCCTGGCTATATCCAGCACCTTAAGCGGGACCCGATGAAGAGTGCAGTGCATGATTAACGTTCCTTGTTGATTCCCCCAACGTATGTTTGACTTCAACACTCAACTACACAAAGTCGACGACAAACACGCTATTGGTAAACATGATGATGACTCGACCCCCCTCCCCCCGCAAAAAAAAAAAAAAAAAAGAACGCGACAAGCGAGTGGAAAACTCTACAAGCGATTGGGCGAAAAAGAAGCCCGAGAATACGCTTATTATAAGCAGGACTGGCAACTCTGGTCAGGGCCCTCTTTTTTGACGTCACAAAAGGGGACCCTGACGTCTGGTCAGAAGGAGAGCGTGATGTCGTAAAAAAGGGAGTCGCTTGTTGCGGTCATCGACCACTGTAGGCTTTGTGTGCCTGAAACTGATGATTGCTAGGGTTTTAAGTGTTACTCCGCTTCGGTGGCACAGTATAGTTACGGTGCTTGGCTGCTGACTCGAAAGTCGCGGGTTCGATCCCGGCTGCGGCGATCGTGTTTCGATGGAGACAAAATGAGAGGCCCGTATACTATGCGATGTCAGTGTTCGTTACAGAAGGACTGATGGCATAAATTTCCAAGACTGCCCCGCTACGACAAGGTTACCGCCATATGACGCCATACCACCGCCAAAGCTTTAATTAAAAGGAAAAGGTTCTGCCTGACGTTGGGTAAGTATGGTTGTTTTTGCCAGGGTCAGTGGTTGGCCCGTGTGTCGCAGGGGAGGGGAGGGGAGGGGGGGGGCAATAACCTACACCATATGCCGCTTCGCGGTTCTCACTTTTGTTCAGTCATAATCAGAGTCGACCGCGACGTGCCGCTCGCCACTGACGTCATACGTGACGTTACTGCTCAGGTCACGTGACTGTGCTGCATGTAACGTCGACCGGAAGTTCCGCTACTGCGCTTTTGTAGGGAACGGAAACGCTCGGCGGCGCACGGGGTCGTCCATAGAGTTTCCTAAAATTAACTAGAGGGGTCTGTGGCGCTGCGATCGTTCAGCCACCGTGGAAATGATGGGTAGTACACAAATTTGCCTAGTATTCGTGCTTCCGGCTTCGAACGCACTTGTGGCTTTGTTTATTATTGCATTTTCGTTCTGTTTCGGATAAAAGAATAGACCGTTGTGAACTTCGTGAGCCGATTCAGGTGCGTGAGCCTAAAAAAGGTCAAGGTGGTGAAGCGTAACTGCTAAACCTTTGCCGAACTTCGTATTGCGGCAAAGCGAATTCAGGCCACGCGCAGCCAAAAGAACGAAGACTAGGCAAATTTGTGTATACCCATGATTCCCATGCTGGCTGAAGCGCCGTGTTTTGCAGCTCGCATAGACACTAGCGCCACAGTTCCCCTCTAGTGTATTTATAGGAAACTCTATGGGGTCCTCTACGTTTAGCCTGCGTTACGTGCGTTGTGCAACGAAAACGGTACCCTGACGTCTCCCGGCGTTTCAGACGTGGCGTGGCGGCGCCGAAAATTGCGTCGCTCGCCCGGTAAGCGGCGCGGAGAGGAGGAGGGAGCGAATGGAGACGCGGGTCACCACCGCGTCGCGCCGCCGAGCGGGGCGAGAGAGAGATCGATGATCGAGAAACGATGACACGGGCGGCGTGCGCGCCCGGGAGAGGAAAAAACTCGATTCGGCGGGCGTCTCGCTTTCATTTCGCACCCGCCTCGTTGAACCGAAGCGTTGTCGTCACACGGGTTCTCGCTTCGCGAAGAGTGGTGGATGCGAAAGCGAGCGAGATGTGTTCCCTTCGCCGGCGAGGCATGCGAGTCACGAGGTTAATCGAGCCTCGCCCGCGCCCGCTGTCGGGGAATTGACGGCGGAGGTTCATTAACGAGCAGCGAAGGCGTCTCGTAATGGCTCAAGGTGGCTTACGACTTCGGGGAATGTCTCGGATGTCTGGGTGGTGCGAATTGCGTCATTCCGAGGGCTTTGTCCGCTGGCTTTGGAGCGAAGAAGTTTTGTGTTGCTCTAATAATATTTGTTGTGGTTTTTACGTCCCCAAACAACACCAAACATTTTCATACCCTTAAGGGAGTAAAAGGGTGCTATTGATATTTACACCATTTCTCACGCGGTAGAACACCCTTTTTGCTTCATATACACCCTAAGAGGAGGGTGTGCATGCAAAGAGGGTGTTAATGCCTTTCATAAGGGTGTTAATGTAAGAGATGGAGGGTGCACATTTACAATTATAATAATTGTTGGGGGTTTAACGTCCCAAACCGCCATATGATTATGAGAGACGCCGTAGTGGAGGGCTCAGGAAATCTGACCATCAGGTGTTCTTTAATGTGCACCTAAATCTAAGTACGCGGGCCTCATGCATTTAAGCCTCCATCGAAATGCGGCCGCCATGACCGAGATTCGATCCCGCGATCTTCGCGTGAGCAGTCGATCACCATAGCCACTAGACCACCGTTGCGGGTTTGTGTTGCTCAAAACACCCTAACCTCCATTTGCGTGTATGTAAAATGTCTGTTCGTTTCCGAACGTTTTTTTGCGGAGAACAGCAGCAGCCGCTTTCCCCATATGCCATTTTTTTCGCGTTCAGCGCTGCTAGCGGGCACTGGGCCGCTTCAGGCGAAAGAGACAAAAGCGCACGGCACTATCGGCGCTTTCTTTACATGTGCGCTTCAGCTTGAACGTTCACTTTCGCACTGAATTATGTTGGCCAGGCATACACGAGTGTATGGCGGTGGAAGGGTTTGATGTAGTGTGTGGGAAGCATGCGGTCGTGTAAATCTGTGTGACTGCTCTCAACGTGGTCTGAAAGAAGCAACTGATCACAGGCGAAGCTTTCTCATTTTCCCGTGAAAGGGTGAGTGACCCACACGACGTCGCTCAAGGAAGGGGGGGGGGGGGGGGGGAATGTCTTTGGAAGCCAAATTGGCTGTATAAATTCGTCATTGTTCATTCCGACATGCGTTGCACCAAACGGAACTTGTCAAATCAGAGCTGCTAAATTATGCGTCCGGTGGGCGAGCGCACTCTAGCTTCTGCATCGCCGCCCCTACTTACCCCTTCCCTAATTGATGCCTCAGCCGAGGACGCAAATTGTGGCTGCAAGCATCAGCGTACGAAAACCAAAGGATTGTAGGTGGTGGCGTTGTTCGTGACTTTGTTTGTTTGTTTGTTTTTCGTGACGTTGTCCTTTCGTGACGTATTCATTCCGGTGATGTGTTCATTTCGTGACGTTGCTCTTTCTTCGGTTGAAACACAATAACACCGCGTTGTGTTTGCTGTCATTGTCGTTCTCGAGCGCACACCGCGTGCGCGAGATAAACGTGAAGGAACACTTCTTGCGCCAACCGCAACGCGCAGTGCAGAGGTCAGACAATCTTGCGACGGAAATAACCACTCCCCCGTCGCTCCATCTTCCTTCCTTCCTGCTACGTCCGCGTCAGCGTAGTGAAACGCAAGAAAAGCCGGCGTACTCTGTCTTCGAGACGTTGCGTTGCCGAACATTACAGCACCGTTCTTACGCTGTCATGGCGAAGATCGTGCTTGCCATGGCGTCCGTCTCACTGCGTGCATTATTCTAGTACACTACAGCGTGCATCTGTCCGTACAGAGAGGCAAGACATTGCCGCAGTGCTGCTCTACGCGAGTTGTACCGAGCTCGCTTCGCTCGCAGCGGCTTTAACCTCTGCGGCTAGTCTTCATCGGGTGGCAGTGACGACCCGGAAGTTGTCTTCCGTGACGTCCCGGTTCAGTCGTGCCGGCAAGACTGACTATTAGCGCCGTTCCGGTTCAACCCGCTTTGGTTTGTCTCTCGGCTAGTCTAATGAACGTTGACTTGCGGTCCCTCGCCCCCCCCTGTATACAAAGTGTCTAAATTGCTTGTGTCAACACTTTTTTTTTTTTTTTTTGCTACAGCTACCGAGTGTTTGACCATAGTTTGCTTCGATCAACGCCCTGATGGTAGTCGCGCTGCCTGCTATTTATTTGTGCTCCGATGGAAGAGGTCTCGTTCGAGGCTACATTGCCCAGTTTTATGGCGAAAGCTTTCATGCGTTATCAAACGCGAGAATTGACCGTCGGCGGCGTCGGCGTCAGGCGGCGTCAGCGTCAACGCGAGTGATGCAGAAATCAGTGTCACTTAGACTAACAGAGAGCTGAGCTCGCTGGTGCGTGTGCATGCTAAAAGACTGGGCGCGCGAGAGAAGTGAAGACATCACAAACGCCGACTTACAACTGCAAAACTTTGCAGTTGTTATCGTTTATGCTACAGCAATCCCTAAAACAAACGGAGAGACACAGGACAACCGCTACTGGCGGTTGTCCTGTGTCTTTCTGTGTCAGGGGGCGTAGCCAGAAATTTTTTCGGGGGGCACCCCCTTGATTTCGGGAGGGGCACCTCCTTGAAATCGTCATTTTTTCGCTCTGTACACCATGGCGAAAAAAAAATTCTGGGGGGGGGCACGTGCCCAGTGTGCCACCCCGGCTACGCCACTGTTCTGTGTAGTCTTTGTGCGTGTTCGCTGGTATTATGGAAGCACACTCCCGTTAAGGAATAGCAGCTGCTAACCAGGTGGCCGCAGCCTTGTGGATCGCGTGAAGTTGATGCATCGTGGCCGTGACACGACACAGGTCATCGGAGGTCATCGCAACAAAGGGACACAGCATGCATGAGAAGCTATTAACTTATATCTGGCTTTAAAAGGGTCCATGCTCGATCTTGCTTGATTTTGCTTCGTTACATGAGAACGGACGGAACTCCAGAAAAGACAAGGAGTGTGCCTTAGTGGTGCAGTGGTTACAGTGCTTAGCTGCTGATTCAAACGGCGCAGATTCGATCCCGGCCGCGACGGTCACATCTCGATGAAGGGGAACTGCTAGACGCCCGTATGCTGTGCGATGTCAGTATACGTTAAGGAACTCCAGGCGGTCTAAATGATACGAAGTCTTCTACTGAGGTGTCTCTCAAAGCCTGACTCGTTTTGGTGCGCTGAACTCCATAAAACAACCAAACCAACCAGAAAAGACAAAGAGGAGGTGTTGTATGATTTTACACGACGAACACGCTCCTTCCAACATATCCGTTCCCGATCCCCGAAACTTCACGTGGTGCGGCTCACCTCTGTTGGAAGAGGCGAACATGTCCTGGGTGACGTGTCTCGAGACGAAGTTGTCCATCTTCTGGGCGTGCTGCATGAGTGCGCCGGCTGCGATCTGCTTGAGCCGCGAGTACAGCTCCTGGGGACGGAACGCCGTCTCCGGCAGGCTGCCCAGACGCTGGAAACGGCCAGGGTCGAACAGCTCCACCTGCGTGCGCCGTTGGAGTACAAAGTTTTAGCGGGTGGCTTTGACGATCCAGGATTTCGGTAGAGTTGCCTTCGCTTTCCTTTGTTTGACCTGGAGCAGAACTATTTGTAACTACATGACAGAAGGAAAACACATGGTACAGAGATCTAAGGAACACGCGCGCAGTCTTGACATAAAACCAAGCATATCATTGCATAAATGTCAATGCACTTGTGCACTGTTCAAAGGGCACTATTAAAAGTGAAGATGCAGGTTTAAGCAGCCGCTCTACTTGTGATACGTGGCATCGGGTTCCGACACATATATCGATGCCAACCATGAAGACTCCGAAAGTATCTACTTGGCTTTAGGGCAATAAAGGTGTTTCGATCGATCGATCGATCGATAAATCAATCAATCAATCAATCAATCAATCAATCAATCAATCAATCAATCAATCAATCAATCAATCAATCAATCAATCAATCAATCAATCAATCAATCAATCACGCGCTCACTCACTCAATTATTTAATTAATTAATTAATCGAAACTGTTGATAAGATAGAAACGTTTCAACGAATTCCAGAGTGGACACGTGGACAGTGACGCATTCAGCCCGAACGTACCTTAATCGTTTGAATAGTAAAATTCATGAAGTCATTACAGGCAACATGTCGCTCTCCTATACTTCTCGTATTTGACAGGCTACGCGTTTAGCTTCTTGCTTTCTGGTGCCATTCATCGTTCTTGTTCGAATAGGGAAGACAGCATTCTTGTTTGAATGTAGTGTAGCAAGGTGTCGTAGTAACTGCATGGATGTCACCTTGTAGGCAGAACCAGTGGACTGCGATTGCAGTATACATTGTTCAGTACATAAAAAAACATAGGAGATACTGATGATGGTGACGTTGTAGAACATGATGTTTGATTTTTAAGAACGTGCTAGCTTTTCTAGAAAAGACATGAGAGAGAGAGAGAGTGAGAATTTACTAGAAGGCAGAGAGGTCGGCCTGATCTTATGCGCTCTAGCCTGCTAATCTACACCGGGGATAAGGGAAGGGGAAAAAAAAGAGGGATGACGGGTGATGATGGGGACAGGAAGAGGTGGTGCGTATGTACAGTAGCCACTTAGCACAGTACCCTACAGCTTGATCCAGTCCAGTGCTTTTGAGAAAATCTAGAACCGCCCTTGTGGCAGTTTTTGACACTGTTTGGTCGCACATTGCTGACAAAATGCGATTTTCACTAAGTGGTGTTAGTCCGATGCCTGCCAGCGTTGAAGTTATCATCTTCCTTTGCGTCACGTATAATGGACAGTCACAAAATATATGGGCTAAAGTTTCGCGCACTTGGCAGCGTTCAAGAAAAGACATAAAATTCCAAAGGAAGCTATAAAAGAAAATACACGTGGGGTTTCAGTTCGCTTCCGTCAGCAACTGTCGGTGTACTAACAGCTTAGCTTACTAAAATAGACATTATTTCGATGCTCGCCATCCACGGCTAACAGACAGATGCCTCCTAGTCTAGCAAAGCTGCTGCCCACCAGCGCATGGAGAGTAAAGAAAGCATCAAATCATTATTATTATTATTTTTTGAAATAATTGCACACTATTTCGCTACCTTATCAAGGTAGCGACGGATTTGAACGCTAAAGAAGTCTACAGGTGTCGCCTGTGCACTAGAAACCGTAGTCACACTTTCTAATATGCGTCTTGTATCAACTTCGTGCCGCCTTTTGTAGTTCTCCACCTGGACGAGAAATGTTGAAGTAGGAAAATAGTGAGCGCCTTTCTATAACTGCTCCTTTTTCATGCGAGGTACACATCTGTCAAGACGTAGAGATGCCTTTTATGTTCGTTTAATGAGTATCTACGGTGAGCAATATTATCATGTGACTGAAGTAAAATTGTGCAGTAACATTTTGGTTCGGATTAATTCAATCGTACTTGGTTAAAACGCAGTGCTCGAGATATGTTTCCATTTCTCCTTTCCCTGTCTCGCTACCACTGCGTTTTATAGCAAGTAACATTTATCTCTCCTTGTTTTGTTACGTAATAGATGCAGTGTCTTTTCTACGTGGGGCGTCTTGTATGTTTGCGCTGTTAATTTTACTTCAGGAATATGTACCAACTAGGCCCATATGAAGTTATATAATAGATACAGTGATCACGAATAGGAACGCTACATCAGGTTCTTAAAAAAAAACATAACTGCTATGAGCAATAGCTCGTGGCAAGCGCGTCACATTGCTGCAAATGTGGTCGCTAAATGTAATGTTGGCTCAGGTGTAAATGTTGAGTCAAAATTACGATGATATGACACGAACTGTATAGGCGAGGAAAACGGAACACGTTCCAGTCTATGAGTATAACTATACATTGTTGACGTTTTTGTGGCTTCATCTTCCGCATATTCAACGCCAAGCTGCTGCAAAACAACGTGCGACCAGCCTAAATGCGTGAAATGCTATGCTCGGTGATTTTGTTATAAACCGGTTACCGTTGTTAAAGGGGTGGTGCCTCCAAATTTGTGGCTTGCGCGTTCTTCGCTGCAAGCGTTTCTTATAGCTCTGAGAAGCACGATACACGCACCAAGATTCGCGTATCCTCGCTAAATAATTTAATATCGCCTTATTTATGTGGACAACTTTCGGTTTCGGTTTCTGGGCGCCAAGTTGGGCAGTGACGTAGAAGTGTAGGAGACTTGGTCACGTGACCACACAAGGCTCGCGCGAAGATGCGCAGCACTGAGCCAGAAAGCGATCGAAACGGCGAGTGATGTAGCAACCGATGCTTTGCCGGTACGTACGTTCTGGAGGTAAAGGAGGCTCGGAGGTCAGTCACGTCACTACAGATATGGTGTGACGTCACTACAACTTTCATTGTCCTTCCTACAGAGCTACGTCAGTTTTGATGCGCTAGCGATGGGCATCGATCGGGAGAATGAGCATTTAGGTACACTTTGGTAGTGAATTAAAAAATATTCTAAACGTCTGCTGTGTCCAACCCTTCGTGTGGAGTGTCCTTGCATACAGAGGAAACCCACAAGAGGCTTGTTATAGCCTGGAAATTTGATGGCACCACCCCTTTAAGAGGTTACGCAGCTAATAACCTGTGTAGGCTTGTCTCAAACGAGGTTGCGCCGTGTACCTGTGCGGGTGCGGCGGAAGCCATGGCCCAGACTCCGGCAGCCGCCATGACGTTGGTGACTCCGGGCAGGCGTCGTGCGTCGTAACCCCGGAAGTAGCCCTGGTTCTCGAGCCGCAGTCCGAAGCGCTCGACCACTTCCGGTCCCAGCAGCGCCGGCAGGAACTCGTTGAACGTGATGAACTGCATTTCAGCGCCCACGATGCGGCGAGCCTCCTGCGAGTTCGCGAATAAATTAGAACGAGGGATGGCGCGGAATGTGTCAGCTTAACACGAAGGGCGGTTTGCTGGGCGAACAAACCACCCTTCGTTCAGCTCAATTTGTTCAGTTGACTACGTCCGTAACCATAAGCCTGGGCAGGCTTGCCGTTCAGGGAAGAGCGAAGGTTCACCGCTGCGCTCCCCTCCCCCTCCCCCTCCCCCCCCCCCCTCCCCCCCCCCCCTCCCCCCCTCTATTAAGCAAATGTATGGGGCAGACTTTGCGCCCCTCCCTCTTATATGACTCCCTCTTATATGACATATCTGTGTCTGTGTCTATGTCTATGCCGATGTTTATGTATATTCTTCGATCCTTTCACGGTCTTTTATGGAGGCATACCTCGTCTAGTCGGTTACGCATGTACTTTGTTTATTCCACATGTTCTTTTTTTTTTAATTTTAGTTTGCGGCTGTAGCCCAGCAGCTGCGGCAGTACCTTCAAGGCTACGAAAGCTATACCCCAACTAACAAGGAAAGCTTCCTGTGAAGAAAAGGTCTTTTTGAACTCGGTCGTAGGAGTGTTGCAGATTGCAGAAAGAGACCGAATCCGTTGATTGCTGCGAGATTATGTGAACCCTGAATACATCATTAAAAATACGTCCCGATTCGGAAACCGAAGCCGTATCAACACGTTGATACAATAGTTCGCTTGCACAAACAGAAGGAATGTTTCGTTAGCTAACCTTTATTAGAAAATTGTATTGATTGGCACTGCAACCTTGCGATCTATACAATGAGGTGGACGGCGAAGTTTTGCTCTCGAGCACGATATTGACGTTAGGAACAGGAACATGGTGCGCGCTAGAGGAAGAGAAAGACGAGGAAGCGCGTGGCACGAGGAGGGTTCTTTGTCGCTGGAATAAACGGCAGCGTGGATGCGCTGCTCTATCTCTGAAGACGTATTGTCTCTGAAAGCCGGTTGATCTTCGAAGGAAGTCTTCGGATTTTACAATTGAGACGGTAGTGAGTGTTTGAATGCTCTCGGGACGGGTGTCTGGTTTTCTCCCTCACGCTAAGCAGGATATTGGTTCGGGCGAGATTGCAGCACCTGACGTCATCCTTTAAAACTTCTTCATCACATCTGCCAACCTAACTTTCTACTTCCCTTGGCGCGCTTGGCTTCCATTGGAATCATGTCTGTTACTATTAGCGTCAAGGGACAACGTGGCCGCAGCAAGCACCGGGCGAGGTTAATTGAGGAAACATAGGAGAGGTCACTGCCCTGCAGCGAGTGTAGTCAGGGTGATGCTGATGATAATTATGTACTTATTAGCATCTTAGCGCGCAACAAAGAAGGGCGAAAGGAAAAAGCACACACGGACGAGCGCAACGGACATGGACGGATTGCGCTTTTCCGTGTGTACTTTTTTTTCTTTCGTCCTTGTTTGCTGCGCGCGAAGGTGTTAAAAGATGAATTCGTTCCAACTAGGCCAGCTAGCGGCTTTGCTTCAGTTATGTACCACCCTATAACTGTACCCGTCCTGCTTGTCCGCAACTGATCTACACTGTTTCCGAGTCTTCTTCTCACCTGGAAGGTCCTCTCGTCGTCCCACTGCGGGTTGAGCCCCCTGCAGGCTTCGCGCCACGCGGTTGTGCTCCCTGAGCCACACAGTGTGCATCATGGCCAGACCGAGTTCGGCGTTGACGCGAGGGTCTCCGCTCGAGAAGCAGGGCGGGTCTTGCGATCCGCGCCGGCAGTCCAGGGTGGCCAGGTCGGCCGGAGGCAACTCTTCGCCGGCGGGCGTCCGCTGGCTCAAAAGCTGGCCACCTTCGAAGGCACGCAGGAACTTGGCCTCGGCCTCGGACGAGCCGTAGATGGTCGAGCCGTCCAGGAAAGACGTCACCTGCGATCGCAGCGCCACGGTGTTGACAAAACGGAAGACTTTGGGACTATAAGGCGACGGGAGACAGATTCACATGAGAAGTTTAAAGCGCAAAGTAAGAACGACCGGATGACACAGGAAGGGACGAGTCTACGTTGACACTAACTGCTTCGTCCCGTAGTTTTGCTCCTTACTATTTTAGCGCGCTTGTAAAACAAAGCAGATGACAGAGGATCGACATGTAACGTTGTGTTCGTGTTGTTCTTCTGTCCTCTGTTCTGTCTGCAAGTGCGCTAAAATATTAAGAGGGATTATAGCAAGCGTGCGCCCTGCTATAGTTTACACATCGTGATATAACCCTTGCAACATCACATCGGTCGAGCGTTTTCTTTGTATCGCACACATTCTCGAATATGGAAATCTGCCGGTGAACCGCGATGTAAATCTTTCTTCTAAGACAGAAGAAAAAAACAACTCGCACAGATCTTCCCGTAAGGGAACCCTGAGTAGTATGCGAAGCACTCGGGATCGTTCTTACCGTATAAATCACCCGTGACATTGCCCACTAGCGCATGTAAATGAGTGACAACGCGTGTGTACAGTATATACAATGTGTTTTTGCCGTTGTCAGCGTTGCCACTTTGCCTTTCGCGGGCGAGAGCACGTTCACGATCGTTTTCATCCATGGCAGAAAGAGAATTTGTGGTTTGGAACGCGCACATTCTTCGTCGTCATCAGCGTCATCGTCATCGTCATGACGTATAGTGGGTACCTTGCATGTGCTGTGCCGTGATGGCAGAAAGAGAATGTGTGGTCTGGAACGCGCTTATTGTTCATCGTCATTAGCGTCATCGTCATCGTCATGGCGTATAATGGTTACCTTGCAGGGCTGGGCAAAGATACTTTGAAATTGTATCGCGATACGATACAAGATACTCAGGCAAGAAGTATTGGAGATACAGATACAAGATACTTCCGGAATGAATGTATCCGATACGATACTTCACAATTGTATCTGAAGATACTTCGATACATTTGGAAATTTGCTATTATAGATCTATATAATGACGCCTCAAATACCTATGTACAGAAGCGTTTGCTTGAAAATGCCTTAACTGCGACCAACTTTGTTTATTTTAATGAAATATCCATTCGAATTCCGAAAGTTATGTTTTTCGGGCCTAATGTATATTAGTTTCATTCCGAAACAAGGTATTGGCATTTGTTTACTTGACACTTTTGTATTTGATGGGTGTCACTGCTCTACTTGGCGACCAGCTAGCGGGTTGCCGTCTAATTGCAAGAACTTCAATAAGAAGCTTCCGCACGATGGTACAAATACCGGTGCAGAGTCTTACCCTGTCCGTAAGCGTATTACCGCTTTCGGAGTAGCGCATCACCCTACAGGTGTAGAGCAGCAACAACGCTGGTAGCAATCTTTTTGTGAAGCATCATGTGAAGACGATAACTACCGAGTCAGCGCTCACAGTTCACTGAGGACATAAAGCTGCAGTAAGTTTTCATATTCTACCTATCAACTTGCACAAAGTGTTCGTTAGGAACATATTCATTAACGTGCAGTCTTTTATAATTTCCTCTCCGAGAGAACTTCTGCCGCCCAGAAGCTTCCCAGATGTATTGTACGTGGCAAAAAGCGTCGCAGGATAACACTATATCCGCATCCGCATTTCAGCGAAAGACGCCGCACGCATTGTAGTACGCTGCACGGTACCGTACAAACAAGGTTCATGGCGCCGAGACAGTTAAAAAAAAATATGGAGAAACAAAAGGTCGGCTGCACATAGACGTTCGCGCGCTTGTTTTTGTCGAGATGGCTCGAGCGCCATCACGTGACTCAGCTCCACCAGTAGAGACGCGCTTATACCTTATTTGCCATGCTCACTGGAGCGCTCTGCCGAAAAGACAAAGGAATGTCAGTGTCGTTAGAGTTATTGAGGTGGCTTGGTGGCAGCAGTATCAGCTTGCGAAGCAGAGTTCAGCTGACGTTTGTTGTTTCACAGGTGGCATTTCTATAGCAGTATCTTGTATCTTAAGATACACGATACATTATTGAATGTATCGGAAATACAGATACAGATACTCGTTTTGCGAGACGTATCGCGATACAGATACAAGATACCCAAAGAGTATCTAAGATAGTATCTAAGATACAAGTATCTTCGATACTGCCCAGCCCTGGTACCTTGCATGTGCTGTGCCGTGATGGCAGAAAGAGAATGTGTGGTCTGGAACGCGATTATTGTTCATCGTCATTAGCGTCATCGTCATCGTCATGGCGTATAATGGTTACCTTGCATGTGCTGTGCCGTGATGGCAGAAAGAGAATGTGTGATCTAGAACGCGCTTATTCTTCATCGTCATCAGCGTCATCGTCATCGTCATGACGTATAGTGGGTACCTTGCATGTGCTGTGCCGTGATGGCAGAAAGAGAATGTGTGGTCTGGAACGCGCTTATTGTTCATCGTCATTAGCGTCATCGTCATCGTCATGGCGTATAATGGTTACCTTGCATGTGCTGTGCCGTGATGGCAGCGTTATCGTCATCGTCATCTGGCCACGGCGTACAATGGCGGGACAGAGCTCGTTCATAAGCTGCTTCGCATCTAAAAACATCTCGTGCAAGCGGCTATAGCAGTGCGCATACCTGGTTATTCTGCTCCCGTGGTCCCAACCCGCAGGTCTCCCGAGGCGCGGCACTTGAGCGCACGTACTCGAGGCATCGCTGTCCGAATCGGCCGTAGTACGGGTCCTGTGCTGGCACATCGATCGGCATGCACTCCGGGTGTTCGAAGCCCTCGGCCACGTTGCAGCACTTCACGCGGGACCCTTCGAAACCTGCGGCGTTTTCAAATCAATAAATAAATAAATCAATCAATCAGTCAGTCAATCAATCAATCAATCAACTGTTTTATGACACTTGAGTCTACCAGGACGCTTATGCGCATCTATCTTCTCGAACCTGAAAGACAGCTTAGGTACTTACCTGACCTTTGTTCTAGTCAAACTTCCTGTCCTTCTTTTACGCTCCTTCTCTTCTTCCTCGTCCTCCTCCTCCCTGTTGCCCAGATTTCAAGTCGTTTCTCGTTAACAGCTGGTGCATATGTCCATAATCATATCTTGGTTTTAGCACTTGAAATCCCGGAAGTTAATTAGCAGCTCGGACTTTACTAACATCACTATATATCGTTTAAAGCATTTGTTGGGCACTTGCGAGGATAGTATTCACGCAGACTGATGTATAATCAAGGGTTTCCAGCAAAATTCCAGCACAGTATCCCCAGCTTTTTAGGCATTTTGCGTACTATTGCCCATGAAGCGAGATCGCTTGGAAGAGAAAAGTAGCGAGCAAAAGAAAAAAAAAAATTGTGTTAAACAACTTTTCTTTTTAAAAAAGGGTCCTGTCTGTCTTTCTTGTATTGCTTTTCTTTCCTTTTGGTTTGTTTTGTCTCCATCATTTTATGAGAGAACTGTTTTCGAGTTCAACCAAAAGCGAAAGTCATGTCAGGAATTGCACCTGGAAGCGAAGTTATGGAATGCAACAAAACTCAGCATGCAATGCAAGGTCATTTGCTTAACAAAACATGTTACGGGGCTTTAGTTGGTCATTTTCTCGATTTAAGTATGAATAGCTATAGAGACGTACCGGCGCTCTGAGCCGTGTGCGCCATGTCGTGGAAGATGAACTTCCCAAAAGCGATGGTCATCATGGAGGCATGGTCGTGTGGCCGGTCCTGGTCCAGGAACATGGACGCGCTGACGGTACGCGCGCTGGGCAGTTGTCGGCCGCGGGAGTCCACGCGAACGGAACTGATACCTGAAAAGGAATAAAAAGAAAGCAGTGATGGGCTTAAGATAAAGTGAGACAAAGGAAGCGATGTGTTAAGCATTCAGCAAGGGTGTAAAACACATCGCAAACGACGCTGCACTTTAACAGCCACGCCTATAGGTCTCAAGACGCTTATAGATGGCAGAATGTTTTGTGCGTTTTCTTTTTTGTTCACCTGCTCGCTGTTTTCTTTTTTATACTTCTTGTTAACTATCATTAACCGAGGGTCCCGTTGCAGTCTTCGACTATGGGACCCTCGACTGTATATTTTCCTGTATCCCATTTCAAGGTATAATAGAATAATAAATGACTGACTTTGATGGAGGGCCCAGACAGCTTGTTTGAACACAACGCAGATACTTGCAACAATGCCATACTGTATACTTGTTTATTTCATTAACTTGTTTCACGTCGGGTAGAACTTCGGACGATTTCGCTAAATATTTAACACCGGTGACACAGCCAGCGTAAATAACAGCCAGAAGTGTCTTAACACGGCCGCTACATAAGAAAAAGGCCTTTTTTCTTTTTCTTTTTCTTTATAGCTGCTGTGGCAGGGCACAACAACCACGGCAGTAAATAGCTAAGGGTCTGTGATGGTCGCGTGTTGAATTCCGGGCATGTTTCCTGTTGTTTGGTGTCTGTAAAAAGGAGCCAGACTTTATGTTCACAGTGCGCACATGTAATGAAATGAGTACAGGAAAGAAACACATAATGAAGTTCTGAGGGCGAAGTGACGAGCGTAGTGATAGAAGAATGGACGTTTCTATAGAGCCAACAATTTCTACAAGGGATGCTAGTAAAAGCAAGCGTAAAACGCGTAGCGCATGCCGTCGATATTATATTTCATTCCTCGCATTTACCACCTTTAAGCACGTTTCAAGATGTCAGAACACATTAAAAGCTCTGCAAATCAATGTACAGTATGTGCAAAACTTATATGTTCCGTGAGGGACTACGAGCATGTGGTTACATGCCTGGAATCAAGTCCACCTTTACCCCCACTAGTTTCGGTATTACTAACTTAACGTCGGTCATGTCACAAACAGTACGTCGGTAAAAGAGCGCTTCCATTACACTGGAAGTTACATAAGCGCGCGCAGGGTTCCCCTTTCAGGGGGGGGGGGGGGGGGTCGAAGCGCCCCCCTCCCCTATTAAGTCAATGTATAGGGCTGACTTTGCGCCCCCCCCCCTCCCCTCTTTGGTAACCTGGGGGGTGGGGGGGCGGCCGCCCCCTCTGCCCCCCCCTCGTGCGCACTCCTATGGGATGTTTACGTTACACTAGGCGAGCATCGCGTTGACGTGGTCAGGAGATTTCCCAAGGCGAAAACACGAGCAGTGAGCTCCGTATCTGTTCTCTTTTATGATTCCCATTGACATCGCTGTCTCACAATGTCTCGCCGAATCTCGAAATATTTTCTCTCGATGGGACATATAAAACTATAGCCTTAAAAGAAAATATACTACTGGAAGCGGGATATATCGACGGCGGATAATATCTAGCGGTGCAGAGTTCGCGCACGTGTCACCGAACACGAGAAATACATGTTCTCGCGCGCGTTCCTGCTGTCGCCGTGGGGGGAGATTTATTGCACGTGGAGCGGCACAGGAAAGGCAGGTATAGGGAAAAAAAACAGGCCCCTCTTGCGAGGTGTGTAACCGCCACCTTGGCCGCGTAACCCGGTGCGGAAAGCGATACCGCTATACACGTGCGTCGGAGGATGTTATATGCAGTATATACTTACAGAGTGGAGAGGGTATTATAAGTGGAGTATAAAGGGAAAGGGTGAGCGAGAAACGGAAAAACCGATCTCGCTCCGTCTTACTATATATCCCAGCTCATCATCGAGGAAGCACGGTAATCTATCTTTGACAAGTCTCCTGACCCGATCGACAGACGACCCATTTTATTTCGAACAGAGCGCTTGTCCTTATAATAACGCGCGTTACGACGGCTCAGCGGGGGGTCTCTCTTAAGCGATCAGTCCAGCCGCACCGACTTTATTGTTTCTTGCGTTGACCATTGTTTGAGAATGGGCTCGGTGGGCTTGTCCATCCTTGCGGCTGCCGTCATGTCGTGTCGCGGTGCCCTGTATGTGTGTGTGCATCTCACTTTGTACGTCGTCGTCTTCGCACCTTTCACCACGCGTCATGCTGCACCAGCACTCCCAGTTATCCCCCCCACTAACATCGCATGTGACACGTCACATCGTCAAGTGGACTTCTTATTCTCTGTTTTACTATTTCATCGGGAATAAGCGAGAGTGCCCTAATTTCGCCCTTTTCGGCCAATGGGTGATCGAGCTTGCGTTCATACGACAATGCCAATAACTACCGTTCTTGCCTACTCTACTTCTTTCACTGTGGGTGTGAGCCGTGCTACCTATTGGGATGTAGGGAAAAGAAAATACCACCCTTGCCCCGCTTCCTCATCTCTCCGCACTCTTAGAACCAACACAACACATATACTAATCGGCTTATATGTAGTGCTCGGCGATTCAAACCAAGTACTCGGAGCGCGTGGCTGCTTGAGTTGAAGGTTACAAAGAAGGTGAGAATGCTCGTGACACATGGCGACAGCATCCAGTAGGCGGCCGTTAAGTATGTGGTTCTTGGTGGCACCTGCGGGGCGCCGCAACCCTTCGTACGATACGCCTGCCTGACCGAACCGCTTCGCGCGGGGCGGCACGAGAGCGCAGTGTCATGATCCTTTGAGGCCGTGGCAAGCAGCGATCCGCCGGCACCACCAACGACCACGGGCTGAACGGTTGTCTACGGTATGCATCCACCATGTGTCCTTAACACTCTCACACTCACCGTCGCCTTTAATTAACGCCAGCAGCCACACTCTCCGAACATCGCGTTTTAATCGCCAAGCACTGTACCACCACAGCAGATGTGCTGGTTAACGTATCTGCTTTCTAGTGATTTGCCCAATACAAGAACTAGCTGCAACTGAATATTTCCTGAATAACAAATACGAGCTTCCAAGTGCCTCATTACGCGTTAATGAAAAATATCTCCGTAGAAGAGTTCATCTATTCCGTTCTGTTCTGCTCTGTTCTACCTGTCTTGCTGTGGAGAGGTTGAGGTTCATGTTACCTCGGCTACTCCATATCTATGAGTTCTGCAGCCCCCCCCAAAAAAAGAGAAAGTTACACAAAATGAACAATGAGCAACTACAAAAAAAATCTACAGTTTGCTTAAAACTTCTTAGTAGACACCGGTCTCGATAAGCGCTTGTGATATACAGCTATGTGTTGTTACATACGGAATGATGTGTCATACTGTGGGCAGAACTAGAAATGTGTGCGTGTGGACGCTTTACTGCAGTGTGAACTTCTGAAAGCGTTCATCTATTCACTTACATGCATCTTCGACGACTCATTCCCAATGTAGTTATTGCTTTACGTTTCAAAGGCTCTCTAGTGGGTCGGGAGGGCAGCGTTTCCGAAGGCTAAAGGAAAGAAGATTCTTCGGGGTCAAGGACTATTTATGTTTCACTTTCGACTCGAATATTTGATTTCGCGCGCAACCTGTCTTCCGTCCCCGTTCGTTCTTTTATATTTTAAGTAATATCTTGGAATCACGAATGGCACGGACACATACATATCCCAAAACCGGGTCAAGATTCGCATCGACTTACGTCGACTCGTGGTGTTTTCGAAGGCATTTCTAACACGACTTCGTTGTGCGAGGTATGTATTGCGTAGAAGAGAAAAAGGCCGCGAATCGAGCGACCTTGTCCCAGCGCCTCTCGCAGCTGTATTTGCATTTCAAGCGGGCATACGGAGGCTTTTTTTTCGCTGGTTGCTATGTAGGTTTCATTCAAGTACGCGGTAGGTATGCTGAACAGGTCTGGTGGTATGTAACCGGCATCGATGTCGCTGCGGCCACGATTCCGAACGAGCCGCAATCACTGTAGCGTTCGCTGAGCACAGCACGCGGTGCTGTTTCATAAGATGTGCTACCTTGTAACCAGGGCTGGGCAAAGATACTTTGAAATTGTATCGCGATACGATACAAGATACTCGGGCAAGAAGTATTGGAGATACAGATACAAGATACTTCCGGAACGAATGTATCCGATACGATACTTCCAAATTGTATCTTAAGATACTTCGATACATTTGTAAATTTGCTATTATAGATCTATATAATGACGCTGCAAATACCTATACAGATACAAGATACCCAAAGAGTATCTAAGATAGTATCTAAGATACATGTATCTTCGTACTGCCCAACCCTGCTTGTAACCAACTCACTTATCCTTAATTTTCATGAACGAGAGGGGGCGCCGCAGGCGATCCAAGATGGCGGCACGGCTCAGTCAATGCTCAGCAGGAGCTTTATGTCACCCTTTTCAGTTCGATAATATCTGGGTTCTTAAGTCCCAAAACGAAGATATGATTATGAGGGACGCCGTAGTGCAGGGCTGCGGAAATTTTCACCATGTGGTGCTCTTTAACGTGCCCTGACATCGCACAGAACACGGGCGTCCAGCATTTCGCCTCCACCGAAATGTGACCGGCACTGCCGGGATCGAACCCGTGACCTACGGGTCAACAGCCAAGCACCGTAACTGCTAGACCACCGCGGCGAACTTAGTTCAATATTAATACGCTCTTTCTTCAAAAGCGCACGTCTGTCTGTGGCCAAACGTAATGGAATGGTTGCCGTACAAGAACGAAAAGACGACGCCATAAAATTCGTTGGCCTATATGTATAGACTATTTTGCGGATGGGTTTGAGTGCCGCCATCTTGGGCTGTTAACCTTTGTGTTTTGCATCTTTAACAACTAAACGAACAGTGTTATGGTAGACGCGTGCGTATGAAAACGGTTGGGTTGGTGCTTACGATGTTTCATGGACTTATTAATTCACGTCGCAATATACAAAAACAAGAAAACATCGGCTTAACAGCCCAAGATGGCGGCGCCCAGATGTCTTACGGAAAATAGCCTATAGAGACACGCGTGCTTGCTTTTTCGTCACGGTTTCACCGGCTAACCCAGTGACTGCGTCCTTATGTGATGCACGCGTCTTGGCGTGTCGTCAGCTTCTAAGATGTATCAAGAACTATACGACTGCCCGCGCGATGCAGAAAGCCGAGCAGATTCTAGCGCTTACGTCAGAATCAGAGATTAAGCTGAAAAATCAGAGAAAGCCAATGCGGTCCACCCCTCCCCCCTCCCCCCCCAAAGTTTGTATTTTCGACTGCAGTGCTCGCCATTGTTGTTGCACCTTGAATGTTCTTTGTTTTGCTGGTCACAAGTATGACCAATAACCGATAGAGGTTTTTAGGTTGTCCGGCGATGCGGAATATGTACAGAGGTTTACGGAATAGCGTTACTGGACGACAGTATCGGTATTTGTGACGTTTCTTGCAACCACAATTACAGATACGTTTAGTTTGTTTTCGCCTAGTGTCTTTTAGGGAAAAAAAGGCTTAAAAAGGCAATTAATTCGGTCTTATGCCACTGCCAAGAATTTACGTTAGCGGAAATGTAGAGTGCACTAGGTTTCTGCAGTGACAATGTTATGCTTGCCTGGTTCATCTCGGCACCGGCAGACGGCAGCACCTATCCAACCTCTCACGTTTACGCCTACGGTATCCGGTATAACGCTAACGCAAAGAAGTTTGCGGACAAACTTAAACTCTCTATTTTCTTCTTCAACTTCCACGCCGGGCCGCCCTGTTTTTAAGCATCACAACATCGTGATAATGTAAGCGCTTTCCATGCGAGTGGTTCCGAACTATGTTTATAGAAACCGATATCCCCATTTCAGGCCGCGACAACAGTCTCGCCTTTAGGAGGAAAAAGAAAATTCACCGACGATTGCGATACTGCCTAATGCGAATTCTGAACGCAGCTTCGTGTTGGGGACAGGCCAACTGTGTTCGAAGTTTTGGCTTTCCGCAATGTACCGACTACGCCATAAAACATAATTTTTGTGAAGTAGGACAGCACCCGCTACGCCATTATCCATCTTTTTGAGGATAAGTGAGGTACCCGCTACATATCTGTAAGTTATTATGTGCACTTTGTCGATGCTGATGTCGATGAAGAATTATGGCTGGGTACTCTGCAGTGGGTGGAAAGCATTGAACCACACACTCGTGGCGCGATTGGCATTGTGTGATGACTGGTTGTTGTTTTACTCTTCTGCCACACTGTATTACGTACGTTAACGCGATTCCTTACCCGACGTGCTCTGCGGTAGAATACTCGACTGCCACGGAGTGGGCCCGGGTTCAAATCGCATTCTATCCTATTTCATTTTTTCATGTCTATCGGATACTTTTTCATGTCTATAACCCTATTGAAAATCTGTCCACCATTCACATGGTGGATTCCACCATCCATCATTATGGTGGATTATGGTGCTGGAATACGGTGGCAATGCTGGAAGACGGTGTATGCTGGCGGTGATGGATGCTGGAAACGAACGGAGCGCAAAACGGCTCTAAACCGTCAGGTTCATCGTCCCTAGCTGCCATACCTAAACAATTGCATAGAAAACAATGAAGAAAGCAGGAGAGCAAAAAAAAAAAAAACGCTTGAAAAAAAAAAAAAAGCCTGCCGCCACGAGGAGTCGAACGTGGCACCTTCGGATCTTCAGCCAAGCACTTTACCACTACGCCACGCTCAACAGTGTTTTGAGGGACACAGAACGACTAGTCAACACTACCACACCGTTTAACTTCAGCGTTGTATGTCGCATACTCGAGAGAGACACCATCTTCCCCTCCTACTAAAATTTGCATACTTATTAAACATAAGAAAACAGTTTCCTGTAACGAATGGCATGTCAATAATGGCAACAGCACTAAATTTCTGTTACAATTCACAACATAACTAAAAAGTATATATTAACATATCAACCGGCTGTTACTGCCTAGACTAATATATCCGTTTCTCGCTCGTTCGAAAGGGAATCATGTGCAGAGGCTTCGTGTCGACTCTAAGCTCGTTCGATAAATACGCGCGTACAGTTGATTGAATACTGTGATGTATTTTCGCGCAACGAGCGCGGCCGTGCCAGCGCACTGATCTGTGTAGCTATCGTTAAGTACAACTACATAACCACTAGGCCAAAAAAGAATGCAGTGCGCGGGAAATATATGTCATCATGTTAGTTCAGTAAGGCGTGCGAATTCACAAATATGTGTTCTCGCATACGAGCCAGAGAAGTGCCGGCGAGTGTGACCAGCGGCTATCGGTGACCGGAGGCGTTTGCTGGAAGCGCGTCGCATCTATGTTCATCGCTTCTTGTGCGGACGCCTTACACAAGAAAAAACGCTTCATTTAGGTTAACCGATGTCACAGATGAGCTGGAAAGTCATTCCTACTCGTCGGAATCGTGTATCCTGAAACCTAGAAACGCCGATGACACGTAGACGGACTCAGTCGGTACGCTAGGCCTAAACTTTGGTGGAAATCATGGTGGTAGAATAGGATGGTGGAAGTCATACTTGGTGCGGCTTATATCGACGCATGCCGAACGTAAAAGATTGTGCATTTTAGCTTCGCACGCATTTTCGCTGTTACCTTAAAGTGCAGCTGAGGTAATGAGTGCAAGAATTTCCAGAGCGGCGTTTCTAGCGTGGCGATATCAAGTGGCGGCTGTTTTCTGGTCAACCCGTTGTATTTTGAAAAGTGTAATTTACTTCTACAATTGTGCGGCGATGTAACACATTTACCGTCGCTGATCACACCGATACCTGTAGACATGTAAACATCACAATACAGCACCACATCACGGTTGTCAAACTCATATAGGTACGCGATAAGCATGTAAACATTCACGGATTATTCTGCGCTCCACAAATATTGTGACGGTATTGACGCCGCATGAATAAAAAAAAAGTGTGCTAGAAAGCATAATGATCGGCGCTAGCTTATTGGGACTGCAATCACATTTGTCTACACATTCGAGGGGGAAACGTTGAAAATAACAGTGATTTCACGTACTGTGCCACGTGCATTTCCATCATGCCACCATCATCCACCGTGTTTCCACTATGCCACCGTCATCCAGCTTGTTCACCAAGCCATCCACCAAAACATATTTTGCATCGCTACCATCAGCCAGCATTTTCCACTGTCACCACCATTGGCTCGCCACCACCAGCACCATCTGCCACCATTTTTTCCACTCTCGCCATCATCAGCCATTATGACCACCAAAGCTTCCAGCTTATCCACTATTATTTCCACCACATCCACTATTGTTTCCACCATATCCAGCAACGATTCCAGTATCCACCAACCAAGGATTTTCAATAGGGAAGTAACGCCACCGACGGCAACGGCGACGGCGACGCCGCTCAACGCAGGAGCCGGCGCCTAAGAGCTGCGCTCTAAAACAAGATATTAGAGAGTTTTAGTGCCGGGTACCCCCAGCCCCCCCGCGTACGCACGCTCTTGCGTTCCTTTGTATTCTCCACAGGTGCAGCTGGGAGTACAAAGGAACGCAAGAGCATGCGTACGCGGAAGGCTGGGGGGTCCCCGGCACTAAAACTCTCTATTGGAGAGTTTTAGTGCTGAGGCCCCAAGCGGCTTGCGTACGTGAGCCCTTGCGTTCCTTTGTACTCTCCACAGGTGCGGCGGTGAGTACAAAGGAACGCGAGAGCGTGCGCACGCAGGCAGCTTGGGGTACCCGGCACTAAAACTCTCTATTGGGTGGCCGGCTACAGTGGAACCGAGTGCTACCCGCTTTGGAGGCATAAGCTCTACCGCTTCACCGCCGCTGCGGTCAGACTGGACGCTGTGATCGTGGGCCTCACGGTATAGAGCCGCGGGCAAGGCCGTTCATTTACATCTTCCTCCCTCTCTCACTCGGCCCACCTTCCCCGTCACGGCCGACAGCAATCCGCGTTGTACGGCCGTCTATCCATCCGGGACGAGCCACGCCGAACATGAGCTGGTGGTGGGAGGTAGGGGGGGGGGGGCGTCGGGCTCGATTTGCGCGCGTAATATCTCTAACTGCTGTCTCGACGATCACCGTGACTACGAGTCGGACGGCATAATAATGCGCCGGATCCCTTCCGCCTTGTGTCACGGGTCGAGGCGTCCGTGGCGCACGAGGACGGCAAGGGGCCACTGACGAGCTGTTACCGCGGACGCCTTGCATGCTCAGCGCCCGTTTCTCTCGCGCTGTTAAAGAAGCGAACCCTTGATTTGTTCTCGCCTCAGAACGTAGCATTCTTGATAGGAAAGCAGTGCCCTCCGATTCTTTAGGCGACATAACCAGGGCCGTAGCTAGGGGGGAGTTGAGGGGGTTCTAACACCCTCCGAAATTTTGTTCATGCTTTAACATTTCGGATGATACCAAAGTATTTACACGCCTTCACATCGACCACCTAGTTGTCAAAGTTAGCTCCGTTCTACGCATAAACACCCCCCCCGAAAAACATTTCTGGGTACGGCCCTGGACATAACGCAAGTATACACTAGACGGCCGTTATTGTTGTGGGACCGAGAAAGGCCCCAAAACTAGCTACTGTTATGATAGCGTTAACAACTTTAGTTATGGCTTGTTATACGCAAGGAACTACTCGTCTTCCGCATATACATTCGAGTCGTTTGCCTAAGGCAACCACTGAAAGCAAACGCCATTGCTGCAGTGCATATAGATGCTCCCCTACGTGATCCAGTCACTTGCAAAGGAAAGCAAAAACAATGTAGCACTATTCCTACGTGAATGAAGTTTCTTGGGTCCCCCTCTGTCATCGACAATGCAATAGAGGGCATTGTTTCTGGGGTAATCGCGTTTGCCTCCAGTTTCCCATCCCTCGTACACATTGCATTGTTGTATCTACTGTCTGGGAAATGAAAAACGTGACAAAATCGGAGGTTCCGTCGTTCGTTCTTGTTGGTTCATGACTCGCGCGGTGAAGGATGTATGTGGTTATGCACTTCGCTGTCAGAAGGCCATATGGCGGTGCCATTATGGAAGCATGCACTGAGGGGTCGGTCGCGTCACGACAATGCGAAACACAAAGAAAAAAAGAGAAAAAAAAAACAGTAAACAAAATAACATCTTCTCACAATAGTGCACGTAGTCACCTTGATCACTGGGTAAGGAACGCCGTTCGCGGGATATAAAAGCAAGCGACCGCGCGCATGCGCAACGGGAAGTCGGCGAACAATCGCAAACGGATACGTGATGTCATCTGCATATCGGTATTGTCTAGTGTCTGCAAGTCTGTATGTCTTTGTCTTTTTTTTTCTGAGCTAGCAAATGTGTAGGCTACTATACAATGGCAAATATATGTATTGAGACGCGCGCGTGGTGAATGCGAATTCCGCCTTATGTTTTGTTGTTCGCCTTTATGTCGGTACGGGGCGTATGCGATGTTACCTTTGTTGAATATTACATGTTAAAGCGTAATGACTCTGATAGGTGTCGAAGCGCGATAGCATGAGCGAGTGGTTAAAATTCAGAAAGTTCAGTATCACGTTACAACTCGCCTGTTAGTTAGCTCAGAGAGATCGCCACCGCATGCAATCAACACCAAATGAGCCTATCAAACTTCCTCCCGTGGAATAGGAGTTGGTTTTTCGGACTAAACAAGGCTGATTAGCTAATACAACTCATCTGATTTTCTTTATGGGAAAAGTACTGTAGAAAGTGAACTGAGGTTGCGGAAGCATTTACTAGGTTCACCAAAAAAGTGAATTTGTAGGCTCTAAAATTTGGAAAAGGGAAACACTGGTGAAATATAGGACATAATAACTATAACACAAATCTAACATCAGAACGCATTATAAAACAGAAGGTTGTTCAATTTTTGAAACAAAGCAAGAGTAAGAAGTCATTACAGACACTGAGAGGGATGAGAGGCCCCATGAAGCACATAACACTAACACTGACCGATTTTGGCTAGCTGTTTGCAAGTGTAGGCCAGCTGCGGCTATCACAAACGGGAGAGTTGTTTTTAGAAAAAATATTGTTGCTATTTCTTCTTTTTCTTCTGCCTTTAGGTAACAAAGTTTTGCCGTACATATGTACTCTCAGAACTATATATATATATATATATATATATATATATATATATATGTGTGTGTGTGTGTGTGTGTGTGTGTGTGTGTGTGTGTGTGTGTGTGTGTGTGTGTGTGTGTGTCGTAACAGTTGGAGTTTTACGTCCCAGAATCATGATGTGATTGTGAGAGACACCGCTGTGGGAGGCTCCGACAATTTGAACCACCTGGGATTCTTTAACGTGTGCCTAAATCTAAGCACACGGGCCTCTGCGCTCTAAAAACTCTGACTCTTCTTTTATGCGCGTTAGAGTCACACGTGTAGCACTCTCTTTAGAGAGTCACATTGACTCTCTTTAGGAAAGTCGTCGGATGCACGACTTTCCAAAAGAGAGTCAATACACGACTCTCGTGCCTCTCTGAAGTAAGGGCTAGACATGTGACGCTCACATGTATACAAAAGAGTCAAATGACACCCTGTTTACACTTCAAGAACTGTGAGCCCTCTTTTATACATATAAGGGTCACATGTGTGACACTCTTTTTAGAGAGGCTCGTTGACTCTCTTTAGAGAGTCACGTGGAATCTCTTTAGGAGAGTCAATGTGACGAAAAGAGAGGCAATGTGATTCTCTAATGAGAGTGCTAAGGATATGACTCTCACATGTATACAAAAAGAGTCAAAGGAAACCGTTTTTTTTCTTAGTGTGTAGAGTGTGGCATGTACTCTCAAAATTACACTGTAAACGCGTTGAGCTGATTATCACAGCACGCAATGAGTTCAAGAATCTTTAGTGTTGTTTTTCTACCCTCCCAGTCACTTCTCGATGCCTTGCCCCCCCCCCCCCCCCCCCCCTGCAAAAAAAAAAAAAAAACAAAAAAAAAAACCTCCCGAAGATCTGAGGACATCGCCCGACTGCCACAAATGTTTCGGACAGTGATACACGGGACAAGAATTTCCTGTCACCGTTCTCTGAGGCTGTGTGTGTCTCTGTGTGTGTGTTTTCGCCAGAACATTTATTTCTTTCGGCGGAGAGAACGAGCCGAAGTATATGGGGTCGGTAATACTTGCTATTCTCCGTGTGACGCACTCTGTTAGCCGTCGCTATCTCGGCGTGAATTATTTATGAACTGACCACCGCCGACTGACGGCATAAACACGTCCCATATATACCAGCATCCAGCCAAGGCGGCAGCGTCTTTTTTTTTTTTGTTCTTTCCTTGCGGAAGTACGGGGCCTTGTGCTTTAACGGTGCAGCCGCTGTTGTGGGCGGTTACGTGCGACAGTAAGTGTAATGCTTTTAGACAGGCGAGTCGGTTCCTGAATTCGCGAAACACGCTGCCTGCACATAATCGAAGGCGGCAAAGAATAATGGAAAGAGATATCGCACTCTGGCAGTGAATAGCGTAGACAAAGAACTTCATCTACGCATGCTCAGGAATGGCAGCGGCACTCGTCAATCGGGCGTAATCTCAGGCGATAGATAATCGTTGAAGCATTTGGCTGCTCCTCTGTGGCAAGCTATCGAATGCTGGCTCGCGCATGCACTTGCACTTGATCATCATCGTCTTCATCATCGACTGACCACGCCCGAAGTGGGCGTGGCCAGTCTGGCCACGCCCACTTCAGGGCAGAGGCCTCCCTCGTGTTTCCCTGGTCAACCTGGTCCCGTGCTTGCTGTGGGCACGTTATCCTCGCAAATTTCCTAATCTCATCTGTCAACCTAACTTTCTGCCTCATCCTCGTGAGCTTGGCTTGTCTTTAATTCCAGTGTGTTACTCTTAATGAGCCTCGGTTATCCTGCCTTCTCGCTGCACGCCATACCCATGAACATTTATTATTCTGGTTTCGACTAAAATGCCTGTGATGTAAAAAAAAAAATTAAGCAGACTTTGTAAATTCCGAAGTGTGTTCGGCGAAAGCCTGTGGCCATTCGACTGACTATGCGATGTCTTCTTTTTTCTTTTTCTTTATTTTGTGGCTGCTGTGCCATCACGTGATTGATGAGAGAGTGTGAAGGGTAGAGGCCACAGCTGGCACTGTTCCAGGGGCCCCAGTCGGACGTCGGACACCGCTAGTATCAAACATTAAAGGCTTTCGCCTTAATAGCTGCGCCAATTGCGTCAAACTGCGCCTAGAAGTTAAACCTACTGCATCCTGCTTCATGTGGGCAAAAATCTTGTAACTTGCGCCAAGCGTGCGCCAAGACTCCGTTTTTGTGGTCTTTCGGAGAAAAAGAGCGCGGCAGGTGAAAGATAGATGATATAACTCCATTTTTTTTATAGTAATCAGAATAGACAGGCGAGTGTTGTGTTAACCGAAATTGTTCTTTTGGATAGTAAATAGGCAGCATGAAAAATTTAGCCGTTTATGCTTGCAGTACGCTAACAAAAGCCTCAGGGAAAAGCCAGATTTATTTAAAAATATGAATTGAATTCGGAGGAAGTGTTTGGTGGTGTGAGGTCACGGGTCTTGGCACTGTCCGTAGAAAAGCGAGGAGCGGTGACCTAATGTCACGTTTAGGAGAATCTTAATTGAAATGCATGCAGGTGTGCATAAATCGATACCGTTAAACACGTGGTGCAACTTCTCCAGCTCAAACATATATCTTTGCATTCAAGAATGTGGGAAAGGTGCCTGGTGCAAAAGATTGTTATGCTGCTTCAAAGTGAACATATATATAATATATAGAATGTATGAAAGGTACCTGCTGCAAATGATTGCCATGCTGCTTTAAAGTGACTTTTTAGCTGCTCCACAAGCCACTCCGAAGTGGCTTCTGTCAATCACATCATTGAAGTGCCCTTAACACCCGTTTATTCTCTGACCCAATCTGCTCCGTTACTATGCTACGAAAGTAGGGATATTGTCCGTGGGGCTTGTTTTTCTGTATTGTACACAACTAATGAAACCAATAGACAATTAAGCCGTAATTCGCGTAATTCGAAGGTTGAGGGCTCGGATCCCACCGACGGAGAGGGTAATTTTTCGTCCACTTTAATTTCTTTCAGTCATTACAATACGGTCAGTACAGTTAAGAATCGTTACAATACAGTTAAGAGTCATTACAATACAGTTAAGAATCACTACAATTCATTTAAGAGTAATTACAATACAGTTAAGAGTCATTATAATACAGTTAAGAATCATATTACAATACAGTTAAGAGTCATTACAATTCAGTAAAGAATCACTACAATACATTTAAGGGTCATTACAATACAGTTAAGAGTCATTACAATACAGTTAAGAGTCATTACAATAGAGTTAAGAGTCATTACAATACAGTTAAGAGTCATTACAATACAGTTAAGAATCACTACAATTCATTTAAGAGTAATTACAATACAGTTAAGAGTCATTATAATACAGTTAAGAGTCATTACAATACAGTTAAGAATCATATTACAATACAGTTAAGAGTCATTACAATTCAGTAAAGAATCACTACAATACATTTAAGGGTCATTACAATACAGTTAAGAGTCATTACAATACAGTTAAGAGTCATTACAATAGAGTTAAGAGTCATTACAATACAGTTAAGAGTCATTACAATACAGTTAAGAATCACTACAATTCATTTAAGAGTAATTACAATACAGTTAAGAGTCATTATAATACAGTTAAGAGTCATTACAATACAGTTAAGAATCATATTACAATACAGTTAAGAGTCATTACAATTCAGTTAAGAATCACTACAATACATTTAAGGGTCATTACAATACAGTTAAGAGTCATTACAATAGAGTTAAGAGTCATTACAATACAGTTAAGAATCATTACAATACAGCTAAGAAACCACAAATAACGTCCCCTGTGCGTTCCTTGGCTTAAATGTCTGTCGGTTTCATTAGTTCTCTGTTATTGTACTTTGAGGTTACACCTGTCATTTTTATTTCCATGGCTTGCTTCAACTCATTATGCGTAAGGAGAGGTATGAATGGAATCGTTAAACAAACGTTCACCCGCGCAGTGCAGTCAGCCGCAACATTGGAGCCATTTCTCGAAACAAAAGAATGAACTACAGTCCCGCCCGGCGTGGTCTCGTGCGTCAATATTTTGCTTCCCTTCTCCGTTCTTTCATTTGCATATTTGTGCTGTAACCGCGTTCGCGCTGCAGCTTTTGTTCTGACGGCGCGGCAGTTACCCTCTCTTGTAGTGACCCGGTTCTCCCGCGCACTGGGAAAAAAAATAACTCGCGCTGTGCCACCCCCCTCTTCAATTCCTCCTTTCTTATTTGGAACGCACGCTACAAATCTCGTCGGTAGTATAAGGCGCACAGGCATCCAGTACAACGAAAAAAAAAAAATCGCCGGGGAGCGTACATGGTTCGGGGGCATTTCGGCGATCGGCCTTGTTTGACTTTGCGGCATATAGAGCGCGCTCACGACAAAGACGGAAGATCTGAACTTTGACCCCGTATTGTGATGTTACGTAACGACGAAGTTCGCTCGGGTTTGTTTGCTGGGAGTGGTGTTGTGTTCATTCGAGATACGCCGCGATTTCTACCCTTTTTGTTTTTCCTTCTTTCGTTTTCATATCTTCCGATCTCAACCCGGGGAGGCCGTGCTTACGTCCACTGAATCTTTAACGAGAATGTTGAAAGGTGGAGTTCACCTGTCCGAATTATGAATAACGCCGGGCGTCGGCGCCTTTTTACTACAGTGATTCGTGGAAACGCTTGGCTTTCTTTAACGCTCAGACATTTTTAAGGCCGCTTCTCGTGCACGATGGTGCATGCGCGTGCCCTTGACATAATGTAATGGGCCCATTCTTGAGATAGTGCGATAGCGAACTGACTGTATAATGGCAACAAATCTCCCACGAAGGATTTCATGCGGAGGTAGTACAGTTAATGCGACAAGTAACGATATCATAAGAGTTGGCGTAAGAAATGAAGCAGGGCAATGCAGATATCACAGTAGCTAGACAGTACAGTAGGAAGGATTAAAGCGAGAATTAAAAAAGAGAAGGTGGTGTTGCGGAGATTTTGTGTTGGGGTGGCACTTATTCCGTCGGTCACATATGCCTGGCCACAACATCTCCATGGACCATTTGGGGATACCTGCCCATACTGTACAACTGAAGCGCACGCGGCTACCATCAAGCACCTGTTATAAACATGCCCTGGCCTGAACCAGACACGACGGCGCTACCTGAAAATAGTGGGCCTTCACACGGCAAGACCACCGGACTATGATTCGTGGCTCTGTGGGCCCGACCACAGAGTGCTGTCAATGTATATCGCGGAAACAGGCCACTTATATATTTAACTGTGTATGCCGTTGGGAAAACTTTCGAAGTTGAAAAAAAGTCCCACGGGAGAACTGGACATGGACAATGAAGAGAGCAATGTGCGGAAGCACACGAGAGGGCTGGTTTACAGCCGCTCGATAGGAAGAAGGCAGAGGCCAAATGAGAGAGAGAGAGATAGAGAGAGAGAGAGAGTGAAAGAGTTCACGTCCACGGTAGCAATAAAGGACGCCGCCTGTAGGCGTCTTAGCAAGGAGAAAGCCTTAATAAGACGCCTTATCAAACGCGAAAAGCGACCTTCGGGGTAACCACGAACAGATTAAAAAAAGTCATCATCATGTGATGACCTAACCACGTGAGGTCACCGCGACGCGACAAATCGCCATAATTTTTGACGTCATCATGAACTTATTATATGTATTCACGTGACGTGACACAATTACGTCATCACATGACATCGTCACTCGGTCAAAGGTGGGTCTATCGCGGAGGCAGTGCAAAACCACGGTAGGTGCGGAAATATTGCCTAGTAAGGTAGGGTGGAGGTAAATGCGATCGATTGAGAAGAAAAATTGGCCGCGTATCTGCGTGCTTCGCTGCAGATGTCGTCGAAAGACGATAGTCTTCTGCCGGCGGTACTACTATGTTTTGGCTTGCCTCAGACAGCGCCTCCTCTATGTTGAATCGACCGCATCTGGCTGGCATCGATAAAATAGAGGAGCCGCTGCGTGAGATATGGACGCCATCTGGCAGTGGTGTCGGGAAACATGAGCTTGTGCAGAACCCAGGGCCACTGCCAGGCTTTTTCGTGCATAGCGTCGAATTTTCAGCGCAGCCTAAGAAACACTAGGATCTTTAGAATTACGTATCTATGCATTTTCTAGTAAAGGAACACACCACCTAACACTTACGTTTTGATGTTGCCCCTCAGATATGCGTAATATTTGCTTTTTCATCGACAATGTTCCCAAGTATGAACGCAGCCACCAGTTCAAGATGCCTGGGCGTTCAGCAAGTGCTTAAACTTTGGCCGGGTGGCTGGATCGTGTGACAGACAGCCAGACCAAAATTTCTGCGTTGAAGTATCCCAAGAAAGACTATCGTCTATAAAAAGATGGCTTTCGCCTTCGAGTTGTCTTAGGCGAATGCATGAGGGACCGTGCGGCTTATATTAAATAATCTTAGAGACGTTCTTTGCAGCTTACTGAATTTATGAATAGGCATACTATGTAGCCGATACCACTGCCTTCTTTAAAGGGCAATTGTATGGGGCAACACAAGTACATATCCCACCGTATATTAATTGATATACGGGAGGTGTGCGGCCAATGTAATGCGTATAAGGGTTAAAGCGAGGTTAACGTCAGGTTAACGCGAGCAAGGTCGTTGTGTAAAAGAGACACCGCGAGCTGGATGACTGACTTCTCGAGGGGTCAACCAGACCCCCTCGACAGCTGAAGCCGGCTGTTCTCTCTATACACACAAGGCACTCAGACAGCTGTAGCACAACGTAATTTCTCATACGCTCTTTCGGTCCCCTGGGAAGGACTCTCTTACGTACCGGTTCTAGGCTGTATACAGTCGGCTCCGTTGCCGCTCTCAAGAACGCGAGATGTCTTCGTTGTCTCCCCGACGCTTATCGCCTGCGTGACCCATTTCCCTCGCAACAGTCAGCTTACTGCATGTGTAGTTACGGACGACGATTGTTTCAGCGGCTGCTTGGTGGGACATGTTGTACGCCGCGTAACGGAACGTTTTCAAGAATACCGAAGTACAGTATACTCAAGGATTTAAATGCGACATCGTGCTCTTTAGTGTAACGACTGTTTTGAACAATCGTTTGACAACCGCGTCATGACTCTGCAAATATGGCCTCTAAAGTTAATGTTGGCTCCGATATGAGTGTTCGAGTCAAAATTACGGTGACATGACGCAAACTGTAGAAGCGGGAACCTGAAAGTTCGTGCATTACTTAGCCCTAAGTTTGTGCGTTTCAATCCGTGAGTATACTTTACAATAGAGCGAACTTGGGCGTGTCGGTGTAGCATAGTGAAACACACAGTGCAAATAATGACGGGGACACAGGAAGAGAACACTATGAAGAGCGCTGCGTACGTGTGTTCTCTTCCTGTGTTCCCGTCATTGTTTGCGCTGAGTGTTTCACTCTCACCCGTGAGTATTGTATGCGTAAGTGCAATAGGGAAGCTCAGTATGTTCGCTAACTGTGTTTTCCCGCTTTCATTTTTATTTAGAGGTCACAAATTTGTAGCAACTATGAAGAATGTATACGCCCACTTCAGGGGGGCAGTAACTTGCGTAGCGTTGTGTAACCACACTCAATGTAGGAATCACAAAGAAACACATGCGCCTTGACTGGTGCCCCGAAGGTTGCGGGGATTAAATCCCGGCCTCGGTGGCCGCATTTCGTTGGATGCAAAATGCTAGATGGCCGTGTTATATTCAGGTACACGTTAAAGAACCCCAGGTGGTCGACATTTCCGGAGCCCTCCACCAGCATCATAATAATAGTGTGGTTCGGGACATAAAACCTCCACAATTATTAGAAGCACATGCACGTAATGGACACCGGACACGATGTGGGTGTACGAAGCGTGCTCGAAATGTCGGTGGAGCAGATACCTTTATGGGTTTAGCTTTCCACGCCTTTTGTTGCAGTCATCATTATGATACACCATCAACGAGAACATTTCTGTGCTCTCCGCTCTATTGACATTATAACTGCAAAGCGTTCCTGTATCTCTTCTGTATAAAACGTAGCTATCATGTAGCATGCGGTGAGATGCTTGGCTGTATGCGGGTGGAAACTGTTCTGACGAAACGCGGGCTCTTACTATGCTCGTTAGAGGTTCGCATCCCACCGATTGTTGTATAACATTGGCACACGCTCTCTGTCTGCGCTCAATCTGAACGGCATTTACGTCTTTCCGAACTTTCTTTTTTTTTCTGCGTTTTTTTTTCTTCTTACTTGTTTCCTGCAATCCTTAGTCGTTGGATATCACCTATTATGGTGGGAAAAGCCGGTCCTTCGCTGTCCAGTTCAGCCGAAGTCTCATCGTTTGTACAGCAACAAAATGACTCCCTTACTTGCATCTTTATATTTGAAATTTACTGGATAAGGTTCCAAGGAGTCTTCGATTTCTTTATGCGTTGTGTGGGTACATGTAAATGATCCAAGCTGAAGCTGTAGAAAAGCCGCGAAGTTAGATTTAGGTGCACGTTAAGAAACAGCAGGTGGTAGAAATTTCCGGAGCTCTCCTCAAGCGTGTCTCTCAAAAATATCCTGGTTTTGGGACGTAGAACCTAATGATTATTGGTATTAAATTTTATAAAATAAGAAAAATCGTAGCAGCGATGAGCGCACAGCAGACCGGCTGGTTCATGTTAAAAAATCGTGGTGTGCAAACACGGACACAAGACAGAAGTCAAGACACCACAAACGCCGCCTAACAGTATAGTCACTAACAGTTAGTGAGTGGTTAGTCTGCGTTTGCGGTGTCTTGACTCCACCCTCCACGGTGGTCTAGAGGTTATAGTGCTCGACTCGACTGTTGACCCGAAGGTCGCGCGATCGAATCCCAGCTTCGGCGGCCGCATCTGCAGTGAAGTCGCGAATACCATAGGCCAGGCCCGTAGCCAGGAATTTTTTTTTTTGAGGGGGGGGGGGGGGGCACCTGTTGAGAACCTTGCAAGACACCTATTTTCATTATTTATTCTCGGTAAAACACCCCCCCTCCATTCGAATTTCGGGGGGGGGGGGAGGCAGCCCCCCCCCCCCCCTGGCTACGGGGCTGCCATAGGCCCATCTGCTTAGATTTAGGTGCGTGTTAAAGTACACCATGTGGTCGAAGTTTTCGGAGCCCTACACTACGGCGTCCCTCATGCCGTAGTTTTGGACCGTAAAACCTCGACAATTATTATTATTATTATTATTATTATTATTATTATTATTATTATTTTTGGTGTCTTAACATCTGTCTCGTCTGCGTGTTTGCGCGCCCAGTCTTTTAACATGAATACGTACTAACTAGCTCAGCTATCTGTTATTCTAATTTTTTTAGTATCTGGGGTTTAACGTCCCAAAACCACGATATGATTATGAGAGACGCTATCTGTTATTCTAAGGCTGGCTCACCGTCAGCGTAGTTGGGCGGCAGGAACCTCAGGTACCGCAGGTTAGCGCTGCCCCAGTAGGGGTTCTGCAGGTTGTTGCAGTAGCCGTCGTACGACCTGAACCGCTGCGCCGAGCACGGCGGCGCCAGCCTTCCCGTCTTGTAGGGGCAGAGGGCCTGTGCCAGGGTGCCGCGGACGTCCACCTTGGTCAGGCCGAAGGTGACGTCTCGCGGTGACAAGTTCAGCTGGCGGGCCAGGTTCTTGCTGGCCTGCTCGGTGATGAGCGCCAGCGCCGAGATGTTCTTGGAGATGACCTTGGTCTTTCCCATGGCGCCGAGGAACCACGGAGGCTGACCGGGTCGCATGGCCACCCCGCTCGAGAACAGCGCAGGCTCGGTGATGTTCCAGATGTGTTGTTGCCTGAGAGTGGAAAGGGGGGACATCGGAGAGGACATCAGTGGGGTGCATAGATCGGCAAAAAAATTAGAGGGCGCTTGAGTTTCACCTTCAAGAGTAGATCACGATAGCGTAATTGGCCCCGTGCGCATCGCCTTGAATCATGCCACAAAGAAAGGAGCGCAAAGAAAGGAACATTGGCCGTTTCAAACTATCGTAGAATGCCGACTCCAAGTATACACTTGCGAAGTGCCCACTATGCCATAATGCTTCCTTTTGCAAACTGGCGAAGTACTCGCTGCGCGTCCGTAAGGTGCCACGCGCATCTGCGCAGCTGCACGCTTTTTAATGGGCGGGAATAATTAAAACACCCACTCGTTGCGCAATTCGCATGTTTTGACGTCTGATACAATTCTACGATTCTGCCGCGCAATATATTACATGCGTTAAGGAGACTCCTTCCCCTACATGACATTATTATAGCGTTATTCATTATTATTATTATTTTTTTTTTTTGTGAAGCAGTATCAAGCACTGGCGTGGCTCCGTGGTACAACAACTGGTTGCCACGCAAAAGGCCTGGGTTTGATTCTCGCTGAGACCTAATATTTTTCACTCTTTATTTATGTATTTGCATGTATCTCCGACTTTCGCTCACAACCAGCGCGGATTCTTTGCTCACAACTGACGACACCGCCGACACCGACACCGGAAATTCTGCGACACCAGTTCGTTAACGCTATCGCGTTGAAAATGTGCAGCTTACTCAGACTCACTCACGAAATGTATCTTGCGCCTACGACTCGCTCGGACTCACTAAAAGTTTCCTTAACCGGACTCACTCGGACTCGAACTGACGGCTCAATCTGAGCTAGAGTGAGTCTGAGTGAGTCGACTCATAAATGAGCTTGCGGATCTATGGAGGAGTATACGCAGGCCCGTAGCCAGAAAGTTTTTCGGGGGGGGGGGGGGGAGGGGGGGGCACCTGTTGAAAACTTTGAAAACCACCTATTTTCATTATATATTCTCGGTAAAACACCCCCCCTCCATCCAAATTTTGGGGGGAGGGGGGGCTAGCTCCCCCCCCCCCCCCCCCTTGTCTACTGGCATGGGTTTAAAGGCGCGAGGATGGGGGGAAAACTAAATAAGCCGAGCAATAAATAAGCGGGGCCTATAGTTCGTTGGGAGAAACGTAGGTATGCAGGTCAAAGCGCAAATATCAACGTTTGCTTCACGCGCTCTTCTGCGCACCTATGTACCTTCCTCTATTGTTCGATTGTTATCGTGAATTAAAGTAACAAGGAAGCCCACAACATTTGTGCAACATCATTGTGGATATAAAGGCCTGCACATTTTCTGAACTTTTTTTTGAAGAAGATGACAACAGCGCAAGTAGAATGACAAGACAAAGAAACTCACATGGGGTATCAATGTATGTCCATATAGTTTCAAGATAATCACGAAAAATGACATACAGAATAGAATGCGTGTAATCACTGGAAACAAAGTAATATAAGAAATAAAAAAAAAACGAAATCGAACGTTTGAATTTCTAACGAGGCTTAGAGGTGCGACATTGAGATATTGTAGCTGCTTTGTTCGTAAACAAACGGTGCACTGGGGAAGATGAGGTCTGCAGCGTATCTAGTGAGAGTGCTGCAAGAAGAAAATATCTAGTGCCAAAGGAGACCAGAAAGCATGCACCGAGGTGGGTGGCGGAACAAGTATTCGTAACTACGTGGCATTTACTGCGTCCGCACACTGTCCTTCGATAAGATTAATGTGACGGTGCAATGCGTACAGCTGGGTAAATCGATATCTTCGCCATAATTGAATTGTGTTCCCTTTATGCGTTGCTCAAATCCCTTCGATTTACTGTATAAAATTGTTTTTTCATGATGTTTATGGCCATAAATTTGGGTGGGATCGAAGATAACTGCCTCCTTAGCCGGCACGCACGAACGCACGCACGCACGCACGCACGCGCGAGCGCGCACACACACACACACACACACACACACACACACACACACACACACACACACACACACACACACACACACACACACACACACACACACACACACACACACACACACACACACACACACACACACACACACACACACACACACACACACACACACACACACACACACACACACACACACACACACACACACGCACACGCACACGCACACGCACACGCACACGCACACACACACGCACACGCACACACACACACACGCACGCACACGCAAAGTCACACGCGCGCACGCATGCGCACGCACACGCACAGTCACAGTCGCGCACGCACACACAGTCATCATCATCATCATCATCATCAGTACAAACAAGGGAATTCGCCACGAACTGTCATACAGTCAAGAACGTTGCCTGCAACACTGAACGGCAACAACGCCAGTACGTCGTAATACAACGGACCCCACACGAGGCGCCTCAACCGTCGGTCGCCCCTCAGTGAGTCGTCACTGTATGGGTACACCGGAAGGCCGGCTGTCAAAGAATGACGCGGGCCGCACAACCTGCCACGTCCGCGGAAGAAAGAACGTCTTCGATCGGGAACCCACTCTGCGGTAACGTCCGGCTCGGCAAGCGAGGGACATCGTGAAGCGGCGTTTTCGCTAAACCTTGACGAGCTTGTTTTATCTCTTGCGCAACCGCGCGCTCGCGCAACATTACAAGCCCATTGACATCTCGCATCTTGTCCTTGCGCCCAGCCATTCGAAACAAGGGCAGCATGTACACATTTTGACCGCGTAGTATACCTTGGTTCGATGGGAAAATAAAATGAAAATTAAGAAAAATACAGGTATAACTTATGCATGGACAACGTGCCAAATTGAACTGTTTGTTTACTGTGCATGCTTCCGTGTACCGTTGTAACATAAAGTGAAAAAAAAAAAAAAGAATGCAGGGAAAGAGTCGTTGGAGGTGATTTCACAAGAGCTTGCCTGTCGGCACGCTGGCATCCCGTCTGTATTATTTATTCGTTTATTTTTCGTTCACTTGCCGAAGGGAGAAAACGTCGAAGCTAGAAAGACCGAACGGAAATAAAACTTTATAGCCTCGCGAATTGAGAGTCAGTCAACCTCAGACGTAAAAAAAAAAAGAGAAAACTGATCGTCCAAGGTTGGGCATCACTTCGAGAGTCTGGCCGCGTCTTCCCCCCCTCCGGCAACTTGCCGGATGTGCCTGTCACATAGATTCGCGGGAAGCCAGAAAGCACGCGCTCGCTCGCGCGGAACCTGTCCATATTTGTCCCTTGGATCGCTGTCTACCGCGTCTGGACGTCTTTTCTTTTCTTTCATTATATATTCATTATGCCACGATCAGCCCGTCATGGTAACGGCGGCGGAGTGTATTGCTGTGACAGTGTCGCGACTCGGCGATTTGATAGTGACGCCTTCGAATGCGGTGCGAGAAAGATGAGAGCCACTTCCTTTTATGGTGGGGGCATATTTAAAGTATTTACCGCTTTTTTTTAAAATTTTTTTTAAATATCTTTTCTCCCCCCTGTCCTTTACCTCCTCGCTATCTTTTATTCCCCACACCCCATCCCTGTGCCGACCTGTTGAGGTGTCTTCGTAGTGAGAGACAGTTACGGGAGGGCACTTTTCTTTCCCCACACTGTGCCCTGTGCCGACTTGTTGAGGTGTCCTCGTAGTGAGAGACAGTTACGGGAAGGCACTTTTCTTTCCCCACACCCCATCCCTGTGCCGACCTGTTGAGGTGTCCTCGTAGTGGGAGACAGTTACGGGAAGGCACTTTTCTTTCCCAACACCCCATCCCTGTGCCGACCTGTTGAGGTGTCCTCGTAGTGGGAGACAGTTACGGGAAGGCACTTTTCTTTCCCCCACACCCCATCCCTGTGCCGACCTGTTGAGGTGTCCTCGTAGTGGGAGACAGTTACGGGAAGGCACTTTTCTCTTCTTTTCGCTTAGAGAGAGTATTTACGTAAGGAACGGTGCAAATAGGTCAGGAGGGGGGGGGGGGTGCAAAAGTGGGTTTGTACAAAGCGCGTCTGTATAAATTGATGTGGGCAATCAGTCGATAAATGACTCAATGTGACGCGTAGATTTCCGTTTTATTTCATTTGTGTAACGATGAGCCTCATGCAATGCTTGCGTTTTACGCACTCACCACCCAAACGTCGCGACGGAATGCGAGCACGAAATCAAGTGGATGATCAGTATAGGACGTCTACGCATTGATGTCACGATGACGAAGACGATGTAATGTGCAAGTCGACGGAAGCATGTCAGAGACAGGCGTGATTCAAAGGGAAGTACACGTATGTTAAGCAAGATGCGTGTCGCGTATGCTGTGAACATAGAGTGTTTACAGATTGTGTGCACCATGTGTTGAGTTGAAGTGACACATGAATATTTTGGAGTTGACCTAGAATGGGCGCATGATGATCGGCAAATGCCGAACGGCTAAAACTGCGTAAGGTTAAGTAAGTCAATGAATTCTTTGAATAAGATTCTTCATTGAAAGGGAAAATTGACAACCACCCGTTTGTAGCACGAAGCCACCAGGAAATCCGTACGGATTTCTCAGAAAGAAAAGCTTCTTAGTTGCCGAAAAATTCGTCCTGGTCCGGGGTTCGAACCCTTCCGCCACCTTGCGGGTTTCCGCAGAACTCATTTGCATTAAGATTCTTCATTCTGCATAGATGCATTTGTGATTTATGGGTAGTACCTTTAAGCCGACTATTTTTTCATGATTTATGTGCGAGATTAATTTTTGCTTGTTTTATTTTTGTTGTTTTTCCGTATAAGCAGAATGGTAATGCGCATTTGTAAGCTGCAAGGTCCTATTTTCATGGTCCTATTTTCACTTTTTCCGACGCACACGTCGTTGCAAGAAAAATTTCGCATTATTCACGCTTACCAGGGTTTCGAACCTGAGGATGAATACACGGGCAACGCTACTGCGGATTCCTGAAACCGAACCCACGACCTCGATAGCCGCAAAACGTCGAAACCACGGATACATCATCGCTGGCGGTGTCTGCCATTGCAAATTTTAGTGATTCCCGCAAATGATTGAAGATCCGCAAGAAGTCGGCATAGGAACATGTTGTGAGGCAATTAACATCTCACGCATGCCACACGGGGCTGCTCCAGTGTACTAAGGCGGCGAGAAGCAATCCAGAGTCTCAACTAAACGTCTCGAAACCTAATCTCTCAATATTAATAGTAAATGGCAGTGGAAGGTTGCCATGCGTATAGATCGGCGCCCGATTTCCATGGACAGATCCTGGATTAGGCCAATAAGGCGGCGGAGACCTACCCTGGGTAGACTTCTCCGCTCCCTGCGTCACCTTTTCCTTGCCTCCCGGCATCAATAATGTTCTGCTGTTCCTATCTCCCAGAGCAGAGCAGGTATCGGTGTCAGGACTGCAGCCATTTAAAAACCCATTAATCAACACCTTTGTCGTCTGTAGCAGAGCCTAATTCCTTTCGCAGAGGAGCTGGTGATACAGCGGGTTTTCCGGGATCGCGCTCATGGTCCACGTGAGCGGGAGCTTTAATTGCTCGGACGCGTCTCAACTTGCCCTGTGCCAGTCGAACGAGGCTCAACGAACCAAACGCCACGCGGGGTCGCATGTCACGGACGACCTGTGGCGGTTAGGTGAACCGCGAGATCAAGCGGAATGGTTATAATAGCCAACCTGCGGGGGGCGCCGCCGTGTAATGATAGGTGTATCCGCATAATCAATTGTGAGTGCCTTCCGCGCAGATCTTGATTAATGGCGTTAGCGTTGAGCCGACGCGCCCGACGAGCTGTGTACAGATATATATAAAACATGAACTCCCCTAGCTTTTCTACTACAGTCATCGTGCACATAGGCGTGCGCACGAGGGGGGCAGGGGGGGTGTGTGGCCGCCCCCCCCTGGTCACCTAAGAGGGGGGGCGCAAAGCCAGCCCCATACATTGACATGGGAGGGGGGGATGCTGCGACTCAGTGGGGGAGGAGGGGGGGGCGCAATGTCAGCCCCATACATTGACATAATAAGGAGGGGGGGGCGCTGCGACAAACCTTCGCCCCCCCCTGAAGGGGAACCCTGCACTCGCCTATGATTGTGCGTGTCTACTGCTCTGTCTTCATCTGTTCCAGCGCCAGCGCGTTTGAAACGATGGGCGTCCGTAGCCATGTGTGCTTATGGAAAGACTTCACAGCAGTGGTCTTGCTTCGCGAGCGGCACTTGTATTCGTGCTCTCATCCCTATCATCTCACCATTTCGCGTAATAGGATTGCGCAATCGTATAGAAAGTGAGGCAACCTTCTCGATCAAACTATGAAGACTTGAGTAAGACTTGTTGTTGGGCGAGTTGGTTAACATCAATGGGGTACATAATGGGTAATATGAAGACTTGTCATGGAGGCGAAATGCCAGAGGCCCGCGCACTGTGCGATGTCAGTGCACGTTAAAGAACACTAGATGGTCGAAATTTCCGAAGGAGTCCACTACGGCGTCTCTCATAACGATATCGGGGTTTTGAGACATAGGGCCCCATACATTATTATTATAAGAATACTGGTGGTCCAACAATAGGTACCTATAAGGTTACGTTTTTTAGTGCGAACTTTCCTTTTCTGAGGAGAATGACAGAGAGAGATCATGCTAGAAAAACCTAGGAGGTATGAATCTTAGCAAGGGTAGATTGTTGGCCTTTGTTGGTGTAACATGTTCATAAAGTTAGGCGCGGCACTGAAATGGCGAGGACGGGACAGGGAGCGCTTGTATGTGTTCTCCCTCTTCCGTCCTCGTCATTTCAGTGCCGCGCTTAATTTTATGAACATGGTATGAATCAGCGTTCTCACGATCCACTAAGCCTTGGGAATGGGAAATGGGAAATAATGGGAAAAAAATGACAGTTTCCCCGCAACGGTGAAGCAATTGATGAATGCGATAGCAACAATTTGGAATGTTATACAAAGCAAAGCTAGCAGCAAACTCCTTTGGATCCGACCACTCGTTACTCCACAAAACGCTGGTGCAAGGGAATACGGCCCCTCCAGGGAGCGAAGCGGTTTTCGTGCAGTGTACCGTCTCAAAGCGAAGTAAGCGGTGACCGCACAGCGCGTACAGGGGTGCGCGAGCCGTCTACTGATGCCTGCCGAGATAGCGCGCGCCAGCGCTCGCGACCGCGCCCTTCTGATCAAAGTTCGCAGTTGTTGCTCGAGCAGCGTGTAATTGAATGCCACGCCGACGACTAGGGTTTGCTGAAGATTCCACTTGACATAAAAGGTTGAATAATGAGCAGTTGTTGCTCGAGCAGCGTGTAATTGAATGCCACGCCGACGACTAGGGTTTGCTGAAGATTCCACTTGACATAAAAGGTTGAATAATGAAGATTCTCAAATTTTCTTCTTCTTGTTGCGTTTTTCACAAGATATCGCTGACAAGGCACGTAAGAGGCGTTTCGCACTATCGTATACGCATATTCTTCACTCTCCTCGCTGCTCGCAGTTCCTCCAAAGCCGAAAAGTTCGAACTGTCGCAGAGTCAAACGCCGTGCAACTTGGGCAAGCAGGCTTTGCATACTTGCTTTGGTGGAGCAGGGTGAGTTGCCTAGGTCGACTGTATAGTTAAGGTGGGTATAGACAGCGTTGCTGGTGATTGGCCTGTGCTCAGTATTACCCAACGTGTTTTCTTGCAATAGTTACTATATGGTATCGGTCTGCGATATATAGGGTTCATTTGAAGCCCTTGTTTAAACAAATATTAGTCACACGCAGCGCTTGCAGGAGGAGCCAAGCAGGAGCAGCTGGTAGATTACAGCACTACAAAAGTACCACAGTGCTATGCGAGAAACGTAATTTAGAAGCAATTAAAAAATTTTAGCGTCATTTTTAAGCATGTTCGAATACGCGCAAAAATGAAGAGCTCCTCATAGCTGTAAGTTTAATTTTCGTTTGCGCAGTTATTGTACGAGTTTCATGGATTCGATGTATTTGTAAATGAAATCAGTGACCTGTTATGAGAAGTGTAATGAACTTGAGTGCGGAATTTCTTATTTTGTTATACGTTGAAACCAAGAAATTTAATTGACATTATTCGCCTTAGCGAATCACACCTGCAGAATGAAAAGACTGTGAAAAAAATAGAGCTTTTTCTTTGCTAAATATATATATGACGGCTGTAATATTCGCTACCCACACTTGTTCGCTATTGTAGACACCGCTGTTATCTCACCATAATACGCCTATTAGATATGAATTGATCAATAACTCCGGCTAGACACGGAAATGGTATCTGCTAATGCTGACAAGGGGGGCCTGTGGGAGCACCTGGCACCAGTCGCGCAAGCAAGAATTAAAAAAGAAAGATGAGTCGTTATCGGTGAATCGGGCCAAAAGAGTGTGTTAAATGGAACGCCTAAAGCATAACAAGCACGGAGTCTTGGCAACGGAGCTGGCCAGCCGGCAGCTATATATAACGCATCCATATTACGTTATCTATGCTTTGAAAGAAGTAAAAAACGTACTATATTGACCGGTGAAATTTGCGACACAAGTTGGCCGCAAAGAAGCGACAATAGAAAAAAAAAAGAAAAAAAAAACGAATTTCAATTTTATTGCCGTCAACGGGAGCTCGTTTTGTAAGCGTCGCAGTCGTGTTTTCAACATCCGTATTCGATGCTTAAGCGTGGTCGTTCCATTATGGGTAGCTCAACGACTTCGCGGCGGTTAAGCTTATCTATACGGTTAGCGCGAGTGCGCGACGTTTAAGGGCGCTGGATTCATCTTAGTTGTTCTCTAGATAAAGCGCAGGGCTAAGCTGTGTGGAAACTTACTTCATTAACATTTAAAACGAAGCCTTTAATGGCTATCCTCCCCCCCCCCCTCCTCTCTCTCTCTCTTTTTTTTTCCTCATCCTTTTGTACGTGGAGGGAGGCTTTATGCCCGATTAAGTTGGACCGATACCGGAAAGTAGTCAAACGTAGAGAGTCTGAGCGCAGAAGCGGCGTGGCAGGGGCTGACACCAGGAAGCTATCAGTCGACTTTCACTATTAGTCGTCGATTGTTAATAGTTAATAATAGTTAATTTGTTCCCATCGTTTTCCGAGCGCGGGTCATACATTCACAAGGTATCGACCGAACGCTGTAACAGTAGTAGCTTATAAAGCGGTGCAACTGACTTATTCGCTGGAAAGGTACACGGCTGGATGTGCTGGTGAGTGAAGTGTACCTTAGTAATGAGCGGCTCCTTATTTCGAACCTATGAACTGATAGGCGCGTTGCGACTGCATCGAGTCAGGAGTGGGTGCAGCGTTGTCGGAGCTTTCACGATTTGTATCGTGGAGAAAGACCGAGTGTTACATGCTTGGCTGTGTAACCGCGCTAACTGAGATTGAGTTTAAGCCTTTATAGGCTCACCTGCAGGTGAAAGCGCCCCTGTAACGGGGTTATAAGCGAACGGCCTTCACGCACTACATAAGGGCTTGCGTGGGCATCTGTATTGACGAACCTGTAAGCCAGGCTTTTCGACGGATTAAATAGCGCTTAGGCTTTCTCGTGTTAAAGGTGTTCCCTTTAGCACTGTACCGTACTGTACAAACGAAGAAGGCCGTACATCTATGGTTATCCCGTGACACCTCGAACCGTTAAGAATGAAAGTGAAAGTGGCTACGACGTAATTGATGGCGTAAACATGAACTCCCAATAAAAGAGGGAGCAAGAAAGATTGGCGAGGTCGAATGCCAATATAAGTGGCCAACGCCTCGCAACGCTGGCGACCGAGCCATGATCTGCGCCCTTACAAGCTGCCGAGTCGCTCGTTCGGCGAAGGCGCGCTGAATTAATGACGCCGAGTCGAGAATGTCGTTTGATATGCGGGAGGTGACGCTTCGGTAATGATTGCGCCACTTTGTGCATGCGTGGTGTGATAATCCATTGAGGTGCACGTGACCAGATCTTCGCGCATGCGTGGCGCGTTGCATAAGCTCCGCAGTTACCGATGCCTATTACGCTACCGCCCTGTGCGTTCACCCATAGAGTTTCCTAAAATTAACTAGAGGGGACTCTGGCGCTGCGATCGTTCAGCCACCATGGGAATGATGGGCAGTACACAAATTTGCCTAGTCGTCGTGCTTGCAGGCTTCGAACGCACTTGTGGCTTTGTTTATTGTTGTTTTGTTTCTGTTTTGGATAAAAGAATGGACCGTTGTGAACTTCGTGAGCCGATTTGAATTCGTGAGCCTAAAAAGGTCAAGGTGGTGAAGCGTAACTGCTAAACCTTTGCTGAACTTCGTATTGCGGCAGAGCGGATTCAGGCCACACGGAGACAAACGGAGCCAAAAGAACAAAGACTAGGCAAGACTAGGCAAGACTAGGCAAATTTGTGTACTACCCATCATTCCCATGCTGACTGAAGCGCCGTGCGTTGCAGCTCCCATAGGGACTAGCGCCAGAATTCCCTTTAGTGTATATATAGGAAACTCTATGCGTTCACTTGCTCAGACGCTTTGGTAACTTGGAGACAAATGATTGCAGCTTTTTAATCTGTACATTTATCTGTTTTTTTTGTGTAAGATCGCTCGCCATCTTGTCAATGCTGTATAGAAAGAAGGTAGAGTTAAACAGTGTAACGGATCTTTGATTGCAAATACAAAAGCGCGGAATTACTGTTCGATAATGCAATGTTTTATCCGTACACTATTGAAATACGTATACACGTTCTACGTCGCACGGTCGTTCGATAAAAACGCTTTCGGGGACTGTCCTCACTCTAGCGCTACTCGTGGAATGCGAATCTGATGTCTACACCTCAATGCGGCACATACTAAAAGACTGTAAAGCACATGACAGTGCATTTCGAGACGTTTTTAATCTGGTTACTTCACCATTACCGTCTTGTAAACTTACGGAAACTTACGACTCCGGAGTGAATGTTTTTACGCTAGAACAGCGAGTCGCGAACAAGTGCTCCGGAAATAGAGCAGCTTGACTTCCGATATCAAACTGCTCAGCGCAAAAATTAGACACGGTACACATAAAAAATACGAGGACCAGCGCAGTCCTCGTCTTTTCTATGTGTACCGTGTCTAATTTTTGCGCTGAGCAGTTTAATAATGGAATACCAACTAGCCCAATCCCACACTTTACTTGACTTCTGAAAACGAGGAATCGCTTAGTTTCGGTTTGTTTGTTTAAAGCGACCGCCTCGATGTTTTCAAACACTGTCAAACAGGGTCAAGGCATGTGCACAGTTACTTTTCTTGTTTATCTGTTGTTCTGATTGTGTTTTATGTCGTTGTCTCTCGCATGCACTGATCATTTGGTTGTTTTCTTTTCTCGTTGCAGGTACGTGAGGCGACTGCCGACGTTTATTTCTCCACGCTTCAAGGACGCGGTGTGAAGAGGCAAGTCTGCGCTCTGCCTTCACGTGCTCGGATTGTACGAGTTCGTGGCATTCTTCTGTGCGCGCCGCTAAATGAGAAATGGCGTCCTTTCGTTGCTCCTACTTGCAAAAGATATTCTTGCGTTCGAAGGTTGCATAATGGGATGCTGTATCATTGGTATGTTAAGTTAAACTTCATTAGTAGCAGGCCATCTTGAAATCGCAAAAATTTTTCATAGTTAAATTGACCATTGACTTAGTAAAACAAAAAAATATAAGTGCTACAGCCGGATGCATGTGTCGACGCCGCACTCAAGTGTCGGTACCATGCCCCCCTTAACTCTCACAAATCATTCTCACAGCATCTACTCCTTTTTATTTTTTTTTTAATCTAAAATTATCAGGACTCTACTAAACATTTGAGGTGATACGACATAATTTATTTCTCCGTTACAATTGCCGAATACAGGAAAATACTTTTTAATTTCCGACGTCAAGCAGACGTATTCCGGAGCTGAGGATCAGAGTCCGAATAACCAATCAGAGTCAGAAAAAGTACAAAAGCTAGGTATTCTACTTCGTTTAGGTGACTGTATGCTGCAAGGGTCATTAACACTGTTATATGCATGCTAGCGCTCCCATCCGGCCTCGTGCACACGTCATGTGCCTTTGAGATCCCCAGTCTATCTCGTCGTTATCAATTGCATAACAATTGCCATCGTCCTCGACGTTGATCGTGATCATTGAAGTCGCTTGAGGTGTACGAATTATCTGTGATTCAGCCTCGACGTAACACGAACTCAATCACAACATACTATTTTTTTTTTTCGGAGCTCTAGTGGAGTGCGAGCGATCATACCGACATCAACAGCGGCTTGAGGTCATAGTCCCTTCCGAACGGTGTGGGCAGTGTCGTCGGCTAACACATTAAATAAAAAAAAATGAAAGAAAGATAACGCCTGCACAACATCCACCGACAGATTTACCAAGGGCAGTCAACTATAATCTTTCTCTCGCATTGCGTAACCGCGTGCCTGTGCGTCCTCCTGCGGATTCCTCCAAGACGCAGCAGCGCCAGTCGTATAAATACCTCAATCCGAGTGGACGAGCCGGCGTTGCCAACTCCAAATTTCGTACCACGATTATCGCTCGCTTTCAAGAGACTGCGCTCGACCTTCCACCCCCCCTCACCCCACTGCTCGTCTTCTATCGGGCGCCGCAAATGCGCTAAGCTTGCGTCATCACCATCCGGCTGGGCCACGAGACCACTGGAGCGGCGGCGGCGGCCACGGCTGTTGCATCGCAGGCAAAGCCTGTGGCTGCTGCGAGCAATCTTGCGTCCCATCGTGGCGTCAGCTGCCGCATTCCGTCGGGGGGCATTTCCCAAGTTCCGCGTGTGTCCTCTCCCTCTCCCCCACTTTCCATTTCTCTCTCTCCGTATCGCTTCCTTGTACGTCGTCGTTAATACATGCGCGCGCTCTGCGAACGGACGCGAAAGTGTATTCCGGGCCTACGTACCCGACCTGTCTTGCCCTCCCTGGAAGCCTGCCTGTTAACCCTCGTTCTTAAAGGAGGCTCTCACCCTCCCTCTCTCTCTCTTTCGCCATTAATGATGTCCCCCCCCCGTTTGCATCCTTGCGTAACGTTTGTCCTCGCGACGATTATGCGAAGATCGGACGACGCTTTGGAGCGCCCCAGCCACATGCGGGCCCAGACAACCCACTATATAGAAGGGCTCCGTGCCACGCTGAATAGCGGGGGAATTCCGCCACCGATTCACTTTCTTTCTTTCTTTCTTTCTTTCTTTCTTTCTTTCTTTCTTTCTTTCTTTCTTTCTTTCTTTCTTTCTTTCTTTCTTTCTTTCTTTCTTTCTTTCTTTCTTTCTTTCTTTCTTTCCAGGCCGAAAGAGAACGCACCAAAACCACGGCGGGCATCGCCGCAGAAGACCATGTCGTTCGTGATCCGTGATGCTCGAAGAAAAAAAAAAAAAAAGAGATAGAGGAAAGGAAGGCTCGACACGAGGATATTACTATCATTACTTTCTCGTCCTTGCTAGTAATGATAGTAAACAAACGGCACTCAAGGAAGCGGGTTATTACGATTCCGTTTCGGTGCGCGTATCTTATTTGGCTCGTAACAATGCAGGCGCACTCCTTGCGCATACCGGTGGCGTAATACGGGTGGCGAGGCATCGGGGTTACCCGCCATCCTTTAGGCACCCGGACGTGCGCGCACGTTGGCGAATGCATCGAAAACGATAAACTCGGGGTTTCGTAAAGGTCGCAGACCAAGGAAATTATGGAGAACAAAGGGGTTTACACGTGAAGAGTAAATAAATAAGAACGGCCGCAACGAGCATCGAAGCTTGTTTTTAGTAAGTATCGACTACAATGCCGCGAAATGACCCCCAACAACTGTGGTTATAAAACACGCAAGCAAGCCGAAGAAAGGAACCAAGGCAATTGAGGCTGTGTCTTTGACTTTGGATCGTCTAAAAGAGGCAAGCAAGTCGACTCCACGAAAGTGACGAACAAAACAAAGCGGGGCTGTGTCTTTGAATTGGCATCGTCTCGCATCGACTTGAATGTTACCACGTGTGCCGGATGCCTTTATCGGCAATCCATTCTTGTGTTTTTGCTATACGAACACGATGGTGAAAGGGCTTGCCGTGGGCTGCTAAAATAGGTGAGGGGCCGATTACGACTGCGCCGAAAAGCAATGGGCGACGGAAGACTTCGCGTTCTGCGTGCGTCCCTGTGGCTGCGGAATGGATTTTTTTTCAGGTCCATACAGCGCCTCCATGCGGAGATCGGTGTAATCGGAACTGGGGGGTCCATGGCCTCCGAAATTGTCCGCCACGTTCCTGTAGACTATATCGGAGGCCTGGTATTTTTCGGGAAAATCTGAAAAGCTGCCACGCCAGGTAGCGCCCGATTCGCTCCTGTCGCCGCGCTGTGACCTCCAAAAAACATGACGCACGTCTCGTCACCGCCTCCGCGCATGCGCAGACTACCCGCATGAAAAAGGTCCTTTGCGTAATATGTGTATTATGTGTATTAAGGACTTATACATCTAGGTTTAGTCCTCACTCCCTCCCCTGTAAGGGGAAGGGGGACCTTTTTTGCGAATTAATGTTCGCTCATCATCGAAAAAAGAGAAAGGTAATCTTTTTTTGTTGCCTACGAGACTACGTAAGTTACCGGTGACCTGTTTGCTGTCTTTGTCTTATTATTTTTCAGCAACGTGTTACTATGTGCTCACAAACACTACACATTTATGTTCGTCGAGACGCCGGTGATAGTCGCCAACTACACTTCCACTGCCTTGCTGATATAGCAATGAAACGTTTCTGTCAACCAAGCTGACGACCAATATTGTAAAGCGGTCCCGAGAAAAATTATTGGGAGTCTACGTTGAGCGCGAAGCTAATTATACGCACGGCTCAGGGAGACGTCAGGACAACAAAAATGTTTGTGCTCGTTGCACTGTTCGAACCGCTGCGTTTCTCCGTCGTATCGAGCTTAATTAAGCACATTGTAAATTCACCACCCACAGTGCTATTAGCCGCGTTTCTAAAGCCCTAACCACACGTACGCGTTACAGCGCGTCAGCGCGTGGCGTGGAGACCCCGCGTCGCGTTTCGTTCCAGTGGAAGGAGAAGGCGCGCAGCTACAGGTTAGCGGCACCCCCCTCTCCCTACATATAGGGGCGCGAATCGACGCCTAGTACACGCCACGCCCTGACGCGCTGTAACGCGTACGTGTAGCTAAAGCCTAAGCCTGCTTGTTTCGGCGAACTTATGATTCCCGTGTATTTGTTCCGGTGCCCTCTCCGCTCTTCGCGAGTACATTCTATACTGGTAGTTGCGCTTTGCCGCATAGAGTGAGCGGCAAATTCCAGGCGCGTCTCCTAATGTACGCCGGCCCTCGACATATCCCATGCCAAGCATGGCTGAGAGTGTCGCAACTGAACTCCATGATTGCGACAGCGGGCACAGAGGTACACTTCATGTCCGAAAGGTATGCGAGGTGATATTAAGGGGGGGTGGGGTGGAGGGGGGATATATTTGGCCCTACGAACGTAAACGCTGTTGCCGAAACAGGCACGGTCACGAAGGCATTAGAACGTGGTGTCTGTGCTATCTCTGTAGCGTCTTCTCGGCTTCTGCGCCTGTCATACAGCCTGGAGGAGAGCTGCTTCAAGGGACATTGCACTTTCACGTCGCCTGAGGACGAGGACCTTTGCCGCCGTATAGGGGGGTGCTACTGGCGCACTCTTTAGGGCGCGATTAATGACTCGAGGAATGCGAGCTTCCGTGCAAGGGAGTCAGCAGTCGTGGTAAAAAGAAAATGCGCATGCCAATAATATGACTTCGCCGCACCCTCAGAAATAGGTACATGAGAGGGTGCGTTTCTTCAGCCACTCTTCGGTTTTGCTTCTTTCTTTGAATTTCGCCATCGGGGCGAGGTGTTGTTGGACTTTATTTATGTGATCGTCGCGACGCTGATTGTTCCAGGTCCGCCTCGGTGGATCGGTGGCTAGGGTGCTCGGCTGCTGACCCGAAGGTCACGGGTTCGATCCCGGCCGCGGCGGTCGCATTTCGATGGAGGCGAAATGGTAGAGGCCCGTGTACTGTGCGATGTCAGTGCACGTTGAAGAACACCAGGGGGTCAAAATTTCCGGAGCCCTCCACTACGGCGTCCCTCATAATCATATGGTGGTTTTGGGACGTAAAACCCCACATTGTATTATTATTGTTCCACTACGGACTCCGGCAACATTTCAACGGGAACGTAATGCGAATAATAATAATAATAATAATAATAATAATAGTAATAATATAATAATAAGGGGCTGCTGTTCTGTTTCGCTGGAGTCTCTTTAGTAATATCAGGTCAGATTATGTCAATAATAAGTCAGGTCAGGACAAGCCAAAGCCAAAAAAGAAAAAAAACCGCCGCCGTCAAATGTAGCAAGTTTGTGAAAGCAGACGCGAACGTAGCCATAAGCTTTAAGGACAGTTACCTTGAGTTGATTGAAGTTGTTTAAGGAATGTTCTTTTAAGGACTAGTTACCTCGTCAGGCGTTAGCATGTACTCTGACTATATGGACATACTTATTATCCGTATACCGGATTTCCGGGACGTGGTTGTGGGTCTCGCCTTCAATTAATGCGTTGTCACAGCCGACACGGGGAGGTCGCAAACACGCCGGAATGTCGCGCGCGCGCGAGCCGGACACGCTTGAACGAAGGCGCGTCTATTGGAAAAAAAGAAAAGAAAAAAAAAGTACGAAGAAAGCCACAACCACGAGGCGAGGGAGTGTCCCTTGCTGACGCTCTCTCGCCCCGTGGAAGTGTTTCTTTCGTAATCACGGACGGCCTTGTCGCCTTGCTGCTGCATGCACAACAAATCGCAACGAGTTCGAAGGTGGAAACATATCGACGAAGTGAATGATGTTAGAGGAGCTTGCTCGGAGATGATCGGGTAAACCGCGAATCCTCCGTACAATTCCTCTGCTGTCATATAAAGACGTGACACGTTGTTATAGTTATATACACATTACATACACAATGCTTATTATTTTACATTTGATGCGCTATATACACAATTTACTCGTTTGTGACTCATGACGTCGAGTGCGATGACAGCCTGCAAAGGATCGTCGAGGTCCATACCTTCAGGCGACGGCTTGATCTCGTCATCGTTGAACTTTCCATCGGCGCGCCACGCTGCTGTGATGGCAGCGTCATCGTCATCGCACTCTTGCAACCAGATAGAGTTCCTGTATATGCTACCTTTAGGTAGCAGAGTTGCGCATCTGTTTTCCAAACGCTGCTAGCAACCATGCCCTGCAGAGAAGCTGATGCACAGGCTGCGCCCGGAAAACATGGCTGCGCCGCCGAAAGCGGTTGCCGTCCACCTAGAATCTATCAAGACACCGTCGTGCACTCTATACACTCCGTTTGGGACCTATAGGGGGGCGCCTTGAAAACCGCGCGCAGCGCCGCGAGTGGTGCGGCGGGCGTGCAACGTTGAGAATCTTAGCAGACAGCAGCGCCTCATTGCTTTGACAGCTATGATGGCGCAAGCGCCCGTAGCCGGCGCGTTAGTGCTTCGAGCTGGATTTAAAGATATCGTCATTCTGCCGCGATGCCACCATCAATAAAACGGAAAACCTGGACGAAATCGGCCACGTTTTCCACGTTAGTGAGCGCCTTGCTGCGCGTCGTCAGTACTGACGGGTAAGTGATTGCGTCAGGTGTGTGTAATGCAAGATGCTTACTCTATAACCGTCGCGGTAAGTTGTCAATCTTTGACACTTAAAATATTATTGGTGCGTGTCCACTACCCGCGTACTTGCAGAATACACAGATCATTTAGAATTATCGATGGCTCCACGGACACTCGCCGTAGAAATCACGGTGAGTGGCCGGGCGGCGTGCTCCTTTGTTGCGGCTTCGTGCAACGGTGATTTGCAGTCACCGAGTCTCGCAAAGAGCTTTGCCTGAAATTGTCGCGGCATTATCATCGCTCATCATGATCACAGTCTTTACCTGACCGCTCACACTGCTTATGCTAAGAGCTTGAGGCGCGGGCGAGAAAGAGAACGTGCTACGATTTCGGCCAGAGAGGACGCCGAAGCCCCGTTTCGTCTTTCGCTTCACCTTGTAAAGTGGCGACGACGACGGCACGGTCACTTCGGCCACCGTCACGTCTGTCATTTACTACAACCTCTTGCGTTGTTTATGTTGCTTTCCGAAACACACTGACATGCACATCCGTCGCTACAGCATTCGCAAAGCTTCGTTTTTTCTTACAGACCTTGTAGTTCTGCTACTCTGCGTCTTAGCTTGATCCTACCGAGTGCGCATAGCGCTGCTGGGCGGCTAGTTGTGTTTACGGTAATATGCTAAGTAACTCAGTTCACCCCTAAACTGGTGGTCCTATCAACCCAGCAAAGCACTAATTGACCTCACGTTGCATACCCCATAACTGCGAACGGTAGACGGCGAGGTTAAGGTCCATTAAAATGTTCCATCAGTCTTTAGCCGAATTATAATTCAGTTCAAGACTGATGGAACGTATGCAATTGAGGCATTTTATAAAGTGCCTTGCATACGTTTCTTTCCTCACCAGCTCTTTGGCAGCAGGAACATCACGCAAGATCATTGCACCTGTAGAGGTGGTGTCTCAGACCAATTCCAAGCAGAACGCGAGACGGTTGAGGGAGCGGGAACCAAACATTTTTTTTTCGTCGCACAGCCGTGATCCACTTATGTCGCTGCCCAATAAAGCAGAGACGAGTCGAGAAACTGTGAAACGTCGTTCCCGCAGGACACGACGTGTACCTGTTGGTACAGTCGACCACGCAGCAGTTCATTGATTACGGTAAACTACTTGCTAGCGGGCGTGGGAGAGCGTTTGGTTCTGCTCGGGCTCTCAACGACTGTCTCTTCTGACGGCCGCGCTGCGGCGCGCCAGTCGCAGTGCACGGAGTGTATAGCCCGTTAGCTACGAACTGGTGCTTTGATTTGCTTTAGATTCATGTCCTTAAGCTTCGACAGCCTAGTATTTACGTCGATTCGGCACCGTTTTCGAAAAACATGCTGAAATAATCGATGCTGTAGGCTTAGCGAGTGGTGTTGGGTGCTCCCGAAAGCTCGGAGGACATATATTACGTGTTTGTCAGTTGTTCTTTATCCTCCATAGCTGGCACCACTTGACGTGGCGGCAGCGGCGGCGTATGTTTTCGGCATTTTCGGCTTTACGATACGCCTTTTCGTTACAGGATAGACTAAAGAACGCTTATGTACTCCCATGGCACAGTCCCGAAAGCAGGTGTTTCTTCTTTCATCACCGGTCGTTGACACTCCAGGCACGTCGACTGGCGATCGGCGACAGGCTTAAGCAAGTCGCCTGCAAAAACAGAGTGCGGCTTCGCCGCATAGTTATGGTTGCTAGCGAGGCAAAATGGCGGACCTATGCGCAACTCTGCTCCCGTAGGGAGCATATACAGGAACTCTACAACCAGAGTAACAGCGGCGCCTCTAGCGGGAGCAATGAGAACTAGCGGCTACAGCGGTGGACAAGCCCCGAGCATAAGAAGCTTGGCGAGCAAGCTCCTAAAACGAGCCGCGATGACGTTTCGCATACCACCCCGTCGCATCTTGTGACGTGCAAAAGCAATCTCCCACTGCTTGACACCACGCGCATTGCATCATCCCACGTGAAAGTATTTAACACACACCCTCCCGTCTTGCACCCACCCACATGTATTCGCGTCGATGTATCGGGTGTTATCCCTCTCTCAAAAGCTGCCCCCCTTTTATCCTGCGCTCGATGAATCAGCCAACCGATCGCGATTGCGGTGGAGATTAACGTCTTAGGCCAACGCGCATTCGCGCCGCCCACGCTAGCTTCGAGGGACACGTTCATTTTTGAGCAGGCCAGTTTGTTGTCGGGCCAATTAATAGAGAGAGAGAGAGAGAGAGAGAGAGAGAGACTCTTTATCAGGACGTAGGCACTGCGGGGGGAACGAAACAGCGCGTCGTTGACTCGGCGCCTGCGTGAGCGCAGCCCACACTGGCTTGCATAGTAGCAGCCATAGAGTTTCCTAAAATTAACTAGAGGGGACTCTGGCGCTACGATCGTTCAGCCACCATGATAATGATGGGTAGTACACTAATTTGCCCAGTCTTCGTGCTTGCGGCTTCGAACGCACTTGTGGCTTTGTTTATTGTTGCGTTTTGGTTCTGTTTCGGATAAAAGAATGGACCGTTGTGAACTTCTCGAGCCGATTTTAATTCGTGGGCCTAAAAAGGTCAACGTGGAGAAGCATAACTGCTAAATCTTTGCAGAACTTCGTATTGCGGCTAAGCGGATGGCTGAAGCACCGTGCGTTACAGCCCTCATAGTCACTAGCGCCAGAGTTCCTCCAGTGTATTTATAGGAAACTCTATGGTAGCAGCCGTTTCATTCTTAAGAGTTTCTTCACGCGGACTTTAGAGTGTCCGCTGGACGCTCGAACAACCATGGATGACTCTGCGATGACTGATTAAGATAGTCGTAAATCTCCCTCGATAAGGGGTAGAGTCCATCTGGTATAGCCTACGTGAGGTAATTATACACGTTGTTATCGTTTTTTTTTTTTTTTCGTTTTTGCGGTCGTGTAAAATGAATATCTGCGTCAGCATGTAATGTTTTACTGTGCCTGTGGATGTTCTCGCAAATTTCAAAACCTGCAGTAAATAAACCGAGCGTCCTCTAGGTCAGTGCCCCCTAATGATCTGAAGCCTTAGTATTCGCGATGCGGAGCCGCTAGGTGGCGTCTGCGGTCCGTTATCGGTTCGAATCAAAATGTGCAGTCCACCATGATGTCAACGGAGAGCAACGCGCGCGACAGCGCGCTGGAATCGAATTCGATCTGTTTTTTTGGCGGAACCTGATCGAGCGCCGCCGCCGTAATACGGTGGCACGCGGCTTATATACGTCTTGGAAATCGATTTCCCGTTCCGGTCGCGCTGTGATCACATCCAAAAACTCCGGGTGCCCACCGGTCCAGGAACGGTTCACTTCCGGTAATGCGGCTTTCGAGCGGGCGGCAGCGTATGTACAGTGGGGTCAGTGTGATCTCGTGTGTTGTGGCTTCGGCATTTTTTATAGAGTCGCCGAGCACCGTGGCAACCGAGGATAGTCTTATACCCTTGTTACATAGGCAAGTTAACCGCGGTTACGACCAACCGCGGTTAACCGCGTTGAACCGCGGTTAGCGCCAACCACGGTTCTTCAATGTTACACAGCGCGAAAGCGTCCTCGGTTAAGGCGGCTGACGCCACATCCATGGACACCGCCATTTCCTCGGTTAACCGCCGAACCGAGGTTGCCAAGCTCGGTTTCCTACAACCGCGGTTAGCGGAATAACCGCGGCTTCTCGTACCGTGTAACATAAGCGAACCACGGTTACACGTAACGGCGGTTACCTTAAACACGGTTTTGGCTGCCTGTGCGACATGGGTATTAGATGCTCTCTGTATTTATTATACGGTTCTATAAGTCGGTTAGACAAATTCACGTGGTTCATTGTGCGTTTGCTTAATTCAACTCCAAGGCGAAAGCAATCTTCTTATTATTTTTCTCAGTCGATCGTATTGATTCCCCGCGCACCAAAGCTTTCTGCTCAGCATGGTTTTGCAGTGCCCCCGAGATCGGTCCTCTTTTGACCAAGCGAGGATGTCCTGTAGTGACGTCATCGTATGACGTCATGTTATATGACGCCGCAATGACGTCAGGTGCTGACGTTATCACATAATGATGACTCATTGTGATCACTCTTGTTGATGCAGCCGATGTCGAAGGTCACTTTTCGAGTTTGAGGGTACATCTAAGGCTTCCGCCTTAAAAGATACAAGCTACGATAATTAGTCTATGCCACTTGGTCAGAGAAGTTGTAAGGTCTCCATCCTTCGTCACCGTCCTACTAAAACTTCTAGAGAAAGCAGTACGCTTTCTCTAGGAGATAGCGTGCTGCTCTGTCGTAGTAGAGCACGTATGCACTACGCTAAGTCATTCACTATTTGGTTAAAACACGGCAGTACACGCAAGGCTGTGGTAACAATGCCTTTCACATGGTATACTTTCATCAGTATATTCTCTGACTTGTGTGTACCTCTGTCCATTGACAGGTAGTTCGAATTCAAGACGCCACTTTTTGTCCTGCGCGAAGAAAAAGAAAACTGCTACTGAAATCTCAGGGAACTAGGTCGACAACTTCCTCGCTAAAAATGTGTATTACAGTTCACTGTGCAGCTTCAAGTTGCGAGAAGGAAGAAAGACTGAGAAGGTTCTGTGGGAACTTGCATACATTATTGAGTGCAGCGCAAGGGAAGGGCAACGTATACTCATGGCCTCCGAGATTAGCCGGCGGCGCGTCGCCGCCGGCTAATCTCGGAGGCCATGCGTACACAAACGAAGTGAACGCGCCAGAGCCCTTGCCCACTGTCTTTCTGCAACGCGTTGCGTAACGTTGTATTTCTGCACTACCGAATCGGCATCCGCTACGTATAGCCCTGACGATGAGCCATACTACGAACTTCATTTCGAAACCTCGTTACTTTCAACTAACCCTAATCCCTTGGCAACAGCAGCCTTCATCGGAGGGATCGAAAAGCGCTAAGCCTGGGTTATTGCATCACCAGAAGGCGCATAGAAAAAAGACGGCACGCTGCAGGCTCTCGGACAGTCACAAAAAGTCTCTTTCGATCCTCCGCTGATGCAAGCACTCGCCAATTAGAAGCCGTAATTAACGCACCTGGGCTTAACTGCACAGCCGACCCATTGTATTTCTTTGTTTCTTTGGTTCTTTCTTTCCTTCTTTCTTTCTTTCTTTCTTTCTTTCTTTGTTTCTTTCTTTCTTTCTTTCTTTCTTTCTTTCTTTCTTTCTTTCTTTCTTTCTTTCTTTCTTTCTTTCTTTCTTTCTTTCACGTCAACTAAACGATTTTCCGCGACCTTCAGCTTTCCAGACACGCTAGGGAAACCACAGAAAAGCGCCGATTTCCCCACAGCAGGAACAATGCTGTGTCGCTAAAAAAAAATTCACTTCACGTCCGCGTAATCGTCTCGGGGTGTCGTTCAAATTTCGGCGCTGTTTAACTGAACAGACACCGAAAGCCGACCCGCTAACTCAATCCGACGTTCGATTCCAGCGCGTTTCGAGCCTCCATCCTGTCGTACAAGTAGTACAAGCCTCGGACTCCGCGGCGCAAAGAAAGTATACCCCGAGAACGTCGGCGTGATCGGACTGGCAATAACGAACGGGCGCCGTGCACTTTCTTCCGTCAACCGACGCGGAGTGGCGTCCCCGTTCTGTATACGACTCCGCTCTCCTGTGAAAGTGCAACTTGGCGTCGTGTGGCCTTGCGACCGGTGTGATTTTTCTGCGGTTCGTTTAAGGGAACCCGGCAGCACAGCGCGTGTCGGTATTTCGTTTCTCGCCCATTCTTTTGTTGCATCGCACCGACGATCGGGAGTCACGTCCAGGCAGTCTCCGGGCGGGCTGTGGAACTTCTTGCTGTAGCGTGTTATGGACTTCTCGTTCCCTATATCTATTCCAGACACGTCGGAGGCGCAGTTCTCGCGGCTACACTGCCGCGACGAGTGATGGGGCACGGATAGGCACTCGGGTGCGAGACGAGAATGAGTTATAGCTATAGCTGTCGTAACGGGTTGCATATCGACCTTCGCGTCCGTGTATACGGATGCGATGTCGTGGTCCCAACTGGGGCGGTAGAAGTATGTCTTTTCCTTACCTCAACCTCATGCCACAATGTTTAAGGGTCGTGTCCCTTTGTTATGTTATGCCTTCGATGACTGCTGTAAATCCTATAGAACAGGGGTCGGTAACCTGCGGCCCGCGAGACAGTTTTATGTGGCACCCTACACGATATCTGATTGCCCCCCCCCCCCCCCCCCTTTTCTTGTCACTACCTATCTGGAGGCCGACACGGTAGTTTTCACCTCAAATGGGGTTTTCGCTTGCAATCTGTGTTTGTAAATTTGCAACCTTTTGACATGTGTGCAGAAAGTAAGCGTGGCTTTTATTCCAAGTTCGTAGATTGTCAATTTGCCGAATTTTCCCTCCTTGCGGTAGGGCCCGGTAGGGCCTGGTCGATTCGGTCGCCAGTTGGGATTCCCGAGTCCAGTTCGGAGACTCGTGCCCCACAAAACCACTGCGCGAGTCCTAACCCTCGTCCCCCTCTCCACGTCACGCTCTGTAACCACCTAGCGTTCTAAAACTCCTCTTGGCGAGCCTGCGTACGTCGTTCTAGAAGCCTCCCAGGAACGAGGTCGTGACAACGAAACTCGGCGTGTTTCCTCGCACTCATGGTCGTCGGCAGGATTTGGTCTTGGGGACTGCTCGCATTACCATAGGCGTGCGCAGGGTTCCCCTTCAGGGGGGGGGGGCAGGAGGAGGCGAAGGTTCATTGCAGCGCCCCCCCTCCTTATTAAGTCAATGTATGGGGCAGAATTTGCGCCCCCCCTCTCTTAGGTGACCAAGGGGGGCGGCCGTCCCCTCTGCCCCCCCTCGTGCGCACGCCTATGCGCATTACCCTGCGTTTGCACACTACGAGTCCTCGCTTTGTTGAGGTCTCTAATGACCACGATGCGCACTCTCCTCAACGGAATGACAACTCCATCAGCTCAATGCGCACTGCAAGTTCTGGATTCCTTGGAGCCAGTCCTTGCAAGCCTTTTTCTGAACATTTTAGAGAACCGCAGAGGAACTTGGTCTCAAACACTTCCCAGTTGTGACTGTCTAAGTGTGCGTGGTGAACGCTGACATGTGTGTGCGCGGATCACTTGTCCTCTCTTTCTTTCTTGCTTTATCTATTCTTTTCCTCCCCTTTCCACCTCCCCTTTCCACCTTCCCCCGTGTAGGGTGGCAAACCGGGTACAACCTGGTTAACCTCCCTGCCTTTCATTTGCCTCTCTTTCTCTCTCGGTTGATCTCGCGTCAACCACGTATTTACACGACACTGCCAGTAACAGCTGACGGCGGTCTCAGAAAGCTAAACAAGTATGTGTTTGCCGCCCCAGTCTCGTGCCAAGTTATCGCTGCGGCTTCCGGAACGCCGCCGCCGCGGTAGCCCAGGGGACTCCTCAAGAAAACGTTTCAGGAAGCAAAGAAACAGACGGCCTCTCGTCGAGTTCGAAAACTTTCGCCCAAAGTTTGCGGAAGTTATTATCGCGAGCGGACGACGCTTCAGATGTGTAATGTGGGGCGCCGCCCATGCTCGGCACTCCAACTCTCCGCTGTATATATGATCATACACCCGACAGGCTGCGCAGGACCTGTCGAAACACGATGGTCCTAATAACACGTCTTCTGAGTGACCCATGCCATGCGGCGGCTTCTGCGGTCTCGGCGTTCGGCAAACCTCTTAACGTCTTTAGCGGCCTGCTGCCATCCGCGTGTGGAGACCCCTGTAAGGGCAACGCTGTTAGCGTTTCGAAGCCAGAGAGCCGTTTTGATGACAGGCGATATATATATATCCGGGTCGAGATTCTGTTTGCGCCTCCGGCGCTGCGCCTTCATCCAGTTATAAGGCGTGCTAGGTGCGTTAAGTTCCCTTTCCATTTTTGTTATTTAATATTTTTGGAACTGTCAAGACTATTAGACGCGCTTCCTGGACGCTGCCGAGCTTTCCCGATTCGACTCGCAGCCGCCGATCTCTTCGATCTCTCTTATGTCACTTACACGCTCCGTGATATGCTTTCCTATTCAACGGAATCGGGTGTCAGACGGGGCAGTGCGGAAGTTCGCTGCTTTCGCGCTATAAAACGGGCCGTTGCATTTTTTTTTTCGTTTGACCGATGCTTCTTTCTGCTTGTTTTATTCATTCATATAACCTTTTGCGTTTTTTTTCTTTTTTCTTTTTGCTTTTCGCGGCGTTCACCGACAGTGAAAAGTCCTATAACGCGGTCTTAAGCGGTCGTTCTCGCACGACTTGAGTAACGTGTCCCTTGTCTGTGTTGCACACGACGAAAGAGTTTGGGAAGGCTTCTGAATTTCGTAGTAGTTTAATATATATATATATATATATATATATATATATATATATATATATATATATATATATATATATATATATATATATATATATATATATATATATATATATATATATTAGTTGCTGCCTAGACAGGCTTGAAGCCACTCCGTGTTTTGTACCTTAATAGTAATAACAATAATCATAACATTTGCGGTTTTACGTTCTAAAACCACGACACGATTATTAGGCACGTTGTCGTGGACGACTCCTGAAATTTGGATCCCCTGGCCGTTCTTTGACGTGCTCCAAAATCTAAGCTGTATGGGCCTCTAGCATCTAGACTCAATCGAAATGCGACCGCCGCGGCCGTGATCGAATCTGCGACCATCGGCCCAGCAGCCGAGCGCAGTAACCACTGAACCACCGCGGTGGCTGCCTTTTATACATATATCTACCAATTCAGACTTATTTCGGTTGGCGCTTTCCAATATTTTTTCCTAATTTTATTTTGTATTGCCTAAAGCGTTTATATCATCGTAGCGCGCGCACCGTTTCTTCAGCTTACGCATTCAGACAAGCGTCTCCTTTTACGACATATCCGCGTCAATTCTGCGGCGCGAACGCGAAATTATCGATTTATGCGAACGCGTCGAGGCATTCGTCGCTCGCTTCGAGGCGTCGTTCAACAACCGGGACGTCTGTTTTCTATTCCGCGTCGTCGTGAATGTAGGGCGACCGAAACGCCGGCGGAATCTCCCGGCGCTCCAAAATTCAGCCGGACGGCGGCGCGGTTTTCGATGTCAACTGCGGGCCGCGTAAATCGTTTCCGCAAGCATTGTGCGCGCATCGAATATTCGAGCCGAGCCCTTCGCAGTATAAGCCTGAAAGCCGTGTGCATTACAGGAGGAGACACGCAGGTTTCCGTTGGCGTCTGTATGGTTCGCTCGGTGTCTATGCGTCGTCGTAAGTGCTAGAGAGTTGCATTTTACAGCGAAGCTCCATGCTCTGTACATGGCTAGGCGAAAGCGAAATTCATCCTTCCCATGTACCAGTGTTGAGTGGGCAAGCCCCATTCAACATTGGTCTACTAAAATTCAAGGGAAGAGAGAGAATAAAACATTTATTTGATGTTCTTCGCGAGAAGATCGGTGAGTGGGATCCTTAGTCCGGGATCCCATTGGCGCGGGCCGCTGTCCTCGCACGTTTCACGAGGGCCTCTTGGGTCTTCGGATCCGAGCTGGACAGAGCTGCCTCCCACCCTATAATGTTGTGTTGTGTCCTGGGTTGCATAGGTGGGTTGTGTGGGCATTCCCATACCATGTGGTACAGGGTGGCTGTTTTATTGGCGCAGAACCTGCACTGTGATGCGTGTGTGTCGGGATCTATCTTGGACAGTATGTGTGGGTCGGGGTAGGACAAGGTCTGCAGGCGACGCCACGCTACCTGAGATTCCTTGCTGAGGTTTGGCCCCGCGGGCGGAAGTTTCCGTCTTTCAAGTCTTTGGTGTTCCAGAATATCTGTGTATGTTAGGAGCGGGTCCATACGCATAGCCGAGGGTGGGTGCGATATGCCGGGGTCGGAGGTCCGGAAGAGTAATTCTCGGGCCGAGGCATGGGCGAGCTCATTGCCTCTAACTCCGCAGTGGCCGGGTATCCATATCAGCTGTTTCCATTCACCCTCTGAGCGTGGGGACGATAGCTGTGTTAGGATTCGGTGCGCAATGGGGCCAATGTAGCCTTTACAGAAATTTAAACACACGGGCGGTAAACACTCATTAATATTTCTGAACGGACGTAACCACGGACGTGCACCCAAAACGGGTGCACTCGCATAGAAGGTGCATTTCAACATAAAGCTTAGGTAACCCGGCGGCATGTAATACGGGGACGCCACTGTGTGGTCGTAACATCGTGCCTCGCGAAGTCTTTCTTTACCCTACAGTATTGGACACCAAACATATCGTTGGTTCTTAGTTATAAAAAATAAATTTTCAGCTACGCATCTAAACGTATAGTGTTAAAGGTTGCCAAAGACGCGGTTGTTTTTTTATGGAGGCTACGCTGAACGGCTCGCTCCGTAGCCTCCTCAGCCGTTACTTCCACGCATGCGCACAGCGCACGTTTCTTGGGACTTCCCGAGGGGGGAAAAGAAACAACGCTTAACACGTAACGAGATATGTTAACGTTCGCCTTGTTTTGCTCTGCCTGGTGGCCTGCTTTCTGAGGCGAAATACAGCAACGCTAACGCCTTTCACAATGCCCAATGGCACCACAGCCACCACAGCTAAAGCCTTTCTCTCTACGAAACCCGCAATGACGCGTCTTGCGCCTACAAACAACACAACACGGACACACAAGAATACGTCGACGCGCTCCACAAGAAGACGCGCGGCGAGTCATTATGCTGATTGTCTTACGGCACCGCTACAAGAGCTATCGCTCGTCGCCGCGTTAGTCTACGGGTCTCCTTCGATCAGGACGTGCGAAGCGAAACACCACAAAGGGAAAGGTCTCGTTCTCGACGGAAGCGTCACGCGTCGGCGTCGTGTTTCCTTTGTGCGACGCGGAACGCCGCCGTGTATCGAAGGGCTTCGCTTCCGCTGCTACTTCCGGTTCTTTTTCTTAGGGCAGGAGACTTCTTTTTTTTTTGTTTCAGTGTATTTTTCAGACCCTTCTCCCTTCTTACCTGCAGGTGAGCTAGTGTATTCGTGAATTGGAGGTCCGGTGCGGAAGTTTTTTTGGGGGGCGTCCTTGGACGACGACTTCGCGACGAGAGCCGACGAAAGAAGGGGGGGGCTCGGTCGCGGAGGACCCGGAAGAGTTGGCGACGCTCGGTCCAAAATTGTCCGCTGATATCGCCGCGGTCAGTACGCGTGGGAACATCGGAGTCGTGTCGTCGGCCGATGCATCACCATTCGTCTACACCACCACCTGTCTCTTTCTCTTCCTCTCTCTCTCTCCCTGACGTCACAGAATACAGGTCGCTATAGCCGCATGACGTAAGGTCTTGCTAGCGAGATGACACCCTTAGAAGCGATAGTTTTACTATAGGAAAACCAGGCCTTGAGTTTGTTGAATTGGTTCGTTAGCTTTACGTGAACGTCACGTTGATGTTTTAAGATAGGATTTGTCCACCGTAAACCCCAAACGCAAGCGCCATTCCATCGGATCTTATCGAGACCAACGTGAAATTGGCACACACAGGGTGGTCACGTTGCGTGATAATGATGTACACAGTATTTCCGAAAAATAGCGGCCGGAACGCTAACCCAAGGATCGGTTAGCGTAATGTACACGCGCAGTGTTGACAACCTAAGCAGACTGTTCATAAAATGCTCTGTCTACACTATTGCAAAACATTCTATTTTCCACGCGGGCGGGTGGCTACTTTTGTATTTGCCAATTTTTTCGGAAATTCTGGCGTCGCCATCGTTGGTTGTAAGCGAAAAATCCAGAAAGAAGCGAATAAAACAAATAATAAAAATCTTCGTTTCGAGTGAGAATCGAACCGAGGCCTTCCGAGTGGCAAGCACGTGCTCTACCACAGAGGCACACCATTGGTTGAAACTGGTTCGAAAAAATAATGCTATATGAATGTCATGTACTGGGAGTTGTCTTTTTAACGCTTGTAATATTGCCTGTAAAAGCGTACAATCACTCCAGGTGTCAAAACATGGGAATGCCGCCGCGAATGGGTTTTTCAAAAGCCCGACCATTACAAAGCGCTCAGGCCTATTTGATCATCTAACCCGCCGTGGCGGTCTAGTGGTTATGGTGCTTGACTGCTGACCCGCAGGTCGCGGGATCGAATCCCGGCCACGGCGGCCGCATTTTCGATGGAGGCGGAAATGCTATAGGCCCGTGTGCTCAGATTTGGGTGCACCTTAAAGAACCCCAGGTGGTCGAAATTTCCGGAACCCTCCACTACGGCGTCTCTCATAATCATATAGTGGTTTTGGGACGTTAAACCCCAGATATTATTATTATTATTATTATTATTATTATTATTATTATTATTATTATTATTATTATTATTATTATTATTATTATTTGATCATCATCAGCTGCAAGAGCATCGACAAAGTGAACAGCTGCGGAGGTTCGCGTGTTGCCTTAAGACGCATGCGGGTACTTCGCTGATTCGCATAAGGAGGAATTATGGCGTCGTGGGCACCTCGCAACTGTACACGCAGTGGGCATTCTAAGATAGAAGACGAGAAAAATAGCGCTGAATGAACGGGGACACAAGAAGAAGACACGCAACACAGGCACTAACTTCCAACATAATGTTTTATTGCCACACCCGACTACTCATATAGCTCAAGAAAACCACATGACACATAATGTGCACAAAACTAATTATATGTCATGTGGTTTTCTTGAGCGATATAAGTAGTCGAATGTGGCAATAAAACGTTATGTTGGAAGTAAGCGCCTGTGTTGTGTGTCTTCTTCTTGTGTCCCCGTTCATTCAGCGCTATCTTTCTGGTCTTCAGTATGTACCAAGAAGCCCAAATTTCAACAGGGCATTCTAAGATAGTTTGAAACGGCTAGTGTCACGCGGACAGACGTTCGTTTCCTAGCGACACGGTTCAGTCGTTCTCTGAGAACCGAAGGCAGGCAAGCAACTGAGAAGGCGATGCACACGGGACCCGATTACGCTATCGCGTTCCACTCTTGAAGGCGAAACTCGAGCATCTTCCAAGTTCATTACTTGGACTTCTCTATCGTGTTCGTGCTTTCGTGCTGTCATGAAGTGGCCGCTGTGACTAAAGCGAGGCTTTGTAGCTTCCACCGAGTGCCGAATTCCTATACCTAAATAAATTTATAAATAAATAAATAAAAGGAGCAGTCCTAAAAGAAGCCGAGACGCTTCGCTGTCCTCCAGCTTTACCATCTTGTCTCGTACGATGACTGAATGAGACCAAAACGAAGCGAACCGACTGTTGAATAACAGTGGAACTATTGAATTATTGAACCGAAAGCAGTAGCCTATACTGATAAGGGATACCACAACAACAGGCTTAATTTATTTCGTAATGATGGCGTTAATCGAATACGTGCAGAAAGGTAATCGAAATTGCATGCTGCCGGTAGGCTATGCTGTACAGAATCTCGATCGCCGTTGCCTCGCTCTGATCGTCTCGCACGCATTGCTCCGTAAAAAAAAAAAAAACGACGCGATCGGACTCGAAATTCATGCCCGCGGTAGAGCACGCCGTGCTCGTTAGTGCTGGGCTGCCCCGGCGGCTTCGATTTCGCGCTATCATCCCCGGCGACGTTTATACAAAGCGCGGCGCACCGCTTACATCTGGGTCACAACAACCTTGCGCGCGCTTTCAATGTACCGCATACGCGCACGCGCGGATTCTATGCTTCATTTGTCACGCGTTTAAACACCGCTGCGCCGGTATCGCTGACAGCGCTCGAGGAGATCCAACCGGCGTGTACTATACCTGCATGGCCAACGTGCTCCGCTTGTTTGCGTCTATCTACCCGAGATTGAAAGCGAAAGACGCGTGTAAGGTATTACGCGTCACGCTAATAACCCGGACCTCACAAAATGCTCGAGTCATTATTTCTGTAAAGTATACTACCCTGCCGCTTATAAGAGGCCTGACAATGAGTCTCCGCTGTGATTTGAGAGTTGCGTATCCGTATAAGCCTCTCGGGGAGGTCCCCTCGTTGAGATGTGACGGATGTAACGACGCATGCGCGCACGCCTTTGTTCTTTCTAGCCGTCACTTTCAGGTTGTGTTATCCCGTTCGCCTCTGTTTTGCAGCGTTTAGCGCTGAGAATTGAGTGCCGTGGAAATTGCCGTTTAACGATCGCCGGGCTTCATCAATCATGTGAACTGTTGTGATAGTTAGACAAGAGACGCAACTAAGTTGGACAAGCGGGTCTATGCAGGTTAAACATTGGGAAAAGAGAAAGACAGAGATGGGAGGAACGGTATAGAGTGTTCAGGTTCCAGTGAATGCGTAGCTATTGTTGTTTTTGTATGACTGAGCTCCATCACTTGTTTGGACAGCTATGATAGTTATGCAAACTGAGCTATGGATCAGGGGCACTGCACACAAGGCTCACACACGTCGAGAGGAAAAGATAGGAAAGAAGGTAGGGGGTGATTGAAGGTATCCTGCTTTGTAGAAGAGCGCGTTGCCCTTGGCCGAATAAGGCAGCATATATAAGAATTAAGGTTTTGTGTGTTGTTGCGGTCACCATTCGAAGGTCTTAAACCTGTCAAATAAATTACAAGCGAAATCAGGGAATTTACGGTCTGCTGTCCGCCATCGAAGTTGTAAAAGAAATAAAATAAAAACGAAATCGCGTGTGCACCACAGACGGGAAACGCGCGGGATTTTCTCACAGGAACAGGGAATGTTAGCTTGGCTGGCACGATGGCACGCTACTGCCGTTGCCGGGTGAAAAACGATACGATGCTCTCCGCCAACGCATAAAGAAACGCTTTCGCGGTCACTTGAAATATGTTTACAAGTCGTTGACAGCAGCGGCCATAGGAGGATTGGCGAAGCAGCTACGCCGAGAGAAAAGCGCGCACACGTTGACCGCTCGCAGAGCCCTTACGTCAAAGTATATGCTGAGTGGTCGACTGAGGGTTTAGATAAAAGGCTTGTATTTCGATTAAGGAAACATAGAGACCGTTCTACACGTGTATTTACCTTGCGCATATGCGATTAGTGCGCCATGTCCCCGCGTTATTTAGATCCTCGAATTGGTACTGAAGAACTGAACCCAAGCAAAAGAGAAGTAAACATATATAAATAAAAAATAATAAAAGCACAGCAAACAAGCTCGCCCAGTTCTCACAAAGTCACCGGGAAAGTTTCATTAAAATATTCATTAAAAAAATTTTGGAAGATGACTGGGCGTGCGCCAGACTTCTTCCCTATTCGTTGTGCGTGTTTCTTATAGGGCAGCAAAAAAGCCTTTGCGATTAAGCTAGCATGCTTCGGGAAAAAAAAATATATTTTTTTCTTCCGATGATGCTCTCGCGATTCATTTCCCATGTAGCCATTCTAGTGGGACCACTATAACGAACATACTGTTCGACGCGCCATGCCTCATCGCTTGAAAGACTAACTGGAGGAAGGACGCGCCCTTGTCTCAAAATAGCCAGGTACCTACATGCTGTGTTATAAAAGGTCTCGTCCCCATCCCCCCCCGTAGCGCGTTGCACTTCTTGATTTATACCTATGCGTACGCTCGCTGCACGCCCTATGATCTCGGCCGTATTCAGTGCGGGTCTCGTTAGGGCGGCTGGATCGACGCTGGAGATAAGTCAAGGCCGCGAGTCTTAAAGAGAAGGCGATCATCATCATCGACACACTCGCTGGCGGCAGTCGCTGCAGCCAAGGTCGTACTCGTTAAACGAGACGCTGCCTATAATACGCGTAGTACCCGCGATACTGTGTACGGGAAGTCGCACGAAGTACTCGTGCAATTCTCCTGTCTTTCTCCTCCTTCTTAACCCTTTCAGTCCCGAATTAACTATTTTCAATGTAAGCAACTAGTTTTTACATTTCGAGATGCACATGATCGTGGTAGTCCGAAAAAACTGAAAAAATCTTTGCTCACACTTTCCAGTGAAGAGTAATTAATGGGACAATTAATTTAATAAATAATTATTATTTAATAATCTTTCCACAATTTTTGCTTCATGTGTTACTTAAAATGTTATTTAGACAGGATAGCATAATGTCCAATAGCCAAAATTCAAATTTCCGGCACAGAACTAAAATAAATGCCCTATCTCTACATAGTGAAAGAAGACGCTGCCTCAGCAAAATGCGCGAACAGCACAACTGCTTCTGTAATTTCTTCATTGAGACGTGACGTCGCATTATTGTGTGTGCCATGTTGACACCACATGTAGGGCAGATGCTAAATACGGGCTCTTGAGGAAGAACAACGCTTTATCTTTACCAGATGCTTGCTGACTGACCTACATAATTTATGATTCCAATTGGAATCACTGGGACTGAAAGGGTTAAGCTGCAGCGGCAGCGCGCGACCGTTTGAACTTATACTTACCGTAACGAGATAACCCGGTACGGCTTGTAATGTAGATGATTCTGGTTTCAGTCCATCACGGGCGCGTCACCTTGGCCCGTTCGCGCGAGCGGCGTCGACACGTTTTCTCACTTTTGTTGACAGAGAAGGTCAGGCGCAGGGAGAAGGATGGCTGACGAGTCTTAATTGAGATGTCGTTATAAGTATACATGTTGTGCGCAAGGCAGAAGAGAGGAGCCTGTCTGGTTTCTGTACATAATAAAGTTGTTTTCTGCTACTTCTACCGAGTAGTCTTGCCTTGTTTATTCAGTTTACTCGTAGCAATTTATTCCCTGTTTAATTTGCGTTACAGTCTTTCTCGCAAGCGCTGCTGAGGTCTGAGCAGTTCAACCTGTTCCGTGCGAACCGATCTCGTTCAATCCACGAAGCTCCGCAGAACCATTGAAAAAGTGCATCAATGCAGCACCGATGGCGGACACGAATCGATCGCGAACCTACCCAGAGAAGGAACAATAATAAAAAAAAAAACGAAAAACAAAATAATGAAAGAAAGGAAATCTCGCCAAAGAATGGACATCTCTGAGCCATCTTTCTTCGAAGCAGCTGCCAGGAAGTGTCCGCAGTAGGACCATTCTTTCTTTCTTGCAGCAATACATCTCCATAGTTCCTGTTTATTTCCTTTCTTCGCGGTTTCCCACGTGCCACGGTGGGGGGAAGGGGGGAGGGGTGGAGGGCAGCGTCGCACACACACTCGGGAACGCATCCTGGTCAGCCCCCGAGTCACGACGGCTCAGTCTCGTTTCGCCGCGGCTTAACGCAAGGGCGTCGAAAAAGCGTGCAGCAGTTCGGAAGGAGAGGGAGAGGGTTGACCGAGTTTTTTCTTTTGTTTCTCGAACGGAGAGGGAGAGGGAGGGCGGGGTCGTGATCTCGCTGTCGGCCTCCGCTCGGCACGCTCCTTCGCTGCGCTCTCTATTCACTGTGCTTGCTGCCCAACGAAAGGAAGAGTTATTGCGAGAACCGAAAGACGATTGCATTCGCTGAGAACGGGGAGGCCAGGGGGTGTGAATGGGTAGCGATCTGATGGGACCCGGACGACCCGGCAGGAGTTCGAGGGGCTTTGCTACGTGTGAACGAGAGAAACAGAGCAAGAGAGAGAGAGAGACTTGTAGAATAGATTGATAAGGAAGAGCGAGGAAAGAGAAGATGCTGGTGGGTGAGAAAGAAAGAGAGAAGACTGATAAGGGAGATGGAGGATTGAAAAAGACTGGTAAGGGGAGAGAAAGAAAGAGAAGACTGATAAGGGAGATGGAGGATTGAAAAACACTGGTAAGGGAGATAAAAGAAGTAAGGGAAGATATACATAAGAGAGACGGAGAGATGAAATAGACTGGCAAAGGAGAAAGAGGAAGTAAATGAAGTTATCGATAATATAGATGCATAAATGAAGTAGACGGGTACGAGGGAGAAAATAGTAAAGGAAGATTTTGATGAGGGACACGGAGGAATGGAATGTACTGATAAGGCAGAGAGAAAAAAGTAAGGGAAGGTATATTGATAAGAGAGATTATGAAATGAAATAGACTGGTAAAGGAGAGGGAGATGACGCGCGAGCCAGGAGCGAACCTTCGCACTATTACTCTATAGCGTGTATACTGGTACACCTCAAGAAACACGGCACCTCTGAGCGCCGCATTGCCGATGCATGACTACGATGACACGATCCTGCCTGTGACCCGTTAGAAGATCCTTCTATGTGACATATATTTTGTGAAAGAACAGAGGAGAGAGGGAAGGCAGTGATGTTCACCAGTCTAGAATATCTGGTATGCTGCCCTACGGTGCAGAAACGGATGGAGGAGTTTGAAAGACCAATACAGAAAGAGAGACATGTTTAGAGTGGCTGCTCATGCTCATCAATAGTGAGGGCTTTCTTATTCAGCATTTGCAAGCACTTGTAAACAAGTTCATTGTCTGTCTGTAAACACTCAAAAGTGGCCGCATTTTTGTACTTTTCAGTCTCGGCGTCCAGTGCGAACCATGCAGTCTTGAGGAGCATGATACCCGCAACCATAACAATAGACGAGTCGCACACCACGTTGGCTGGGACCTTGTCTTTGACCATTTGCTCGACTGCAGAGCGGCCGGTTGTGCCTCGGCTGTGAAGGTTCTGTTGTAAATTATTTTGTAAATTGTAAATTGTTTCGAAGGTTTTGTTGTGGAATGAAGGAAGTCGTTTGTTTTGACACGTACCCGTATAGATGCTGAGCCGGCGCATGCTCGTTCAATAATATCCGAGGTTTTATGTGCCAAAACCACGATATGATTATGAGACACACCGTAGTGGTAGGCTCCGGAAATTTCGACCGTCTGGTGTTCTGTAAAGTGCACTGACATCGCACAGTACACGGACCTCTAGCATGTCGCCCCCCATCGAGAATGCAACCGCCGCGACCGGGATCGAACTCACGACCTTCAGTTCTGCAGCGAAGCACGGTGCACCCATTTTGTGAAGGTATACGAAAACAGTGCGCATCGAATTGTGGGCTCACGGGGGGCAAATAGAACGTGGGTAATGAAAAAATAGTGCTGGAGGTCGTTCGAGGGTAGCTATTTAAGCGAATTTTACAGGGATGCAGCATCAGCACAATCACAGTTGATGACTTTGTCCGGTTGGTATTCCTCATGGGCGCAAGTGGTAAGTTGTCGCGACTCGTGCCCTGGGCATTCTAACATTCAAGCGTCCGGAAATAAATAAATAAATAAATAAATAAATAAATAAATAAATAAATAAATAAATAAATAAATAAATAAATAAATAAATAAACTGTTGGCGTCACTAATCCTTGATTAGGCGTCTAGGTAGTGGCATCCACACGTCGGCGTCCGTGTTCCTTGGTCTATTCCGTGGGTTTATAATGTGTCTCGTCGCACCGGCGATGCGGATTTCGGAGGACACGTGGAAGGAAGGGCGTAGTTCAGATCTGCTCTGTCAGGGGGCGCAACTTCCCTCAAGAAAACCGACTGCTCTTTGAATGCACTCATTCAAATAAGTGTTACGGATTGTACTGACATGTAAACTAATGCTCCAGTATCTTATGCATCCAATAAGACTTTTAACTTGAAGCAGAACCATCGATATCGTACAAGTTTGGTCTTTTACGATACATTTTTTCAGAATATTCGGAAAGACCGGAAGTGCTTGGTAGGGAACGGAGACTGGCACTCGCTGCTCGTCCCACTAATGAAATCTGCATGACAGGAGTCTAACAGGAGTCTGCAGAGACCCCAGATTGTCCTTCGGACAGGCTGTGTAAGCGGCCCGCTATAGGCGCTCGAGGTAATAATTACGCCTTGGCGGTTTCTGCGTCTGAGAGCTGCACGCAATCTCCAACGGCGTCGGCTGCCCGCGCGTGGGCGAGTAATTAGGCGAGTAGGTGAAGGAGTGTGCGCACTGCAAGCGTCGCGGTATACAACCGCGCGCAGCAGTGCCTGGGTTGAGGCCACGGCAATGGCTCGTTCACACACTGCAATTTCGCGCTCCTCGAAGCTGTGATTCAGCGCGAATGCGAACTTGGCATTGCTACCGTTTTTCACCTCCACCGATCGCGGCGGCTACAGTGCACACGTCTGCTGAGAACCTGCTGTGGTCGATTGAAGTATTCCTTATGAGAAAGAGGTGGCGATAGTTTCTAAATAAAATCCGCAGGGTCGTTTATGCATTCGACATCACTATGACGGCACGTCATAGAGACGTGATGACGACTTCACAAAACTTGTTTGTTTGTAGTAAGAGGGCAAAATTGTTTGTTTGTGACGGCATGATGAGATCATCGCGTGATGATGATTTTTGCATCAGTGCGAGAATTCATGCCAACGGTGAACTATCGCGTTTCATGAGGGGATTGAAGGAAGGGATCGGCATGGAGTGGTCACTTTCTCGAGAAATCTGTACCTTCAACACCAAGCGGATAATCCGCGGTACCTCTTTTCCCCCATTAGAGGAACAGGTGTGCCCCCCGGTGGCAGTCGGAATCGAGCACACGGCTTTCATCATTGGAGGTGGACGATCCAACCTAGAAGCCACCTTTGACAAAGACAGGTCGACCTATCGAAACGTCAGTCAGTCAGTTAGTCAATGAACTTTATTTATAAAATGTCCTGAGGAGCCGATTTCCCTCAGGAGGGATGGTCGGCTGCGGGCCGTACCCACGTGCGGCCAGCCAGTCTGAAGCACTTCCTCTGTTCTTCCTGCTTAACCCACTATGTGTTTCCGTTTGTCGGCTCCCATCTTGATTTTAGAGTTCCATGAAATCTACAGTATTACCTAGCCGCCACCTTCCCCCTACACCCCCCTCCCCCGCTTCTTCCTCTTTCCCGGAAACCTTTAGCGCATCTACGCTCACCCATTGAGCGTATTTGGAACAAGCAGCGATGATTGGACAATCAATCAATCAATCAATCAATCAATCAATCAATCAATCAATCAATCAATCAATCAATCAATCAATCAATCAATCAATCAATCAATCAATCAATCAATCAATCAATCAATCAATCAATCAACTTTATTTGTGTCCATTTCAGAAACAGGCAGAGGAGCGGCGAATAAAAGCCGTCTACCGACAGCTTGACGAGCCCGCCGCTCTATATCCCTCCGCTCTATCCCCCCTCATACAATCTTAATGAGGTCCTGGTTAAATGCTGGCTATATCCGGAAACCAGACGAAAAATGTTCGGTTTGCTGGCTATATCTAGCTCTTTAAGCGGGACTTGATTCTGTAGTGGAAACTAAGCAATGAGTGTTTCTCCAGTAGGCTCAACTTTCTGTTCTCAGTGACTTATCTGTTTTACGAAGCGCATGGAAGACACACAGGCCTATTGCTCTCGCGGCCATGCGAGACCTTAAAAGGGCCGCTTCGGTGGGCTTTGAAGAAGAAAAGAGAACCACCACACAGCTCACGGTGAGCGATTAATAGGCTCGCTTCGCCTTCACTAAATCACGCCGAGGCGACGCCCGACGCCGTGGGGGGTTGGGGACCCTGGCGACTCCGGAGACGCGCCTCGACGCCGACGAAATCAAGCATGTATATATATACGCACACGAAAATGCTTTTGATACGAAGGAAAGGAACTCCAATGCCAAGAACCGAACCGCGAGGCTCAGGTGCATCGTCCCACTCGGAATATTTCTTACTACAGCGCGCGAACATCACGACCTTTCGCTTTCTTTCTTTCTTTCTTTCTTTCTTTCTTTCTTTCTTTCTTTCTTTCTTTCTTTCTTTCTTTCTTTCTTTCTTTCTTTCTTTCTTTCTTTCTTTCTTTCTTTCTTTCTTTCTTTCTTTCTTTCTTTCTTTCTTTCTTTCACTTCCGCTTTCACAGTCGCGACGTTGCAAAGGGGCGCGCCCGCTGGCATTTGTTCCGTACACCTCGACGGCCTCTAGGCGCTGGCCCATTAAAGTCTAGCTTCATTCAGGGACCGCCGAGCTGAGTCCTGGACGAACGCGCGCACATTCATCCGAATATAAACACTCTCCTGCTTCCCGCGGCAAGGACATCTGTGCAGACCAGCGTGGGCGTCTGAGTGTATACGTATAAATACGGTACATGCGGCTCGCGAGACGGGACGTCGCTCATTAAGGTTTTTCCTTTCTGCATTGCCTTCACGCTCGCTTGCTACTCCTTCGTATACCTCTCTTGTCTTCTGTATTCTTTTTCTTTTCGCTTTTTTTTTTCGTGAAGTCAAACTCGTGAAGCATGGATGCTGGGAGTTCTTTGTAGAAGGTCCGCTTGGCGACAAGCGTTTCGTTGCGACGACTCCGTCTACGAGATGCCTGGAAGGAAGACGCCGGCACTTTGATGAAAGTTCCGGCCAGCGTGTGTTTCGCATTAACCGCGGTATAAGTCAAATTGGTAACCTTACACGTCCCTTTAGTCTGTGGCCGTCGCTAGAAGTAAGGAAAAAAGAAAAGAAGAAAAACAAACAATGCCCTTGAACTTGAAATCTTGGTTTTGATTCGGACGTCGCCTGATGGCGCTGTTGCTGTTGTCGCAAAACAAAAAGATAAAGCAGAATGATGCTCACTGTAAATGGTCAGACGTTCTTTTTTCTTTTTTAAACGCAGACAATTTCATTGTGTGGACAGCCATGGCAGTGGGCGGAGCTTAATTTTTGTTAGGTTCTAATTAACTTTTTCTTTTCTTGAAGGAAGGTGGGAGATTTTCCTAACGCAGGGATGAAAATGAAAGCAAATGGTAAGCGCGAGCGCTGGTTGGAAAAAAAAATTAACAAGGACACGTAAGGAATTCTTGTGGTGAACTAATGTGGGGGCATTAGTTGTCGCGGGGTTGCAACGAGATGTTGCTGAATTCTTAGATGGCGATCTCCAAAGCCGTGTGGATCGTATCGTATCGATGCTTTGTAGTGTCTTGCACGTTCTTCACCCTGTCGCATCCTTTATCCCCCTTCAGAAATACAAGGGTAGCCGACCGCTGATCTCTTCTGGTCAACCTCTCTGCGTTTCCTTTCACTCTCTCACCAATTTCTGGCGCCGTGAGTGGGGTGACTATGAGGCTCTCTTGCATCGACCGCAGACTTTAGACAGTCTTAGTTTGTCCGCAAACTTCTTTGCGTTAGCGTTATACCGGATGCTTTATCCGTAGACGTGAGAGGCCGGATAGGTGGTGCCATCTGGTGGGCCCGAGATGAACTAGGCAAGCACGGAATTGTCATCGCAAAAGCCTAGTGCATTCTACTTCTCTGCTTTTCTACTTCTCTGCTTTTAAAACATGTTGCCTTCTTAAACTTGCTTTCGTCAAGCACACTAGGCAAAACAAACCAACACGCCTATACTTGTGATTTCACGAAACGTCACAAGCTGTCAGTGACGTAGTCCGCTATTCTGGCAGCCCGTAAGCCTCCTTGCGCATATCGGAATACCGGAAAAGCTTAAACATCACGCGGTCCCTTGTGCGTTTGGTCAAGACAAGTCGAAGGCGAAAGCCGTCTTCTGCCTCTCAGTCGATTGCAGTGGCGTAACCAGGGGGTGGCACACCGGGCCCAGTGGCCCCTCCCCCCGGAAATTTTTTTTCTTCCATGGCATACAGAGCGAAAAATGACCATTTCAAGGAGGCGCCCCCCCCTAAATCAGGGAGCCCCCCCCCCCCCCCGCGGAAAAAAATGTTGGCTACGCCCCTGGTTCATTGTATCGTCCCCCCCCCCCCCCTCGAAAGCTTTATGCGCGCAACATGGTTTGCACTACCTCCTGGATCGGCCTACCTTTCACCGAGCGGTGATGTCATGTCATGACGTCGTCCTGTGACGCCATGTTATTTGATGCCAAAGTGACGTCACAACTTCTGGCAACCTATGACGTCATGATGACGTCCTGGAGTGACGTCATCACATGATGGTTGTCCGCATCGCTCGTGTTGACGCCGGCGACGGCTGTCACTTTTCGCGTTGAACGAGGCATCTAAGGCTTTCGCCTAAAGAAAAACCTCTGTTGCCTCCAGCGTTGCCGTTGGTGGCTACATTGCGCCAAATTGGCTCCTTTTATAACCCGCTGGCGACGAAAATTTCCAGTTGGCGCCATTGCTCTTTTTTAAACTTGTGGTTTTACTTATTCAAAATGATTTTATTTATTCATCAATAGTAACGACTCTGTTGATAATGCCGCTTCTATTCTATCTGGCTAGCAATTCGGCGATAATGCCAAATGACATGGCTACTTTGGCTACATTTGGGGTGATTTCTGGCGCCTTTTCATGTCCACCCGACGGCAACCCTGGTTGCCTCGATGCAACTCGCCATGCTCGCTCCGCAGCCGCTCGCGCCGCCTTTCGCGTGGTCGGCGACTTGGGCGCCACCTGACAGATGGCCCACCAACGTCCGGTCGTCGAACGTTAGGGCTGCGAACGTTTACTTTTCGAACGTTCGCTTATCGGGACCTCCGGTTCGGGGACGTTCGCTTTTCCAGTGTTCGGCTTTCGAACGTCATAAAGCCGTGGCTGAAAAACAGCGCAGGTTTACGTCATTGTGCACATGATTGTTCGTTGACCGAGCATTGGAAAATCGCGAACTGGAAGCACGAACGTCCGCCTCGCGATCGCTCGCTTTCTGAACGTTCGCTTTTCGACGCTCGGTTTTTGAACAACCGCTTGCACAGTGGCGAAGAAAACGTCATTTACGCAACTTTTCTTTTTTTTTTTCCGGCCACGACTTCATGGCGATAGTGGGGTCACGCATTGAGCCAAGAGATAACGCTCTCGCATTAAAGCTATGGCACTTATGTCAAACCATACGCGACTATACGCGACCAAACGCGGAACCTCATACACCGCTTAGGCTCTCGGAAGGACATTCCCCGCGCCGTTGCCGAAACGTCTCTCTCAGCCATCGCGCCGCACTGAAAGGAACTTGTCTGAATGCCCGTACGTACAAAAGACCCGGGGAGATATTTAGATGGCTGGGACGTGGCGGAGACTATAAACCCAGGGACGCTGAGCTCGGCGCTAACGCGAGGTTGTCTGCGGCTGCAGTCTTCTTTCGAGGGGGGCCGCTTTTCCAGACACGTCAGCCCCCCCTCACAAAACGCGGCGAAGGCGTAGGGAGTCACGTATATATAAAGCGCCAGTTTTGTGGAATAAGATTTTAACGATTCGGCAAATCAGCGCAAGCGAGCGTGGAGAATGGCGCGGCTTCGGGTTTTCGCGGGTAAATGACGCGTCTCTTCGCGAAGGCCTTTTCTCCTATTCTTCGGACCGCGTCACTCCTACTTTAGAGAGACGATTTCATTTATTTTTTTATTTTGCCGTAATTACAGCGCGTATACTCGCTTCCTGTTCGCCAGAGGGAGACGATGGGCAACGCATGACGTACTACGCGAAGATTGCGAAGCTAGTGTGCAAACAGAGAAGCGCGCGGTGAGGTGGTCTTGCGTGGACCGTAACCCAATTACAAAATGGTTCCACTGGCCTGCACTCTAGCAACGGAGTGGGGTCACGAATTTAACTATCACACCTGGTCGCTGTGAGCAGAGTGGCTGAGTGTTCACTAAAGTGCGCCATACTTAAGCCACGTAATAACTGGTAAACGTCCCGGCCCATTGTGTAAGGGCTTTTGCAAAGTTCGGCGAGCAGCCACGGTGGCGCGTTATGTCGCTGACCATGATGAGCACTCGCACGTTCTAAGTAATGATATCTCGCCTCGGAGTAGTAGTGATGATTGTGTTTCTTGCCCTGGTTTATCAGTGCGGAGTACATTAGGGACTCGGGCTGGCGGCGTCTAATTTGTCATGTCGCTTGTCACGCTGGTAAAACCATGTATAGCATAGTCATGTGTTGTATAGCAAAGCAGAGGGTGATTATAAAAAAAAAAGGTTTCGTTCCCTGATTTTTAAGTGCGGAGCAATTTAGGAGCACGCGCTGTCGGCGTCTAATGTGTCATGTCGCTTGTCACGCTGGCAAAACCATGTATAGCATAGTCATGTGTTGTATAGCAAAGCAGAGGGTGATTATAAAAAAAAAGGTTTCGTTCCCTGATTTTTAAGTGCGGAGCAATTTAGGAGCACGCGCTGTCGGCGTCTAATGTGTCATGTCGCTTGTCACGCTGGCAAAACCATGTATAGCATAGTCATGTGTTGTATAGCAAAGCAGAGGGTGATTATAAAAAAAAAAGGTTTCGTTCCCTGATTTTTAAGTGCGGAGCAATTTAGGAGCACGCGCTGTCGGCGTCTAATGTGTCATGTCGCTTGTCACGCTGGCAAAACCATGTATAGCATAGTCATGTGTTGTATAGCAAAGCAGAGGGTGATTATAAAAAAAAAAAGGTTTCGTTCCCTGATTTTTAAGTGCGGAGCAATTTAGGAGCACGCGCTGTCGGCGTCTAATGTGTCATGTCGCTTGTCACGCTGGCAAAACCATGTATAGCATAGTCATGTGTTGTATAGCAAAGCAGAGGGTGATTATAAAAAAAAAAAGGTTTCGTTCCCTGATTTTTAAGTGCGGAGCAATTTAGGAGCACGCGCTGTCGGCGTCTAATGTGTCATGTCGCTTGTCACGCTGGCAAAACCATGTATAGCATAGTCATGTGTTGTATAGCAAAGCAGAGGGTGATTATAAAAAAAAAAAAAGATTTCGTTTCCTGATTTTTAAGTGAGGAGCAATTTAGGAGCACGTGCTGTCGGCGTCTAATGTGTCATGTCGCTTGTCACGCTGGCAAAACCATGTATAGCATAGTCATGTGTTGTATAGCAAAGCAGAGGGTGATTATAAAAAAAAAGGTTTCGTTCCCTGATTTTTAAGTGCGGAGCAATTTAGGAGCACGCGCTGTCGGCGTCTAATGTGTCATGTCGCTTGTCACGCTGGCAAAACCATGTATAGCATAGTCATGTGTTGTATAGCAAAGCAGAGGGTGATTATAAAAAAAAAGGTTTCGTTCCCTGATTTTTAAGTGCGGAGCAATTTAGGAGCACGCGCTGTCGGCGTCTAATGTGTCATGTCGCTTGTCACGCTGGCAAAACCATGTATAGCATAGTCATGTGTTGTATAGCATAGCAGAGGGTGGGAAAGGGAAGTGAGGGTGAAGAGGAAGAGGAGGGTTGATATTCATCTACGTTGAAATCACCGTTCTCCTAAAGAGAAGGGTTGAGCCTAACATGGCCCTGTTTAGCATAGTATAGCAAGGAGGCGGTAAACACGTCGCCCTCATGATTGTATATATATTCGCGCCATCTGAGCAATAAACTGGTTGTAAGTGTGCGCTCTGTCATATCTGACTTCTTTTCTGAAACGTTCTGCGCACAAAGAAAGTCTATTCCTTCTAGAGTGGGAAACAGAAGTGAGGGTGAGGAGTATAGGTGTGTGGGTGAGGGAGGGTAAAGCATAGCATAGCGGCGCATAGTATAGTATAGTGAAGGTGTGAGAAAGGGAGCTGACGGTGATGAGGAAGGTAAGAGAGGAGAGGGTGATAAATACGTAGCGGAGTAAAAAAGAAGAGATGGTAAATATTTACCATTAGCGTAAAGAACAAAAAACAATTAAGGAAGACTTCTGCAAAGTAGTGTGATTTTCTTCAAAAGTATTGTTTCCTTTTAACCCAAAAAACGTTTGACTTTGTTGCTTGTTGATCAAAGTGAAGATGAAAAAAAAAAAAAGGAGAAACAGGCGCGAGCAGCACGGTAGTGTGGACGAAAGCAGATAAATGGCTCCTTCTCACACACACACACACACACAAAAAAAAAAATATCCACGCATATTAACGAAGTGAATGCTGATGAAGGGGCGAATTAGTGTGCACCACATCATGAATCGTGGCCTTCTATTTTGTTCTGGTTAACAGTCTTTTATTTTGTTCGAGTTAACCTTTTGTTCTGTCATATGCTTTGATTTATGGGTGGTTAAATGTCGATGTTTTTACACTGTTGTGGCCTTTTATTTCGTTTGTTCTGGTTAACAACCTTTTGATAAGCTTTTTTTGTTGTTCACATATGTTTCGGTTTGTTCACATGCTCCTGCACTACATGTGCTGTAGACGCCGGACGGCGGTAACGGTGGTTTACGGACATTGTGGGGTCTTAATGGGCTTGGCCCTAAAGTAAGTAACGAACGAAATGGCGCAGGGGCGCACGATGGAGCTGGGCAAGGTCTTAACCAGCGTGCTGCGTCTTCGATGTCCGGTTATCCCGGAGGGGACGGCGAGCAGGTGGCGTTTTTTAACGCTCCTGTGAATCGTCGAGCTGCCCATAACAGGTCCGGTGCAGGTCGCGTCTTGGCTCGCCTTGTCGACTATACAGCCCACGTTCTGGATCCCGAGAAGCGACGAGTGTTTGGCGGGGGGCGAGGCGCCGAAATTCGGTGACACTGAGCGAGTGACGCAACTTCGAGCGCGCGAAGTGAAGGCTACGCAAGCGGGTGCGACGGCTGTAGCGTTCGTCCGTGGAGACAACCGCGATATACGGACGTAGGCCTGCGTACTATGGGAATGCCGCAAGAGGGACTCTGTGGAGAAATAGAACGCGACGGTGTATATCGTGAGTGGGCGGTGCGCTCGTTCTGGTGGCCGGAGCTCTGGGCTGGACGGGTGATCCTGGGCGTCTTATCAACGACCGCCTTGGACTGACTGCGGGTTGCAAATAAGGACGTGGTTATCCCCCACATTGGTGCCCAGCGTGGGGCTCAACCGGCGCCAAACTTGGGGTATCAAATGATGCCTCATTCCAACAGCTTTTCACGCCTACTTTGCGTGCAGTTTCACGTTCAGAATGGGGCAGGGAGTTGAAATCGAATGAGTGATTGTCCGGTTTTCCTAACATGGCCTGAGAAAACAAGATAGCGTATGGAACGAAGGCAACCAGCCACGGTGGTCTGGTGGCTATGGTGCTCGACTGCTGTCCCCGCAGGTCGCGGGATCGAATCCCGGCCACGGCGGCCGCGTTTTCGGTGGAGGCGAAAAATGTTCGAGGCCCGTGTACATAGATTCAGATGCACGTTAAAGAACCCCACGTGGTCGAAATTTTCAAGGCCCTCCACTACGGGGTCTCTGATAATAATATCGTGGTTTTGGGACGTTAAACGCCACTATAATTATGCAACGAAGGCAACCAGTTCCCTATCACAAGTATCGCGCGTTCCATATACAGTCGTCATATGCAATGGAGTTTCCTAGACGATGCGCTTAAGTGTGCGTCCTTGATCAAGAATAAACTACAAGACGAAACATTTGGTAGCTCCAGTGGCGTATCAAGGTAAGCGGGAAAGGTCAGAAGAAATGGAATGCACAAACACGCGTAAATAAGCTGTCAATCTCGATGTCAACAAGTGGTATACGCTCATCATGTCTGCCCCGAGTCAAAGAAGCGTCTGATAGTAAAAGAGATGAAGAGGTGTGCGAGTTGCCCATCCGATATTGTTATGATCCCGTCAAACGACGCTAACGCATATAGACAAATACAACTTTCTGCGGGATCCTCTCTTTTTCTTACGGGCGATGTTGGCACAAACAAGGCGTCGTAAGCAGGATAGTCTCCACGTGTTCAGTGGCTTTGGCATCCACCCACGGGAAAGCACGCGGTTGTGAGACTCGCCCCTCCGGGAATCTCCGCAGGTGTGGCGGAACGTAGCACAAGCAGCATATTTCATTCTGCCCCGTCCGTCCGGGTCGTTCCTCACGGCGACGCAACCTGCGTTAACGTCTTATTTTCTGTCGCTAGTCCACTGCGCCCCTTTTCCGGGACGTGGTACCACCCGGCATAGAGTTTCCTATAAATACACTAGAGGGAACTCTGGCGCTAGTGTCTATGGGAGCTGCAACACACGGCGCTTCAGCCAGCATGGGAATCATGGGTAGTACACAGATTTTGCCTAGTCTTGTCTAGTCTTCGTTCCTTTCGGCTGCGTGTGGCCTGAATCCGCTTTGCCGCAATACGAACTTCAGCAAAAGGGTTAGCAGCTACGCTTCACCACCTTGACCTTTTTTAGGCTCACGAATTCAAATAGGCTCACGAAGTTCACAACGGTCTAATCTTTTATCCGAAACAACGAAAATGCAACAATAAACAAAGCCACAAGTGCGTTCGAAGCCGGAAGCACGAAGACTAGGCAAATCCGTGTACTACCCATCATTCCCATGGTGGCTGAACGATCGCAGCGCCAGAGTCCCCTTTAGTTAATATTAGGGAAACTCTATGCCAGCCGGATCGCAGATCCCCGCCGTCGCCGTCGCTACCAAATAGGGGCAAACGCCAAGCGCTGTGTACACGCAACCGCAGTACGTGCGTTTGCCGTTGACGCCGAGCCAAGCGTACGCACGTCGCGAGCACGCGCGCTACGCCGACACCAGGCCGCGTTTTCAGCCCAGCTGGTTTGCTGCCTCCTCCCTCTTGAGTGATGCAGGAGCGGAGTCGTGTGACGTAGTGAGCAGCCGCAGTGACATCACGCGAGAGTCGCGCGAAAAAGCCTGCTAGTGACGTCAGGCGGCCTTGATGACCGACTGCCCGCTTTTGTCGAAACGGCGCGCGTGGATTCCCGCAGAGAAGTGCTCGTCGACGCTTTGGGCGGCGTGTTTAAGGCAGTGAGAGCGAGGGAAAATGGTTTCGTGCCGGCGTTTAAAGAAAACCGCTGCTGTTGTTGCTGTTGTCGTTTTTTTACAGCGCTGTTTTCTTTCTCACTGTCGCCTAATCTCCGGCGTCGAAATCGGGAAGTACACGGATGAAGGAACGTGGGCAGCATGGCAGCGGGACGTGTAGTGCGTAGACGGAGTTGTTAGCGCTACGCTGTGTACGCTCGTACAATGTCGTCTGCTGCAGAACATTAGCGCGACTTGTGGCCCTTTGACTCGCCTCGATTTCTTATCCATTACATTCAGTTGCAGCGTGTTGTGTCGTCGACGGCGCGAGCCGGAACGGGCGGTGCATTCAAGGTGTTTTTTTCAGTATGTTTATGCGGGTTTGCACTTTTGCTTTTTACGCTTTTCCTATAAGGTGATTTTTCTTTGGTCGTCTGCTCAAGCGTCTGGAAAACTACTGGATTCTAGGACACCATTCGCCTAGGAAATAAATAAAGGATGCGTAAGTGGCGAGAGGATGGCAGAGTCTACCGCTTGACGATGTGCTTTGCAGCTGCATGACGCAGGCTTGGGGCATTCGTGTGAGCTTTAGGAAACGCCCGTAGGGCGGCGACACACTAAGAGGGAAACGATCGCATATTCTTGGATAGACGTTGAAGACGCGCACTAAATTGAGATGGATCGATGAATGGCTCTCTTGAAGTCGAGAATTAAAATAGTGCCCGCTATTGATAACCCTCGAAACACACACAAAATTTGGCAACTTGTGACGTAACGATGACGTCATAGGGAGACATCACGTGATTTTTCGCATCACTAGTATTGACACCGACGGCCACTTTTCGCCTTTGATGAGGCCTCGAAGGCTTTCGCCTTAATAAGTGGATGTGGGTTCCGCCGCGGGGCTCTGTGGTGAAAGTTGTCTCAGTAGTTTCCGTACAAGGGCACCTTGCCGTTCATAATCAGCTCTTCTAAATAAATGCTGCGTCATTCACAGGTTGGTTAGGAAATAGTAACCCAACCCGGGGCACTGGAACGCAGGGATATCATCCATCTATTTTGGGGATGCTCCGTTTATGAACACCGTTATCCTAAACTGGCGCAGAATGTAAAAAAGCTACTGCAGTATACTTGTAACGCAGAAACAGGGAACGCAAAGATATCGGTTTAATGTAACGCATCTCTGTCATGATCACTGTGAGAAAGATCGGCGAGTCTTACACAAAGGACCGAATGTACGCGACCAAGACGGTGGAACTATTTACCATTTCATCCGCCCATCTGCCTCACACCTCGCCGGCATGCAATCCGCGGTGTTCCGCGAAAGGTAACGCGTTTCTGGACAAGTTAACGCTCTGCGATAACCGCTGCAGTGACTACACTTCATTAGCCGTTACCACGGTCACTCCGTCTGCATCGTTGCCAACGATCACTTAACACCGTAGCAAGTGCTCATTTCGGGCTCGCTTCCAAGCGAATGGTGCTTTACGCTCTCAGTTGTTCGTCCACGGTGAGCGAGGCAACTAAGGCGTCGCGGACCCGTCCGTTCGATCGTGTAGCGGGCACCTAATTCGGTACCGTCGGTTGTGCTTGGGAAAGCTGACAAGCTATGATTACAGAGAAGGCCCGGCGAATGCACGACTGCCGAAGAGACGCCGTGCCACCGATGGCGGATGTCGGCGCTGCTTATATTAGCGCCCACGACAGGGCGCTGACAGGAACTCCTCAGCTTGCCTTCAGTCACTGGCGTCGAACGTCCCCCCCTCTTTCCTGCAATCCGTTCCCGACGAAAGCGGGCGGCGAGTGTTTAATAGTGTAGCGACAATTATCTTCGTGTGTTCGTCAGTTGTCCCGCTTCATTTGCGTGTTCTACCCCGCGTCCTGTTTGGCCGTGTTCCCTGACAAGTTGGTTGATAAGTTCGATCCTCTGATGTAACTGTAGTTTGTAATCCTCAGGATACTTGTTCCGGTTCGTGTGCTGTGATTATGGCGATGGGGATGATCAGCTGGCACCAGTAGTATACACATACAAAGCACACAGACACGCACGCACCGCGCGACACCGCAACACACCGCGCCGCATGACACCACACCACGGCACGCCACGCCACAGAACACCATGCCGCAGGACACCGCGCCCCGGCACGCCACGCCGCAGAACACCATGCCGCAGGACACCACGCGGCAACATAGCTTGACTGACTATTGGTTTGCAGCTTTGCCGGGAGGCATAAGCGGTGTTTTAAGCGAGCAATGAATGTACCGATTTGCTGCTCAGCTTGAGAATCGTGCAGCCCGTACCCGTATTTGCGGGTGTAAGTCCGGCGAAGGAGGTAACGCCACATTTACCTGGCGATAAAGGTAACGAATGTAGAAAGAGGTGGCTTTCAGGGATATATTTGCTTTGCGGAAGAAATATGAGGCAAAGAGATAGGCTACGTCTCTTGGCTCGAGCAAGTGGCTTCCATCGGTCGTCCTTGCAGACACGAAGGACGCGAATGTGTGCGGACTGACTCTGCACGATTTTGTCCGCGGAGAGCGCTGTTGCCATTCCTTTCTTCCGTGGAGATGAATGACCCCCTCCTCTCCCCGTTCTTGCATCTCGTGCCAAGCGAAATACGCAGAAAAACTAAAATGCGGTTGCGGCGCGTAGGTATCAGCTTGGTCTTTACCGTTTGTCTTTACGTGCACCCCCGCTCGGATCTTTTTGCTGAGCCGGCCCACGAAAGACGGCATCTCGAGCACAAACGTGACTCGATTGTTGAAACGAAAGAAGCCGCTATAAAACGATTACCAGCGTTTATAGGCGTTCGTAGGTTTCTCCAAACAGGAGGGGGAGGGGGCAAGTTCGTCGCCTTTTATTTGCAGAATAAAGCAAAAGACATTCATTTTGGATTGTCTCCATGGGCTAAAAGCTGTAATAAAACAACTTAACTAGGTGATCCAACTTGACTAGGTGACTGGTGACCCAGGTGACCAATTACATGGAAACAAGTGACAGATACTTTACTAGTCATGTCACAAATTTACCAGTCATATCACACATGGTGGAAAACAGGGAATGCCTTTTTTTGATCCCCCTTCCCTCCTCCGTTTGGTCGAGTCCGAGAGAAAACAAGCGTCGAAATGGCTGAAAAAGGGAAAATACAGCGATGACGCACTTCTAAAAACGTCTATAACCTTTGGTTTACGGCTTTGTGTGGGTAAAGGCGGCAGGGACGTAGCCAGAAATTTTTTTCGGAGGGGGGGGGGGGGGGTTCAACCATACTTTATATATGTTTGTGCGTGCGTTTGTATGTGTGCGCGTATATATACGCAAGCAAACCTGAAAAATTTCGGGGGGGGGGGGTGGTTTGAACCCCCCCCCCTCCCCCCCCCTTGGCTACGCCACTGAGAGGCGGTAATTAAACGGTCCCTTGGTATGCGATATCCGGGGCCTCTGGCCGTCATATCGTCAAAAACCTGCGTGGCCATAACCGTGGTGCTCTTCGAACCATGGCAGTATACAGGCCCGATTGAGAAAAGATATGCGACTGACGTGGGGCCCCCCTTTCAGATGATTAAGGTGGGCGGTCGACCCCTCTGCATCCCCTCCGCCCCCCCCCCCCCCCGCCCCTTAGCCCACGTGCGCCCACCAATGCCAGTGTTCGTGAGCCCTGAGCTTGAATCGCGAGGTGCTATTGAAACTGCGGTGGTACAAAAGGTCCACAATGGGTCTGCAGAATCGATGTAGAGACCGTCTTAACGGGAATTCAGTCAAGGTCAAACTGTTTAATGCTTGAACGTTTGTACTTTGCGACTGCGTACACTCCCTATTCTCACATTATGTATTTTCGGCCGGCATTTTAGATAGGAAACTATTTCTCATTGCTCATAAGCCTCATATTCACTCGTGGTTTTGGTTCTTGAAATCCTAACAAACATTATTACTATTACGGGCAGTTATGGTACAAACGACGACCGCGTTTCCGTTGTTGTAGTAAGGCGCTGGTCGTTTCATGCCAGCTTAAGGCTATCTGCGGATTCGGCGCTGTTAATTGAAAATGTGAACGGAATGAATGAATCGATCAGTGAATGAATGAATGAATGAATGAATGAATTAGTGACTGAATGAATGAATCAATGAATGGATGGACCTGAAGAAGTTAAATCCTTGCCAGGAGGCACTTCACATTTCGCCGACCAAACTGTTAAGTAGAGGGCTTGCAGGTCCCGTTTCACGGCCTGCGCCCTTAGATATAGAATGCCTATCGGTGGTACAAGCCTTTCAGCAGCTTAGAGGACAAGTTGTTCAGTTACACGGCCGACGAGCTTATCCTGATCGACGCTTCCCTTCGAACTTGTTAGCCGAGCTCAACAGCTGGAACAGCCGCGAAGGTATAGGCATCTGCAACTGAAGACGAGATCTATAGGAAGAGAGACGTGTGGCAAAAACAAGGGCGCCACTTCACCGGGAGTAGAAAGTGAACAAGAAAGACTTATCGGTCAAGAAGACAGCCCGTGCACGAAGCCGCCGACAACACGGATGGACTTAAAGCCCCGCTACTGGTCTACCGCCTGGAAGGGGGAGCCGTCAATCAAACATCGGTGGGTCGATAGTGACCTGCAACCAGAACGGCACGCTGGCTCCCTTCTCAGACAAGCCGCTGCTGCTTCTTTGCTTAGAACCATCGATATATATATATATATATATATATATATATATATATATATATATATATATACATATATATATATATATATATATACCTGTTAGTTCGGCGAGCCCACTGTTTCTCAGTATCGATGCTGGGTACCGCAGGAGTGTTGACATAGACGCTCGAGCAACAGCTATTCTGGACTTCTATAATGTGGTTTCAACTTTCATGCCACTCCGGACTTTGTGAACGCAAGCTGCCGCGGCTTAAAATATGCAAGATAAGTACACGAAGACTCAAGGAGGGGACGTGGAACTTTAAGAACAGAAAACAAACGCGGAAGACTTGGGTGTGCTATTTGTAAAACTCGTGTCTGTTGGCACCAGTTCTTTGACATCAACACACAGCTCCTATGTATGCTTGTATTAACACTCATACAGCATCAACTTCATGGAGCACTGACGTTGCTGCGACTCCTGCGCGCAATGAAGAAAACTCCTTGAACGCTGGTTGTCGCTGGATCCAACATTTTGACAAATGCTCTTCTATTCTTCGAGGCAGCAAATAAGTTATTTCTACTTCGATAAAAGTGATCACCAAACGGAATATCGTCGTCGGCGTTTCTTGCAGTTATTTTATTTTCCGGTTTCATTATTAGATTAGAGCACGTAGCTAAAGGCATTTGCATAAGGAAAGCACGTGCATTCGTGACGAAGCTCATCAGGCAGTGCATGCGCAAAACAAGTTCCCACGTTGGAACAACCTGTACCGCGCAGGTGCACTAGTGGGCCTGCCACTTCCCCGCTCTATACAATAAAGGCATATCGAGGCTGAGAGGTCAGTGAGAGAAGGTTGTTCTAGAGAGAGAAAGAGAGAAAAACGAAGGAGAAAGGCAAGTAGGTTAACCAAGCTAAGCTCGGTTGGCTACCCTACACGTGGGATGGGGGAAAGGGGGAAGGCTGTTCTAGAGTTTTCCAAATTATTTATTACCTCGACCGGCATTCATATATCCGCACGTTTCGTGACGCCACGGACACCATGTTCCATATGGTGTCCCAGACATCATGTTCCATGGCGCCACAGACACCATATGCCACAGTGCCTGTGGCGCAATCCGCAATTTTGTCCGCAATCCTCCCACCATATTCCATACGATGGGAGGATTGCAGAAGGAAACGTGAAACCGAGGTCACCCAAATACCAAGTGAACAGCAGTGGAAGGCGAGAATATGATATGCGAACCAAGAGCGGTATTGTGAGATGATCTCTTTGAGAGACATCGCCATAATGTCGCTTTCAGTGCGCGCTGATTGGCTGGTTAAGGTGGGGCGCGCAAGTATTCGCTTTTGTCATTCGACACCTGAAATTATACGTCCCGTGAAACGACACTGTCACTCGTAGTGATTGTCTCAGTATAATGATTTTTGTTGGGATTTCACGTAAGAAAACTGGGATATGATTACAACAGACGCTCAAGCAATTTCGACCACCTGGGGTTCTTTAACGTGCACCTAAATCTAAGCACACAGGTCTTCTTGCATGTTGCCTTCATCGAAATTCGTCCGCCGCGGTTGGGATTCGATCCCGCGACCTTCGGGTGAGTAGTCAAGCGCCATAACCAATTAGCCACGGGGTATCGTCTGGGAACATGGCGTCTGAAACAGCGCAGCCTGATTGGTCTGGAACGGGAGATCTTGCGACTACGTGGAGTAAGAAGGCCCCGCACATAAGGCACGGAAAAGAGATGCTTACAATCTCTCTCTTTCACTCTTCCCTCTTTCTCTCAAACAGTTTTTTTTTTACTATTATAAACTTGGTATTCCTTTCCTCGAACTGATATTTCACGCTTAGCGGCTTCACTAGCATCATCAAGGTATTTTTTTTCTAACGACGCCACCTTCTCGGTGCAAGCAAACAACATCCAGAAAGGAAAGTGTCAAATCCATCACGCAGGGGGGAATGAAAATGGGTTCCAGCTAGCCTTACAGCTTCGAAAACGTTTCAATAAAGCGCGACTGAAGTAAACAGACGCATAAACAGTGGCACTACTTTCTTCTTCTTCTTCTTCTTCTTTTTTTTTTCGCAGTGGTTGCGAGGTCAGGCACCACGCCCGTTGCGCAAATCTCCGTGTTCCTCTCATCAGCGCGACAACTTAATGCTCGCGTTAGTCATTGTAACACTGCGCGCGCGTTACCCGTACTCATCGTCGCTGTGCGACTGTTTCGTAGAAAGTCACGCCTATATAGATGACGCCTACAAACAAGCCACGCTGTTTTGACCGCGAACTTGTACAACGCGTCCTGATTGCAAGACTGAGCGAGGTCAATGTGCTAATGTTCTCGCGCGTCATTCGTCATGTGACCAGCCCGCGAAATGCAAGAAAAAAAAAAAAGGCCATCGGAATCCTGTGACGCAGCACTCAGAGAGGTTTCCTACAGTATTTGCTAGCGTGAAATGGGGTGATGCGATCGTTTAGCCACCATGGGCGTGATGGGTAGTCCATGCATTTGCCTAGTCTTCGTGCTTGTGGGTTCGAACGCACTTGTGGGTTCGAACGCACTTGTGGCTTTCTCTGTTGTTGTGTTTTCGCTTTTGTTTCGAATAAAACAATCGCTCGTTGTGAACTTGTGAGCTGATTTGAACTGGTCATCCTCAAAAAATGTCCGTTTGGGGAAGTAAGACTGCTCAACTTTTGCTGAACTACGTCTTGCGGCAATGCGGCAAAACGGAGCCATACAAAGCTGTAAGAACGAAGCGTAGGCAGAGTTATGAACTACTCATCATTCCCGTGTTGGCTGAAGCGCCCTGCGTGGCAGCTCCCATAGACACTAGCGCCAGACATCCCTCTAGTGCAGGGGTCTCAAACACGCGGCCCGCGGGCCGCATGCGGCCCGCGAACCTCTTGCGTGCGGCCCGCGGCCCGCGCATCGCTATGTTCGTCCCATTTTTTTTTATTTCGATAATAAGTACGCTCGTGAGCTACACAGCCATGACTGGTCTAAAGAATTGTTTTCGTGAGGCGCCCCCATGCGGTCACCGCGTGTTGAAGCGTAACCGTGAAGCAAAAACAGTATTTCAGAATCGGCGTCCAGATTTTACTCATTTTGCAGATCGGTATTGACATGTTGTTGGATGGAATCATCATAAGCGTGCGCAGGCCACTCCTTCAGGGGGGGGCGAAGGTAGGCGAAGGTTCATCGCAGCGCCCCCCCTCCCTATTAAGTCAATGTATGGGGCAGACTTTGCGCCCCCCCCCCTCTTAGGTAACTAGGGGGGGCGGCCGCCCCCCTGCCCCCCCTCGTGCGCACGCCTATGGGAATCATGGCCCCAAATCTTCTTCAGAAATGACCCCTTATATCCCCCCCCCCCGCTCTTACATTCTTCTCTGAACCGGCCCTTGCGGGACTAAATTCTGCGACTGCGGCCCGCTGCCTGAGATGAGTTTGAGACCCCTGCTCTAGTGTATAAGAGCGAAATTCCACTAACCCACTGGACACATGGAGGTGCTTACATTTGCTATAAAGTAAATCTGGCGGCGTAATCGTACAGCCACAATGGAAATTATGGTAGTCCAGGATTTATAATATAGTTTGCTACGTACTAATATTGCTTATCGCGCAGCGCAGACAGCTATAAGAGCCCAGGCTTGTTCCTTTGTATCACGACCCTTGCTTCTGCACTAAGTAACATCGCGCCTTTAAAACGGCTTCGAGCACCCAAAGCACCCTTTTTTCGTTACGCAAGGATTTGCAGAAATAGGGCTGTAAGTCCTACTTCCCGAAAAATCCTTTTGGATTGCGTAAGGGTTAATTTTTTTTTACCTGAAACGCCCTTTGGGAATAAGGGTGTTATGAGTAGTCGGAACACCTGTGGTTCATACGACAGAGCGCCCGCTGGTCATTCTAATTCGCTAATTAAAGAATTCGAATATAGGCGAAATAATATTAAAAGATCTGACCGTTGTAGGGCTGCCTACCAGTCCAACGCAAAGTTACACATACTTTGTGAATGTTTGTTGTTTAATTACGAAGAACAAGAATATTTAAACGGGCACCGAACGACGGACAGGTCAAGACATCAGTACTATATTTACCCGTTGATTGATGTATTGCTGTGTACGGCAAGCGCTCAATGGGGTATTTTACTTTGTTATATTTGTGTGTATGTTTGGGCGTGTATGTGCAGTATTCTATCTTTCGATGCTGAAATAATTGGATGGTCCCTGACCGGTAATCTTTGCTTTTTCAGTAATAGGGCGTTTAGAGGATTGGTGGCCCCTCTTGATGTCGGTGTTTTGATTCGTGGAAATTCTTTTTTTTTTCTACACTCTAAGGAAAATCGGAATATTTGGGGACGTCTTTAATTCTGCCGCACAGCAATAATCGTCATCTGGCTTGCTTACGTACCCTTTCTAGAAAACTGTGCGCTCGCTACATACCCTATAAAAAGTGCTACGCCATGCTGATGGCTCCACGCAGTTCGCGACCGGGAAGTATCGCGCGTGGCAATCACGCAAGGAAAGCACTCGAGATAAATGACGATTAGTGTTGTGTGGCAGAAAACACCGCGAATACGCTTTTTTTTTTTTTGCTTGGAGTGTGAAGTGTAAGAGTGTTTGTTATAGATACGGTAAAACCCCCTTTAAAGATTTAAATCGGTTTACTTTGTGTGACAGCCGAATGACCAGCAAGATGAAGTCCCACGTCTTTCTAATCATCACGCTTGCACTAATTCAGGTTCTTGTTCCTTCTTTGAATACGGTTTACCTCGTTGCGTCACTTACAACGGCCCATTACCACACAAAGCCGGCAACTTCGATAACGAAGTCGGTATAGCTGTAGCGCAATAATTGCAGCTACCGTAGGCCCCACAAAACCTTTATTAATTTTTCGTAGGAAACTCCGTGACTCGGAGAAAAGCCTGCGAGAAGCCAGATGGCTCGGACCCAAAAACAAACCGAAGGAAAGAGTTATAAGAAGCAAACAAATTCCAGAAGGCAATAAAAGTGGCGCGAAGCGCGCGATCGCTCTGCGACACCTCGTGCACTATTACACCGGCTGTGTCATCTGCGGCTACGCCTTGGCGCGTTGCACCGCGCTTCTTTATTTTTGATGCTCCGCAACAATCTTCATCCTCTTAGACGTTCCGTCGAGTACGCCAGAGGCGCCAACTCTGACGCGCGCTAGGCGTGACAACGCCCATATCACGAGATCCTTATGGAGCCCGAGTTTCGGCTTTATGAATACAGTAATACGCTGCTCGCCGGATAACGACCTGCTGCTCCGCGACACTACAGCTATCGCAGACGCACGTATAGACGGCGGCAAGTCAGCCCGGCTCGACGCCTGGCATGCAGTCACGAGGAAAGAACGGGTGTATATATATATCTGTGTTCGCACAGCGTGACAACGTTTCGTGGTAAATGTATGTAGGCTTAAAAAGACATGCCCTTGTACATCGATTCTCGTCTCAGCTGCAGTGCATGCGTGACGTGGTAAAGGTTCACCGCGGGTAGCGAGACGCGCACTGCAAAGACGTGCGCATGTTCTATGCAAGAACTGGGTGGTCGCTGCTGTGTTCTGCATAAGGATCTGTCGCGATACTTGTTAAGCATACCGCGGAGGCGTTTGCAGTGTAGTTGCGGCTGCGGCGGTTCCAGCGTCTCTGAACTATTCAAGCAAGGCGGCACAGCGAAAGGCTTCTTGAGATTCTGGCTAGCGACGCCGTGATCTCATAGCGTGGGCTGATGAATTCTTAAGATACTGTGTCCCGGATATGGCAGGGGAAGTCTTGAGAAATCTGTGCATATGTATTCGTTGAATATACCTAGCCTCGGGGTCTTATAATATGTGAGGACCGAAAACTTGCGGCAAACTTCACCTTGCTCACTTTGTGTTTGTGTGTGTTAGAGAAAGAGAGAGAGAACGGATAATGAATTTAATAAATACAAAAAAGAGGTACCTATGGTTGCTTGTATGGTTAAGAAAAAAGCTAGTTGACAACATTAGGCTTTGTATATCAACTAGGCACGTATTGCAGGAACTACGCTCTCTTTGTGGCCTTCACCAGGCCCAGCGAGCCGCAATAGTCAGTAGGACCATGGAACAGGGGCGATGTCCACAGTAACCAAGCAGTCTTCCTTTCAACAGAGTTGCTTCCCTCCCCCCCTCTCACTATCTCATAGCGGCTTCTCGGACAAATTGCGGGCCCCATGTAAGGCTATTACCGCTGCTCTGTGTCGCTTTCTGAACTGTCCAAGCCGGTTGTGTTCCCATAGAGTATCTCCGGTAGCTGTACCGCGTTCAGCTCAGCGTGGGCTGCGACGCGTGTTCCCTCTTCCCATGTCTTCATCGTCTTTTATATTTCTCACTTCTTGAACTTCATCGGCAGTGAGCTGGGAACTTCAGCTTCAGAATTGTACGAACGAAACTCGCTTAAGGTGAAGCAAACTTTGCGGCTAACGCTGTCGCATCCAGTAGAGAGCAACGTGGTGCTTGTACAATAGGCATAGGCGTGCGCAAGGTTCCCCTTCAGGGGGGGGGGGGGGGCGAAGGTTCGTCGCAGCGCCCTCCCTCCCTATCATGTCAATGTATGGGGCTGACTTTGCGCCCCCCCCCCCCCCTTCCCTTGCGCACGCCTATGGCAATAGGCACGTGCCTGAAAAGTCAACTTGGTGCTGTCTGTAGCTGCCCTAGCTTCCCAGCAAGGAAGTTGCTGAGTAAACGTACTGATCCACTGGTATAAAATAGCCTGGTCCACCGCGATGATACATTGGTTATGGTGCTCGGCTGTAATGCAATCGATTGAGGAGATGACATTCGCCTTCGAGTCGTCTTGGATGACGGCATAAGAGACTTTGCGAAAAAAAAAATTTTTTTTTGCTTCCAATAAACCCAGAGGCACATCACCTTCGCTGAATGCCTTTAACGCCTCGAAACCTAGGAGGCCAACCTCGTCTCAGAGGACCTGGACCAACAACGACGTCTTGTCACGAGGGCCAGGGATACAGCGAAGGCCAGATGGTTCCTGGAATGAGAGTACCTCCCACCTAGGGTAGTAGCGGGACTTGCATCGTGATACCGTTTCGAAAAAAAAAAAAACAGTTATTCCTCATCCTAGCCGCTCTGAGTAGCCCATATGAATATGGTAACGGATTGCCACTGGCGACTCCGCTACGTGAGCCCTTTATCTCGCACACGGGAAAAAAATCATAACAATACTAATGGAGAAGGAACTGGAGAGAGAGGATATGCAGGAATGTTAACCAGTCTCGCATATCTGGTATGCTACTCACACAGGGGAAAGGGATAGGAGACTTTGAAAGAGAGACAGAGAGAGGGGGGGGGGGAGCACACGCAAAGCCACATCCTTCACAGTCACGACATCACTATAGGTCTATAACCACCTGTACAAGGCTGTTGTCTTCAGGCATTCCTCGAGTGGTAATCTTAAACCACCACCTTTACCACCCACGCTGTTCTCGCTGGGTGAGAAACAACTGCAAGAAAGTAGCGCGTACCCGTTAAGCGGGAAGTTGAGGTCGCCGCACAAAACAATGAGGCATCAAACGCCGTCTCTCTCTTAACGACTATCGTGACCATAGCGCCTCGGCCATCGATGAAACGGGAACATCATCTTGCACGAGATCCAAACTCTAGGCATCTTGTGTGACCGGGAAGGGAAAAAACCTCACTGGGGGGGTCTACATACATGGCCGCCCAAAACCACGGCTTCTCAAATGCCACTGAGGAAGCGCTGGCCCCGATCAAGTTCACGCCATGTTTTTCCAGTCGCGCCGCGTCGGAAGGGGCCATTGCCACCACCCGAACAGCAGCAGTAGCAGCAGCAATAGAAACAACAGCCGTTTTAGAAATGCCCTATGTCTCCCGCAGCTAAACCCAGTATAGCGCCTACCCGATTCGGGCAGCCATTTCTCGGACGTTAAACCCAGAACCTGCAGGGGTCGGCCGTCCCTTTCACGCTCTCATTCGGGCTTACCCATATGCGCGCGCGACGACCGCATATTTCACGCCTTTCGTTGCAAAATAAAATAAAGCGCGGTAGCAGCGGGAAGGTATACACACCAACCACGACTTCCCGCTTTCAATTTCGACGTCGTGGTCGTCATATGAATGCAGTGCGCGCGCGCGCTGCTACCGAACGACATCGCAGTCGCCCGGTCTTCAGTACGCCAGGTGGCGCTAAAAGCGGGAGCCCCCCTTTTTTTTCCTTCAACGCCGCCAAGGGTGCCACTGCACCTCTATACATTACGCTCTCATCTTTCTTTCTTTCTTTCTTTCTTTCTTTCTTTCTTTCTTTCTTTCTTTCTTTCTTTCTTTCTTTCTTTCTTTCTTTCTTTCTTTCTTTCTTTCTTTCTTTCTCATTCGGCATCTGTCGCTTCACGGCAAAGCACTCTTTCTCGGAGGACAGCTGTACAGATGTATCGCATGCACGTGAGAGGGGGGGATTTCCCTTTACATCGCGCTGTAGTACACGCGCAGTGCGTATTTTCTTCTTCACTGAAATGCGCGCTCGTGTCGACGCACGTACACACATGAATGTATGCATGTCGTCAACTTGTACGCTCTCCTATGCAGTACAGCGCGCGTGCGCCAGACGCGTGGGGAGATGACACGGGGCACGCCCGCGGCCTTAAGCTGCTGCGTGAAGTAAAAAGCTGACGCGGATCTTCCGTTGGCTTACAGGCTCCCAATGCAGAGGTATGCCACGCGCGCGTGATGTAGATGTGACTACACAGCCACAGCAGCGTCATGCTGCCTGTTTGAGCTGAAGAGCCCTATTATCCAGGAACCTGACTGAGATACCAACATGCTGTCACTTTTAACATAGGCGTGCGCAGGTTCCCCGTCAGGGGGGGGGGGGGGGTTCGTCGCAGCGCCCCCCTCCCTATTAAGACAGTGTATGGGGCAGACTTCGCCCCCCCCCCTTCTTAGGTGACTAGGGGGGGGGGCGCCCCCTCTGCCCCCCCCTCGTGCCCACGCCTATGACTTTTAATGATTTGATACGCAAAGTAGCATGGGAATGAGTATGATCATGACATGACCGCCATGATGCAGGGAAGAGAAGTGTAACGCTGAAGTTCGTACAGAAGTAATGGGCAACGTGGAATCGTACCTCAACGGACATTCAACAGATTAACAACGTGTGGTCGACATGAGGGCATAAGCATATCCACGATCACTTTTGTAAGGGCTAATTAGGCGAGTTTATTAAGGCGCATTAGAGAGTCTCTATTTGACGTCTTTTTTGAAACCGCTCAATGTGGGTGACTGATTGTATTGGAGGTTGCAACCAGAAACACGTCTTCTTTTCGTTCTTTCTACTTGCTAGCGGCAGGTGGCTAGTTTTGCGAGAATACAAGAGCGTATAGAGGCTTACATACATAGGCGCAGAAGAGTGTGTGCACGTTTGCGAGTACTAAGAAAAGCCAAGATGTCTGCATTCCTGGAGGCGGTATTGGTGCAAACGCACATATAGGCAGTAGGCCACTTTGTAAGTCAGCAACAAGGCATTTTGTAGGAGTTCAAGGTGTGTGTGTGTGTGTGTTTGTGTGTGTGTTGTGTGCGTACGTGTGTGTTGTGTGCGTACGTGCATGTTCAACAGGCGTCACCCTTGCCTGTGGGACGCGTGGGAGGTTGTATGTGTGTCTGTACGTATGCGGCTGAGTCTGGGTGGCGATAAAAAAAGCAGCGCGGCTCGCCTTTCAGCCCGCCGGGAAGGTCTCGCGCGCCTACGCGACTGCTGTCGGCGTAAGGCTACGTGCCCTGAACGGAGTAACGGTGCCGCCCCGTTAAGGATACCACCCTCCTTCGTGTTCCTGTCGGGGCGCTCGATCGGGCTAGAGATTGATCGAACTGGGGGAGAAAAAAACTTTGTTCTCTTGCGTTTGGGCGTTCGCGTGCACAAGTTCCGGGTGTGCTTCTTTTTTGTGGGCCTAAGAGTAGCAGTAGAACCGCAGTGCTGTGGCAGAGCGGGTCAGTCGCTCACTCGTTTTTACTAGCCTTCTCCCTCGCTCTCCTCCAGCCATCTAGTTACACGTTTTTAGTTTATTTCGCGCTCGTGAACTTAATCGATCGCATTCGCGTATGTACCAATTCATCCGCTAGCTAAAGAAATTGGTGGCTGTTCTTCGAGTCACCGATGTGCTACTCTCTCATTAGCTGATGAAAAATCCTTGAAGTGTAGTTAGTCAGGTAGCTCACATGCCTTGTCTTGACCTTGCCTGACTTATTGATTACTTTGACCTTAGGTGATCACACTCACTCACTCACTCACTCACTCACTCACTCACTCACTCACTCACTCACTCACTCACTCACTCACTCACACACTCACTCACTCACTCACTCACTCACTCACTCACTCACTCACTCACTCACTCACTCACTCACTCACTCACTCACTCACTCACTCACTCACTCACTCACTCACTCCACTCACTCACTCACTCACTCTCACTCACTCACTCACTCACTCACTCACTCACTCACTCACTCACTCACTCACTCACTCACTCACTCACTCACTCACTCACTCACTCACGCATTCAACACTCAATGACTGATTCAGATTACATTCACCTCATTGTACGGGCTACTATCGTCGACTACAGTTCAATTTAATAGCCATTCGCGGCGCACGTTGTTGACACAGAGAACTGTGCGGCGCGAACTGTTTGCGCTGCGGTCACGAGCTTTGTTTCTCGCGTTGAATCACGATGCCGCGCTTTTTTATGAGCTATAGTCTCGGTCGTAGAGTTAAGCCATCATGTTCGCACGTAGCAATACAGGCAACCACACTTCGCCTACGACCACGCACGAGGTCTCGTCTCCAACGCGAGCGATGATCGACCCGGCAATCAATGAGAAGAAAGCATCGCCAGAAAGACAAAGCGGCAATCAGAAACAATGAAACCGTAAACTCTCGTTCTTCCGCGCTCCGGAGGCGGGGTATAGCTCGGAGGCGCGAAAGCTCATCCGCGGGGCGCTCTTTTGTTTCACACAAGCAGCCACGGTGCCCAGTCAAAGGCGTCCGCCGCATCGGACCAAAACAATGCGGCCCGCTGTTTTTAAAAGGAGCCGATAAAACGGTAGCTCACTGCGCGCGTCGTTGTCAGTCTATTGCCACCCCCCCTCCTGTTAAAACAATGATGGCACAATGGCCTTTTTAAGCGTCGCTTGCGTAACGCGGTAGCACTGGCTCTGAGCCGTCGTGCCAGAACCGCTTTTGTTTTCCAACACTCTGTACCTTCGGCGATGCTTTTTTTTCTTCTTTCTTTTCGTGTTATTATAAATTTTGTTATCCGTCTAGCTTTCGGAGTCGACCCCTTCCGCCTCGTTCGACGCACCCTGGCGTAGACGAGACGGGACGATGTCGACAGGCACATTGATCTGGCGTACGCCTGTAGCGCCCTGTGGCTTTGCGAGCTGTCGCAACCGAGCTCATTGATTGAGGCGCTTCTGTCATTTTCCATATAGCCATCTCTGCTCACTCCGTCTACGAAGTTCTCGTCAATTTTTTTTTATATTCTTCCTTCGTCGGTGTTTCATCTTCTTTCCATTGGTTCGTTGCTGTGTTTATTTTTCTTTTCTTTGGCGACGCAGTGATGAAGGAAGGCTCTATCGCTCAACAGCGTGATTGTACGCGCAGCTCGATCGAGGCAACCCGGTGAAGTTTAGGACTGCGGCGTCTTTTCGGCGACGTTGTGAAAGCGGCAGGCGGAGGCTTACACGACCATTAGGCGTTGCGAAGATGTTCCCGGTGGTTTGTTTGTTTGTTTGTTTGCTTATTTAAACAAAACGCGACGACATTGATTGCCGCGTAGTCACAATGGGTGCTCATCACTTTCATGGCCTTGTATGTGCTCCAAGCAAAAAAGGAAAAAGATAAATCGGCGAAGAAAAAAGTTGCAAGAAGGATTAACCATTAAGGCCAACATTAAAATTTCGTCACTGGCGACCACATCAGGCGGAAATTTTTGTCGGGATGGGGGGTGCGTTCAGTCGGTTCAATCATACTTTATGTATGTTTTTGCTTGCGTTTGTATGTGCGTGTGTGTATATACGAGGCCCGTAGGACATAGGGGGAGCCCCCCCCCCCCCCCCCCCCTCACCTATATACACATGCAAAAGTGAAAAATTTGGCGGTGGTGTTGACCTCCCCAGCCCCGGCTACGCCAGTGATACGTTCTTCAATGCAGGGCATAAAATATATATATGCCTGTATGTGCGTTGCGAATACCCACGAGGCTTTATCATTGTCAAAACTAAGCACTGCCATAGGATGACGCACTACACGAAAAGGCGATTCTCTATCGGTATCCTTTAAGTCTCGAGATCTTCACGCGCGTTGATGCACCGCTGTCCAATGACTCTGCATTAATTCGACATCACTTCGCTTCTCAATCGCTCATGCCGAAAGGACTCCAGTCGTCACCAGGCAGTATTAGTTGGGCGGCCGCAGCAGCCGTGCGGACGCAGGCAGTTAGCCATTTCCAATGGGCACCTGCGTCCGCAGAGTTTCTATGGAGGCCCAGGTAAGACGGCCTAGTCAGACCCCTTCTTGGGCGAGTTGGTTTACACGTCCAGGAGTCATTGTACCTGAAAAGAGCACGGACAAGACGAAGGACAGGATGCCACGAGCGCTAGTGATGTCGTGTCCATCCTTTCTTCGCGTTCTTTCGTGCTACAGTGACTGCGGTAAAACTGCCTATTATCGGCACGCGTTTACGTCCGGTACGTAGAAGGGAATCCTCTCCCGGAAATCACCACTCGCCTCCGTCTTGCGCCAGCTCGCGTCGTATCCCATGCTGTAGAAATCTCCTTATGTCATACACACAATCTAGATCTATGCCGTCTTTGAGAGCGTGTTCTTTACATTGACACTCACTATAAGTCTTATGGACTACCGGTTATAGAACCTGTCAGTGGCGTAGCCAGGGGTGTAGTTGAGAAATATCAGCCCCCCCCCCCCCCACCCCCTCGCTCTCTCCCTGGAAATTTCTAAATTTTGTTTTGTGCATACTACAAACACGTCAGCACGTAGCACGTCGGCAGGAAAACCGCTGGTCATTAAGGGTAACTGACTGGATTCCAAGAGATGGCAAACGCGTGAGGGGGGAGACAGAAAATTATGTGGGTAGGTGATATTAAGAAGTTTGCAGGTATAACGTGGCAGCAGAAAGCACAGGACCGGGTTGATTGGCGAAACATGGGAGAGGCCTTTGCCCTGCAGTGGGCGTAGACAGGCTGACGATGATGATGATGATGATACTACAAACACACGCACGAACATACATGAAAGTTGGTCGGGCACCCCCCCCCCCCCCCCCCCCTCCCCCGGCGAAAAATTTCTGCCTACGCCCCTGTGACCTTCGATATACAGAACCTGCCACAGCTTTTTCGGCTCCCTGAGATGATGTTGCTTTTTTTATTAGTTGCACGTGCACTGAGTGATACTCTTGTTTCTCTTCGAAGAACTTCCGGTCGAGTGCTTACTTCCGGTTTGCGGAAGTACTCACAAAAAAGTCTTCTAAAGAAATAAAGCTTGTAGGGAATCGGTGGTTGCGGTTCAAGTTAAGAGTTATATTGGATACATATTATATTGAAGTATGAGTTTACCTAAGGCAGGGACTAATATAACTTTCAGGACAATTATTGAAACTAAATCGAATGAGTTCACTGAAAGAGAAGACTGTTTTCTTGTGAGCAGCTCAGATCGTCACGGCACCTGGCGTAGAAGATCTCAACCACGCGCTCTTTTCTGCGTGGCCTCTGTGACTCGCTCCTGCAGAGCGATGAAACACGAAGTTAACCGAGCGAACGTTCCAGGGCACACGAACGCCGTGGAGCAAGCGCCACTACCAGACATTTAAGTCTGGTAGTGGCGCTTTAAGATTAAGGGCCCCCCAATTTTATTTATTTATTTATTTATTTATTTATTTATTTATTTATTTATCTTTCCGACATTTTAAGGTGAGCGTTCACAGGGCACAAGTCGCGAAAATTGGGCGAGATCTCAGCACTCACGCCTCTCCCACGATTGCAACGCTCATGACATATGGTGACGGACAGAGATCACGCGGCGGCCATTGTACCGCCTCTTGATCCCTCCTACAGTTGCCAGGCGAGGAAAACTTATTTCGCAAAAACTTGTTTCAATACACGACATGCCTCCGCCTCGTCTGATGAACCGACAGACGTCATTGGCACATCGACCATGATGACGGACTACACGTTTGTTTTCTTCATTGACAGAATAATCTGTTGACTCAATTAATTGAGGAGTAGACTGCAGGTGAATAGAAACGGTGATATAATTGATTGTCCCATGAATCATGTTTTACTATAGCGGGTTCTTCAGTGACACTATTGCGTCCATTCACCGTCAGTATGTGTCCTGGGTCAGGAAACCGAATCCGAAGCCTTCTGACATCAAGCACAGTACTACTGTTAGTACTGATCAAAGCAAAAAAAAAAAAAAAAAAAAAAAAAGACATTCAGGGCACATACTGGAGTCTTCCAAGCTGTGGCAGCGCTAGGTAACAAATATGTGACGCCTTTTGTGTACTCAGCAATCTCGAAAGGTCTCACTTTTATTAAAGTATATCTTAGCGTCGCACTTCAAGCAATGCTCTTATATTTTTTTGTGACGTGCGTCTTCCTTCCAGGCGTATACGTGGGTGATTAATAACGCCTGAAATAATAGTGGGCAGCTAGTGTTTATAGGTGGCTTTGAAGAGCCCCATTTACAAATGGGCCAGGGTCACGCCCTAAAGAGAACACGGGGGGGTACAAAGCAAATATGCGTAGGAAAAAGTCAAGGCTATAACGAATGAGCTCTGATGTAGCTATTATGATCTAAAAAAAAAGAAAAAAAAAAGAAAACGTACAAGGTCCCTCACTCATTCGCATAATGTGACTAGAAGACGAAATCCATCTTTTTCTTCTGTGTCAATTGCTAGTGATTATCCCCGCCTTGAAAACACAGACATATCAGACGTATATACATGGAAAAAACACACACATCTATACTCGTGTGAAGAGTCACGTGGTCAAAGTCTAAACAGCAAGGTACAACATTTCATTTAGTGGTTAGAGCTCAGGAAATCTAATTCCGTGGCATGCAACATGATAGACGGCCTCGCTACGCATGTCTCACCAGATCTGTTAATAAAAACGCTTTTTCAGTTTCTCGTGCAATTTTCTCTTTTGATCTTGAGGGCACCCTATTCTGACAGCCAAAGGCGTGGAGCCGCAGTCCCTACAATGCATTGAAACGTGGTCCCTTCTAATGAAGCCTGATGGTCTAATTACCTTTTATTTAAACAACGGCCCGTGTGCCCGACGTAGCACTTTCCAGAACATAGCAGTACGTCGGGCAGCCGGCCTGACGTACCGACGTAGAAGTTGACGGTTACGTCGGGCAAACGGGCCGGTGTTTAAATAACAGATTATTAAATCATAAGGCTTCATTGAGGGGACCACCTTGTTTGAACCTTTCATTGCGTTGTAGGGTAGTGGGGCTGCGCGTCTTTGCCGTCAGTAGCTAGTGTGCTCTAAAAATTAAGTAGAGAAAGTAGCACAAGAAATTGAAGAAGCGTTTTTTTTTAAATTAAAATACCTGGTAAGACGTGCGTCGCAAGGCCGTCTATCATGATGTATTCCACGGAATAAGATTTCCTGAGCTCTAACCACTAAATGAAACCTTGTACCTTGCTGTTTTGATTCTGACCACGTGACTCTCAGCACAAGTATATGTGTGTCCTTCAACAAAAGACAGTTGATAGTTTACGCTGCGCACGTGTGTTCCTTTCTTTGTCGCTGTTTTTTTTTACCCGATTTCTGTGATGATGGAATTTACGATTCAATTTCAATGTAATTAACAAATCTATCGCTTTTCGCTCGACAAATGATGCCATATGCTCATTTTTTTTTACTGCGTGATTCAATCACGTGTGCACGGCTATTGGCTGATTTGAGCGTATAGTGAGCTGCCTAATTACCGCGGAATGTGTATTACGGTGAAGGACGCGAGGGAGGTTGTTGCTGCCATTTCACTGTGCATGGAAATGCAGCCGTACTGCAATCTACCTAATCGCGTCTTGAAACTACAAAAGTCAGAAAAAAAGCAAAAAAAAAAGTATTACAGTTCCTTTTCATGTTGGTGCCCATAAGCGTGCGCAGGGTTCCCCTTCAGGGGGGGCGAATGTTCGTCGCAGCGCCCCCCCCTCCTTATTATGTCAATGTATGGGGCTGACTTTGCGCCCCCCCCATGTCGCCCCCCTACAATGTATAGGGCTGGCATTGCGCGCCCCCCTTCGCTCCCCCCTGCTCCCCCCCCCCCCCCGTGCGCACGCCTATGTTGGGGCCGTATGAATTGATCGATAACAATAACTGGCCCGGGCATGCATCATGTCCTTGAGCGTGTTTTGCGTGATGACAAGGATAGAAAAAAAAAAAAAAGACGTGGGGGGAGGGTTGCGTTGAAGTACATCGCATCACCCTGTTCGCACGCAAGGTCTCGAACGAATCTCCCTTTCGTGATATTCGCGCATTTGTGTGGTGGGAGAAGGCGCGCTTCCCCGCAGTGCGTGATAGTTCAGTTAGCTGCGAAGCATGGCCGTGCAAGGGAGCGAATTGAGATTGGGATATCGTGTCGATTAGGCGGGCACGACGCGCTATCAAAGACCTGAATGCTCGTCGGTCGGCAAAGACATCAGCAGGCTCACACTCCCAAACAGGCATTCGCACGCACGCACGCACGCACGCACGCACGCACGCACGCACGCACGCACGCACGCACGCACGCACGCACGCACGCACGCACGCACGCACGTGCACGCACGCACGCACGCACGCACGCACGCACGCACGCACGCACGCACGCACGCACGCACGCACGCACGCACGCACGCACACACACACACACACACACACACACACACACACACACACACACACACACACACACACACACACACACACACACACACACACACACACACACACACACACACACACACACACACACACACACACACACACACACACACACACACACACACACACACACACACACACACACACACACACACACACACACACACACACACACACACACACACACACACACACACACACACACACACACACACACACACACACACACACACACACACACACACACACACACACACACACACACACACACACACACACACACACACACACACGCACGCACGCACGCACGCACGCACGCATTCGCAAGGGTCAGGTGTGGGTGCTGTACACACAGTCCCTCAATAGGGCCACGCGTGCCCTCCGGATCGATGCGTTTTACGTGCGGGCCGCGTTCAAATTTTCCACGCACGTTCGATCCGTTCTGGGCGCAAGGTTGTAGCAAGTCGCGCGTATACGTTGCTCTAATCACGGCTTCATATCGGATTCCGGCACGTGCGCGAAATTCAAGTCGCATCGTAACGGAAAGGCCGTATGGGAAAGAAACAAAGAGACAAAGCGTACAGCGTGGATGCGGCGACTGTAATGATGGCTATCGAGGCTGATTGAGGCTTAAGCCGTGAAGTGAAAGCGTGCGCTCTCTCTTACATTGGCGAGGAATGGGGGAGGCTCTGGAAGGATGATATTAGGTCAGCTGTTTGATCTTATAATGCATCTGCAGGATATAACGGGGAATTGCTCTTTCTCTCACTCTCATGATTCTCAAGTTCTCTCACTCCTCATGATCTGTATTGCTCATGAAATACACTATACTTTACTATACTATACTATACTATACTATACTATACTATACTATACTATACTATACTATACTGTACTGTACTGTACTGTACTATACTATACTATAATGTGTGACGCTGAGGTCGTGTCGATTTTCATTATTCGTACATTTGGGATATATGGAGCTCACGTTTTCAGAAGGAGCGGTAGGGCAAGAAAGTGGAGGAGAGTGAAAGAGCGGTATGGGCACGTAAGAGCACGACGCTGGCGTGGCTATTGGACTCGACACTGTACTGAAGCTGCACGTGGTATTGATGCGGGCCAAGGTGCGTCGGATGTGTTCGACGGCTTCGCCAACCGAGCGACGTGCAATCGTTGCGAACTACTGGCGGTTCCCACGAGTTAGCCTCCTACGTAAACTGGTCAGGTCGGAATAGTATTGAAGGCCGACTCTGTTACCGTGCAACGAACTCGTTCAAAAGGAACAAATGCATAAGAGAAAATCGTCACCCACACCATCGTCATTTTGGCCGAGGCAGCGCCTCCTCTGCGTTGGCCGAGGTGTCGGAATGTCGATTGGAGGAAATTGCGGAGTAGGGGACGCACGTTCTTGTTCTGCTGTTAATAAACCTTGATGACCGGGTGACATGCGATTTTGGCAGTCGACGGGTGCGCTTGATATTTAAGCGCCAAATTAATCCGCTACTCCGCGAAGGAAAGAAAAAAAGATATCGGTGCATACGTTTTACCAGATTATTTGTTCAGACATGGAGACTTGCCTCCTGGAAAAACTGAATGGTTCCGAGAAGGCAACAAATTATGCGTGAAGAATAAGGCCATCTGACACTCAAGTTACTAAGAGAGAGAAAAAAAATTAACGCCAGTTCCACGCCTCTGAAAAATGAGTCAATAGCGGAGCTGGCAAGGAAGCGCGGCCACTTGGCGAAAGAATATATATTTCTTCATCCTTCATCATCATCGTCTTCTTTCTTTCACCTTTCTTTCCCTCTTTACCTATTTCTTCTTTTTTCCTATATGCGTGGTATTAGCACAGTTAAAGTACTGACAGTTCGAAAGGAAATCGGCTTGCACGACCCTCTTGCATAGGTGATAAGTGCGCCGCGGTATTGCGGCATTTGCATTTATTCGTAGGTTTTAACCGACTATAACCGACTACGGTACATCGCTCTGTACACACGATTGATGGAGAAATATAATATGTCGCACCTAACCCGCTGTTATAATCCACACTGTTCCCCTCGTATGCGCCAACACCATCGAATATCACTTCAGGGTCGTCTACCTTACTAACTCGCTTGTCTGTTACCACATGACGACATTCGCGTACGTAATACAATTGCAACTTTCTAACGGTGGCTGCCGTGTTTCTTTGTTTCTTGTTTATTTCGTGTTCCTTTCCAAAAGTCCAGGAGGTTAATGCCATACGGTACGCTTCGTTGTGTAGCTGCCGCACGGATCCGAGTGCCAAGGAAAGGTCTGCCGCGAAGAGGCGGCTTGTCCTTGTGCGCTCTGACCCTAACAAGCGTTCATCTCGAATCTTTGGCAGCGAGACGGTGTATTCGAGGCGATAGTAGATGCGCTCATCTATCTCGGGGGGAGAACTGGTCCGATAGGATTCTGTGGGGGGTCGTCACCCCTTCCATTCACGGCTCGTGCAGTGGCTGGGAGCGAAACGCTTTGACATGTTGCAGATAAGACAACGTCCGTGTGAAATTTTCTTTCGGCCCTCTTGTCTGCCCGGTCTCTCACGCCCGTGCAATCGCAAACAAAAGCCACGAGATAGCGAGAATAAAGAAACTCACAGGGTCTCATATCTATACGCCTAAGACGACTCGGAAGCGAAAGCCATTATCTTCTTTTTTCTTCCCAGTCGATGCATTTATCTTTTTATCTTCACACTCAACCCCCCCCCCCCCCCCCCACACACACACACACACACAATTTCCAAAAGCTTTCCGCACCCTACGCTGTTTGCACTGTTTCCAGGATCGGAAGCATTTCAAGCTTTATGCACGTCACCCTAGTAGCACCAAACGTTGACACAACGTTGGCACAGCATTGAGAAAATCGCTTGAACGTTGCGGCAACATTGCGCGTTACCAGGGCACCTGGTCTTGCACTGGACGCCGTGATCGGCGCACCATTGACCAAGCGACGATCTCACGCGATGATATAATCATGAGGCGTCACTATGACGTCACGATTACGTCACGTTTCGGCGATCTGTGACGTCATCTGACGTCATAACGTCGTGATGCTCTTTTCGCATTACCCGCGTTGACGGCGCTGGCACAAGACGCCGACGCCGTCGCCGCCTTGAAAATACCAGTATCGAAAATGGCCCTAAATCGCCCTGAGGTGGTAGAGATTCTATAGAGGCTCGTGTAATCTTCCTGAGATGCTAGAGTGCCTCGTAATGTGCGATGGGAGTGCTTCTTAAGAACGCCAGGTAATCGAAGTTAGCCTAGTAACACCAAATGTTGACACAACGTTGCCGAAACATTGACAAAGTTGCTTCAACGTTGTGGCAACATTGCGTGCTGCCAGGGATATCCAGTTTCCACGTAATCATATCGTGGATTTGGAAAGTCAATTTTACAAACGGATATGTATCTTGTGTAAAAATGCACGCAACACGGAAAAAGTAATATAATATCCCTTCCTTCAAGCAGGCAATGGATTTAGGGGTTTCCATAATGAAACCACTGAATATACGAGCACGTGAGACGATCAACTATTACTGGTTTAGGAATACTAAACATTTCGACCAATAAATAAGTAAAGTAAATAATCAATAAGCTGCAAAGCTGAGTTATTTGTTTTTTTTGCTATTTTCACACTTGCATTCATAACTCCTATATTTATCCAGGCCATGTCTATGCCATGCCTTAGAGATGAATATCACGCGGGACAGCAAGAACACGATAGCGACCGCGAACGGATTCGACGAAATACTGGGAACAATTCAAATGTAAAATACTTTTATCGGTCGCTGATCGCGGCAGAAAGGCGATATTGTAAAAGCCATTTTAGCCCCTTCCCCCCTTTAAAAATAATTAAAAAAAAACACGGTCATATTATTCATTCATTTCATTCATTCAGTTTATCTAGACAATAAAAAAAACTAGGGTACCCCCCACGCATATATTATTAATATATCTCCGGTATTTTGACGAGCGCTGTGTCGGTGATCTACACGTAGATTCTTAATGTCACTTAAGAAGACACGTAAAAATAAGTACACCAAAACGCGATCTTCACTTAAGCTACCTTACTTCTTTTGACACTCTGGGCAGTGACAGTAGCTTTCAGGATTTGTGCAGTGAGATAGTTGATGATTACCACAGCACTAACGCAACAAGCAACCAAGAAGACAAGACAGAGGGCTGCGAGGAAATGGTACTGTCGTGAGACTTTCTCTTCTCGCAGCCCGCGCAATCTGCTAGAAGTAGGACGAAAGAGCTAGAACCGATGAAGTCTGGTTATGCTTCTAGATGGAATTTGGTGAATACCCATGTAAAGGAAGGTAGAGAAGTTATTATGCTTCCATCTTCATTTCTCACGCGGTTACTTTAAGAGAGAGAGTGTATCTAGCGCATTTTCCGTTCAATGCAATCACTACCGAAGATTTTCTCACGCTACAATGGCATCCCGTAATCATGCTGTGGCGTCTATTAAAATTTTACTTTTGGGCTAAAAAAAGTGACGATCAGGGTAAAAAAAAAAAAAGTGGCAATCAGTGGCGAAGAATCTCCGCGCTCAATATCTGACGCCACCACGTCTAAGCAGAACCACACTTTACGCCTCACAAAGCGAGTAGCCGTCTGAACTGTCTTTCAAAAAAAAAAAAAAAAAAGCCGTGACACTCACGTTTCTAATCCCTGCTCCAGAGCCCAGTCCATGAGAGCGCGATCCACCCGAGGCACGGGCACGCTCGCCGTGGTCGAGCGCTGCGCCGTCGACAATCCAGCGCAAGACGCGAACACCAGGAGCACCACCGGGAGCATCATCATTGTCGCGGGGTATAGCCGCACTAACGCCTAGTCCTCCCCAGGAGTAGCCGCCCGGAGCTCGGAAAACCGAAGAGTGCTGAACAGTGCCCGGCAGGCTAGCGCTGCGGCAGGGCGCACCAAACACACACAACACACACTGCACGTTGGGCGACCCGCGTGCGTGTCGGCGTCGTTGCCCGGTATGGGTGAACGAAAGGCGGCGGCGGTGGTGACGGAGCGGGGTGCGAACCGGTCGGCGCACGGCGCTCTACTGAGACGCCGGCCGCGGGACGTCGGGAGGCTTATAACGCGTCAGGACCTTGACCGGCTCTCCCCGCGCGGCAGAGGCTGCCTTCCGCGGCGGCTTGCTCTTCGACGTCGTCGTCGGAGGAGGCGGTGCCGCCGCCTGAGATACCTTCTTCCCTTTCACGCTTTCTCCCCCGCTGGACGTTCGAGTACGGTGGCGAAAGCGGCTGTCCAGGGGCAGTTGGTAGAGGTTCGTCCGACAAGTGCACTTGTACGCCAGGGAAAATCATGGCACTCCACCTCGATTTGGGAACGACAAAAGGGGTCCTTGGCCTCTGTCGGTTACGTGACTTTTAGATATCCTATGGATATGGGGAATGATGTCAGAATCACGCTATAAGTGACGATAAATGAAAGGAGATGCGTTATCTTTTTATGCCGGGAAAGACACGCACAGAGCTCAACACTCTTGTCTAGAATCCGGGAGCGGCGCTTTGCGAACTGAATAAACGGCTTCCACTGAGAACGCACGCTTTGAGGTATAGTCGAAATTTGCGCAAGCGCTGCCACCAATGATGCACGATTACATGCGGGCTACCTTAAAGGCAGGCGTTGTCGATAGACATCGTCCGGACCGCCCGGAGTCCGCCTCGGTGGATCAGTGGCTAGGGTGCTCGGCTGCTGATCCGAAGGTCGCGGGTTCGATCCCGGCCGAGAGCGGTCGCATTTCGATGGAGGCGAAATGGTAGAGGCCCGTGTACAGTGTGATGTCAGTGCACGTTAAAGAACACCAGATGGTCAAAATTTCCGGAGCCCTCCACTACGGCGTCTCTCATAATCATGTCGTGGTTTTGGGACGTTAAACCCCACATATTAATTAATGAAATTAGGACCGCCCGGAACACATTGCTTCAGCGTTCTAGACAAGCGTGTGTGTTGAGCGCAGCACCAATCCTGGGGGTGGGCCGCGTGGGCATGTCTCGGTGACAGCGCAGTATGGCGCAGGACTTTACGCGGCCCTGTAATTTCAATGTTGATATGTCGAAACCCACAAAAGAGTGGCTCCCTGACTTCGTGAAGGATTTGCAGGGAGTTTAATTATCCGCGGTGAAAATGACTCCTACAGCAAGAAGTAGCACGCCAGGCGTAGCTCAGAATAACAGAGAGCTGAGATAGTTCGTAGGTATTCATATTAGAGAGACTTCAAGAGATGAATGGTGTCTTGGTTTCTCTCTTGTGCCGTGTTTGCACGCCCTGTCAGTGGCGTAGCCAAAGGGGGGGGGGGATTCAGCCCCCCCCCCCCCCCTGAAATTTTTCAGTTTTGCTTGCGTATATATGCACGCACACATACAAACGCACGCACGAACATACATAAAGTATGGAAGTTGAACCCCCCCCCCCCCCCCGAAAAAAATTTCTGGCTACGCTAGTGTGCCCTGTGGTTATAACATGAATTCAGACGTAGTGTTTGTGAGAAGGAACGGCACAGTTGAGATGTTACAGGTACAGGGGGGGGGGGGGGGTCAAAAGTCCCCAGGTCACGCTGCCATAGGAATACATGGGATAGTGGCCTGGGAACTTTTGACCAGCCCTGTACGTCTTGTACTTCAGCGTTCATCGATCGATTGTTGCAGTCGTGAGATTGTGAAATGAGGTGCATGCTCAACTTAAGCGTGCTAAAAGAAGGAACCTTGCGCGTCTTAATATGTCTCAGACTCCAAATGCTCCCGCACACTCATAAAAAAACAACCCGAGTTTGTTCCGCCTAGAGTCTTTCTCTTTGACGAAATTCTGGTTATAGAACACAACCACAGACACAGTTGTCGAAGGGAGGTCGGACCTCATTTTCGGTCGTCTCGTACTTTCGTCATGCTCAACCTATAACTTTTTTTTTGTGTGTCCACCACAGGACGAATGCCTCTTCCACTGATCTTCAGTCCGGGCCGCGGCGGCCGCATTTTCGATGGAGGCGAAAATGCTTGAGGCCCGTGTACTTAGATTTGTGTGCACAGCAAAGAACCACAGGCGGGCGAAATTTCCGCAGCCCTCCACTACGGCGTCTCTCACAATCATATGGTGGTTTTGGGGCGTTAAACCCCAATAATTATCACGATCTTCGGTCCGCCCTATCCTGTGCGAGCCTGTTTCCTTCTATCCCTGTAAGCTTCTTAATTTACTCGCTCCATCTGACTCGCTTACGTCTTCGGCTGCGTTTCGCGTATCCACTCCGTCCCTCTAACTGACCGCTGGATGTCGATCCTATCCCAGGTTCATTTCTTTCTAGCAAAACATCCATTTGGGCTAGTTGGTACCAATTCATTCTAAAAGCAAAAAAGTGGGGCGCACTACGGAACAGGGACAAGAGCAGAAGACAACAACACAGTGCGCCTGTGTTGTCGTCTTCTGCTCTTGTCTCTGTTCCGTAGTGCGCCCCACTTTTTTGCTTTTAGAATCATTTCTTTCGCTTAGTGTCACCTTGAATATCTCCTAGCCCTGTTTGTTCATAAATCCATTCGGTTGTCCTCCGCTCCCTCAAAGTTACACCTCTCATTTTCAGTTGCACTTCGTGCTGCGTGGTCCCCAACTTTCTCTCGAGCTTCTTTGTTATTGCCCAACTTTCCAGTCACGCATCTCAGAACTGGCCGTACGCAATGATTGTATACTTTGCGCTTTACGGACAGCGGAAGGTTTGCTGGAAGAAGTATTCAAGCGGCCATACTTGGAACAAAAGTTTAACGGTTAACGGAGAATACCTAAGACCACGGGTCTGGTGTGCCACCCCCGGCTACGCCGCTGGGCAGATCTAATAAGTTTTAATAACTTCAAAAAATGGCGACCAATGACCAAACATGCTATTTAAGGCTGCAATGGGGTGTAGTCGGTGCGGCGTCATCTTGTCACGCGCTGCCGGGAATCGAGAAAGACCGAGGAAGGGAAAGACGCGCACTGTTTGATGAGCAACAACTGGTTTTATTCCGTGCCTAGAAAGACTTAAGTACAAGCTCGAAAAAGAAAAGATTGGGAAAGTGACAAAACTATATAGAGAGGGAGAAGGAAAGAGGTCAATGTTAAAGTGTGAGCGATAAGATATTTAACGCATCACCCTGTGTGTGTCTTCTGTTCCCCTCGGTCTTTATCGATTCCTGGCAGAGCATTACATGATAAATACCACGGAAGTTTCTAACTTATTCTTAATATGAAATGCTAATGTAGTGCAGCGCCAAGCAGGACAGAAGGAGATGAAAACATAAGGACGAGCGCATAAACCAACTAGCCCAAACCAGCACCCTTTATCGTATGAAGGCACGCACTAAACGAGGACATAGCCAACAATCTCATCCAACCGAAAGAAAAACTTCGTTGATGTCTTCAATCCTGTTTGATTCGCGTTCTTACAATTCTCTGAGCCACAAAATCTTTAACGGGCATCTGTGTATTTGGCATCACCCGTAGAGGTAGCTCTACGTAAGGTGTCATGCTGCTAAGCTTAAAATTGAGGGTTCGAATCCCTTCCAGGGCAGCCGCGTTTAGATGGGGGGCAACACGCAAGAACGCGCCAGTATTTAGATTTTGGGTACACTTTAAAGAACCCCAGGTGGTCTAAACTAAACCAGTGTCTCCCCCTACGACATGCTGACGTGTGGGTTGAGATCCCACTGACGGAAGGGGTGATTTTTCGTCCACCTCATTTCACTTTATGTCAGAATTAGCACACTACGGTCATGGACCACAATTAACGTCCTCTATGATTTCCTTGGACTAAATGTTTGATTCACTTGCTTGTGTCCAAGGTTAACGAGCCCTCTGGGAAAGAATTTGCCTTCTTTCGTTCATGAATACATCATGGCACGTCAAACACTATAGTCTACTATGAAACCATCGTGAGCTCTCGCAGGCTTGTGAGCGCAATTTCAAATGCGATTATGAGATTTATAACCGAGGTGGAATGTACAGCCGCCATTTTTATGAAAGGGAACACGCGAGCGCGGGGATAATAGCCTCGTACTGCACATGTGGCTCGGCGCAGTGGCGTAATGTGACAATAAATGGAGAGAGCGGTGTCATTCCGTCTATTGCCGGCACCCCTTCTGGCGGTTTTCCTTTTTTTTATCTTTTTATGATAATGTGGCGGACGAGGCTGCGATAGCAGTATCCCTTATCGAAGGCAATCATTTTTCGCGGAAATGGCCCAACAGAAGATAGATATCAAGAAGAAAACGTACTCGGCGGCTGACCCGAAGGTCGCGGGTTCGATCCCGGCCGCGGCGGTCGCATTTCGATGGAGGCGAAATGGTAGAGGCCCGTGTACTGTGCGATGTCAGCGCACGTTAAAGAACACCAGATGGTCAAAATTTCCGGAGCCCTCCACTACGGCGTCCCTCATAATCATATTGTTACGGAGATCAAGTATTGGCTATCGTGGTATTGGGACGTGGGATCGGGACGTAAAACCCCACATATTAATTATTAATTAAAAAGAAAACGTGAAATAACGACACATTCCTGACGGGAGTGTGGGCAGTTGATGGGAAGACCCCACTCGTTCTCTTAATTTTTATATTTCGACACTGTGCCGCACCACATGTGTGGTACGAGACTGTCCTCCATGAACTCGTGTGTTCCCACTCATAAACATGACGGATGCACACCACAATGCCGACACATAACAGCTGTTGCTGTTTCTCGACACTTGGTGAAAAAGTTGTCAGCGAGACCCAGGAGAACATACTTTTGGGCTAGTTGGTTGGTTACGTTCATTGAAGCCATAGCGCTGATAAGACAGGGACCGCAGAAAGAGGACAGGACGAGGACGACGTCAGCGAGACGTCGTCCTCGTCCCTGCAGAACTAATCACAAACCGAAGAGCAGGCTCGGAATGATGGTCAGCTGGCGGGGATGAGCTCGGCTGGCCAGTCACGTTTTGTGCATCGACCGCCAGATGGCGAGGGTCGTCAGGTGAGCTTACATTAACGGCGAGCTGTGATTGAGGTAAATAAGAGCTGCTGGCAACGCACAACGCCGCGACCTTGGGGCTGAGTAATTGCTGCCGGTTATTCAGACCACAAGGTGGTGCCGTACTCACTCCGCTACCTCTACTCCGTTACCTTTACACGACGCGGTCAGTAATAGTTGCTGCCGGGAAGGTTGGCCACGGCAGATTTTCAGACACCTGTTTTGCCAATAATATGTGCCTGGAAGCTGAACACAAGTTTAAATGGTTTTGCGGGTGTTATATCAAAATCTCGAACATTGGTAACCGCGCAAGATAGTAATAATTGTTGGGGTTAAACGTCCCGAAACCACGATATGATTATGAGGGACGTCGTAGTGGAGAGTGTTTAATAAAAAGCCGTGATACAAGATATGTGAAAGGCTTGCAGAACATAGAAAGGCGTTAGCCTGACGAAGGGAACGCCACCAGCGTCGCTGTATCAACCGGGTTCGGGAAGCGGATCCGGTCGAGTTTTTGTATTTATACAAGTATCAGAAATACCATCTTTACCAGAACACAGTGTAGATTACGTCATCGTTCGACGAGGGGACGCCAGGTCTGTCCGCTTCTTGCTACATGGGGAGCCATTTCTGACCTATTCGCCCGCTTTAAGTTTGTTAAATAGGGTTGGTGACTTTCACGATGTAACCTCATTAGCAAGCCTGAAGAGTTATTCTAGCAGTTATTCTAACTTTTTTTCACGATATCGGAGCATGAACACCTATCACTTACGCCAGTAAGCGTGCGGGTCGTCATGCCATTGGCGTTGATTTTCATGTCTTGGATTGGCAGGACTGGGTTTGACATAGATGGCTCGTTGCAAACTGGCTGTTCTTGTTATTCTACTTAAAAAAAAAAACAAAAAAAAACAAAGATGAGATGAATTTCCCAGTCTTTTTCTTTTCTCGTCGTGACAGTGCTTGTCTTTCGGCTGGCAGGCACGGGCAACATGATGAGCGGAACAGTTCTTTCACAAACTATTCTCAATTCTAGCGTAACACTCTTCTGCGAATACGGGGTCCTATTCTCACTTATACTCGTTGCCTGATTATGAACTAATTATGATTATCACTATGAAGTTCTGGCCCGCAGTCACAGGCATGCACAATCGAGAATGCCGTTTTCATGCACCGTCTTCTTTACAATATCTAGGGTATGAAAGACATTTTTATTTTATTTGTTTACATTTCATTACTCATTCCATTCAGTGCTCCTCGCGCTCGCGACTACGCTTCGGAATTTCACGGCGTTGTCCGTTACAACAAGGGCGCATTGCCGATCCATCTTCCGACAGCCGGACAACCAGTGCCATACACCTTGCCAAACACTCCGTCTTTCAACATCCGTGCTGATGTAAGCAGATAGACAGAAAGAAGTGTTCAAACTATGCCACGCTGACCACGAAGGCTTCCCTTGGTATCGGCCAGGTGTTATTATTTCTGTGTCTGCTGACCTATGAACCTCAATGTTGGAAAATGGCAAACTTTGGATAATGTATGGGACTCGTTGTAGCAAGCAATAAAAAACGTCGCATGACGTACTCACGCGCTGGACAAGTATAGACTATTTTACGGATGGATTTGAGTGCTGCCATGATGGGCTGTTAACCTTTGTGTTTTGTATCTTTAACAACAAAACGAACAGTGTTAAGGTGGACGCATACGCATGAAAACGGTTGGGTTGGTGCATACGATGTTTCATGACCATATTAATTCACGTCGCGATATACAAAAAGAAGAAAACATCGGCTTAAGAGCCCAAGATGGCGGCGCCCAGATGTCTTACAGAAAATGGTCTATAAGGAACGACGCTGTCCATGCTTCTTCTTCTTTTTTTTTGTTTTCGTTGTTGTGCATTTGCTATAAGACGGACTAAATGGACCTGTACGCTAGCGTGCAAGATCGCATTCAAAGAAAGAAAGGGTGTATTTGGAGCGTCTTTCAACCACACACGAACTATCTTAATATGGTTTGCTTGCGTGTCCTTTCTCGAAAAGTTGGCGCTCGCTTCTCTTTTATCAAGAATGTTACGTCACACCTGTAGCTCAAACTCTATTCGTTGTCGAAAGGTACAGGGTGCGCGATGATAGAGCACGCAAAGCACGCGAGGCAGTTCGACATTTATTGTTGCGCGGCAGAAATACGCCGCAAACACACACCCTTATTCAGAGTGTCAGAAACCCTCCAGCATCTTTCATATTCTTATCAAGCGTAACTGCTTAGGACAGTTCTTACTTATTCGTCTTTGAAGCGTAGTCACGCATCGTATGAACACAATCGTGTTGAGTATAGCATATTTGACGTCAATCGTTAAAGATGAGATCGGAACTTTAGTGTACTTAGTTACTTTCACTCATTAGCGTAGGCTTGCGCAGGGTTCATTTTCAGGGGGGGGGGGAGGTTCGTTGCAGCTTCCCCCCGTTCCCTATTAAAGGGGCCATGACATGGTCACCTAACGATTTGCGGTTTTTGGCGAAAAACAAAGGTAGAGAGTCAAATATGCTTGTACACGTGTGAAAACTGGACCGTAAAAGATTATTTCAGTCCAAAATAAGCCGGGGAAGTCGTCGGCGGTAAACTCCGCCCACCGCTGGCGGCCGCCATTTTGGCATGGCGTGCGTGACGTCACTAACTGCGAGGAGCAGTGACGTCGTCTGCTACGTTCCACACGAGGTCAGTGTGTTCACTACGAGTGTTGCTGTGTTGCTGTTTCAACCACTGCAAGTCATTTAGTTCCAGCTAGAGGCAAGTTGAGAAAAGCAGAAACAGCTGTTTGCACGCGCAGCTGAACATGGAACACGGAATGCAGACCTTGCAGACGCTCGCAGAGCAAGCTACTCGTTACGTCACGGCTAGCGAGCATGCCAGTGTTGCCCGACTCTCAGGCCGCTCGCTCGTTTATAAAAATATTCAATTATAAATTAACGGCACTACCAAATGCGCTAAAATTTCGCCAGCTTGTCGGTGAGCGTACAAGGATCAACCTACATAACACGATTATGGTCGAACATTGGGTGTCATGGCCCCTTTAAGTCAATGTATGGGGCAGACTTTGCGCCCCCTCACCCCTTCTGAGGTTACTGGGGGAGGCGGCCACCCCTTTGCCCCTTCACCCCCCCCCCCCCCCCGCACGCCTATGACTGCACTTGTTACATATACACGTGTGACACATAAATACAAGTCGCGAAAGGCACGTGGAATTGCACGCGAAGTCGTGAGGTAGCACAAAAAGGGCAGCAGACTCCCCCCCCCCTCCTAGGTGACTAAGGGGGGAGCGGCCGCCCCCCCCTGTCCGCCTCGTGCGCACGCCTATGCTCAAGAGGGTTCTGTCTATTGCTTAAGTAAGAGTCAAACGCATGCATCTCTACGTGAAAAAGAAAACGAAGAAGGAGTGACAGCTTCCAGTCCTGATTTTTAACAGGCCATGTTGTCGACCTAGATGGTTCATTACTTGAGGAAAAAAAGTGTGGCGCTAGCAGTACGGGGGGCGAAGTGGAGACACCAACCGACACACACGAACGCCAACTTCCAGCTGCCTATTACCAGAAACCATGTTCATTTATACGCGATGCCTTCCTTGCAAGGTAATCTCATTACAGATATAGTAACATGAGGGAGGTGGGCTAACAAAGCATCGTGAGCCAGTGATCCAGCAGTGTCGAGAGACATGCCCCGGTAACTTCATCGATCTGCACTGAACAATCAGGTTGGCACACAGGAACACGCTTCCATTACAGGATCAACACCGACTCAAAGGATTTTTAATTTGAACGATACGCACCCACTCGTTGAGCAATCTGTTTTCATGCATTTTAACGTCGATATTGGTTGTGTCAATCGCTATTTACGTAACATTTTGTTTCTCATGGGCTTTATCATGAAGGCCGAACAAGGCAAAATCTTAGGGGAAGATTGAAGCTTGCAGACCTAAGAAATCATCTTACACAAGATGTCTTTAGGTACACGCTTTCTTGACAGTGGCGTAGCTAGAAATTTTCTCGGAAGGGGGAGGAGGGTTTAACCTCTACATTTCACCCCCCCCCTGGCGATGCCAGCGCCCTTCGGTGATCTCCCGTCGGTAGAAATTTAAACGTGACAAAGCTTTAGCGACGTCGCCTACTCCTGGTAGCAGTTCAGGTCCCAGAAACATTTCCTGATTGCTTCTCCACTTTGCCATAAGTGAGATTTCAGAGAAAGTCATCTGCTATTCGATTGTTTTACTCGTACAAAGGTGCGAAAAAGGGTCCGTTTATATTGAGGCGCGCGAGTCTACACCACATCAACTAATTCAAGTGTAAAGCGCCTGTGTATGACTTTCTCAATAGCTTGCGTACGGGAAAACAACGTAGGCGTCACCTCTCCCACTGACAAAGATGGCTCCCGCGCTGCCCGCAGCATCCATTACTTAATATTCGGTATTCGAAGCCCCATAGGCCGCCCCCCGTGAGGACTGCGTGCGTATACCGGACGTAATCGTGGACCGCATACTCTATACTCAAGTTTCACTTGTCCGGCACGTGGAAGAAGTCACGTGGGAGCATCGGGCTGAATGGTGCACTGGCTTGCGCGGCGGCTTCCGTTCCACGTCCTGAAGTATGCGCCAAACGTTACGTGTTATTATTTTCGCTTTGTTTTCGACGTCCGTGCGTTGCGATACGATGGCTACGGTGGTGGCGTGGACATCGCGGCGTCCTGGTAGGGGCGGTGTCCAGTCATCGACGCCTACCGGACGTGCCGAGCGGTGTCCGGCGCCGCGTAGCTTCGCAACGTCCACTGCTAGTGCGTCTCTGGCCTGTTTTGGGAGTCAGGTCTCGTCGATGCGGCCGAAGGCGTTGGTCTGGGGGGCGTCGGCGACTTCCTTTGCGGAGGCGGCGAGACGTAAACAGGACCCGCGAGCAAAAGCGAGCAGAGGGCTGGCGTAATGAGCGTAGTGGACGTGCGTGCGGATTGCGAGAGAGGAGGCTTCGCTTTAATGAAACAAGACGTCGCAGCTCTGCTGGCAAGTCGAGGCGCAGACTGTGCAGAAGCGAAGGACGGCCAAATGCTACAAAGTAGCTGCCGTCAAGCTGCCTCACACTAATTGTAGTATACAGCAGTGTTGTTTTTTGTAAGAACGTAAATAAAGCGTACTCAAAACTCATGGGCAGAATCTGATGAATCTAAGGATATATACCGACTGGAATAACTCGGATTTTCGTTGAGAACTCGTTTATGCGAGCAACTGCACAGTGTAATTAGACTTTCGGGTTTCACGAGCAAGTATCCCTGTATGATTATTTGGCATAGTGGAGGACAGTAACTTTGAGCACGCTGTATTCTTTAGCCCTCTCTAAAAGTACATGACTTTCTTTTTTGCCAACGTGGTCAAAACCACTGTATGGAAGGATAGAGAGATGTATGCTGCGAGCATCTCCAGTGCCGTAGCCAAGGAAAGAGTTTGAAAATTTTCAGTTTGCATGTGCATACAAGTTTCCAGCTGGTTATTGTTGTCCGGTTTTATGGAAAAAATACTATCAGCTTGATTTGAGGACTCAGAAACTGACTGGCTCCCGACAGCAATAAATCGAACCGGGAAAGTAGGGCCACAGGACCCATAGAAACTTTATTGTGTAGAAAACACCCGACTAGACGTCTCAACTTGGAGGTGACGTTTACACAGATGAACGCAGCTTCATCCGAATGTCGAATGATGTCAAAGATCGAGAAAGATATAAGCAAAAGGCTGGAGGGTCGCCCAGATGATAGTATGCGGTATGCTACCCTGCACTGGACGGGGGGAAATAGAGAATTTGAAAAAGAGCACACGCACGCACGCACGCACGCACGCACGCACGCACGCACGCACGCACGTGTGTGTGTGTGTGTTTGTGGGAAGGCGTTCCTCTCAGAGTTCTTCAGGCAGGCCAGTAGATCGCAGGAAGTCTAGCGCTTGTACGGCCTTCTTCTGCGACGTTAGGTCTGTACGCTCGCGTAGTATTCTTTTCTTTGGCAGGCCGGTCGTCTAACGTGTTAAGATCGTTACGCGAAGATTGTCTAAGTGTGCTATACTCCGCGCAGTCGCACAGGACATGTCGAATCGTTTCTTCATCGCCGCAGTGTACACAGGCGGCGGTGTCGGCCATCCCTATGCGGAACGCACACGCATGGGAAACGGGACTTCCAACCATAATGTGCTCGTAACGGTAGCGTCACCTCGGTGGAGCTTCGATGGAAGTCGAAGGTTTAACGTTGGATCAAGGGAGTTTAATCGTGCATGCGTGAAATGCAGTTCATTCCAATGTGACGTGGTTCATTGGCGAGGCAGCATGCGGAAGCTTCCGTGCAGCGTCTGTCCTAGAAAGAGGTATCGATAAGTCCTGGTCTTCTGTATGAGCTGAAGGGGCAGCGTGATCGGCCCGTTGATTGGCGATAATCACACAGTGACTTGGTAGCCAGTGTGGTGTCCTTTCTCGGTTAGGTGGTTTAACATACAGTCTCGAATACCAACTGTTGGTGGGGAACGCGGTGGGATGTCAACAGTAGAGACTGCAGTTCACCATTTTGTCGTTTGGTCATCAATGAAAAGTAGGACGGTGCGATGCGCTGTAAGTTCTTCAGCTGTCGATGTTGCAGGGTGAGCCGTCCTGTCTTTGATAGTTGTGGCGTTCGTTAGTGTCACGGCAGCCGCGGATGAGCTGCTCGGGGCCGAGCTTCACACAGGATTCCGGCGGGTGTCGTTCTCATTAACGGTAATATACTACAGTGCACCGAATTGCCTTAGAGCCTGGTCGCAGTTTACTGTATACAGGAAACTGCATTGCCCAACGCATAAGAGGAGAGAGAGAGTAGGAACCTAACAGAGCTGGTGAAAGGCCAGGCTACGACGATTAAAGCATGGTCGGCATAGATGGTGCGACATGCTGGCGCCTTCAGTGGCGCACGTGCCTTGAGAGGACAACGCCCGCGCCGCGCGCACTCGGTTGTTAGGGGTCATCTGACGGCGTACGTTTCGTGCGGGCCGGGCTGCACGTGCTAACGAGAGCCCACGTTTCACTGCACCGAGGACACTGTGGCGTTCACCGTGGGCCACACCCTGGTGCACCACAAAATACACGCCTCTGCCCCACCATTGCGCGCGCACCGCAAGCAATAGCCGTATAGTAGCTTTCAGTTTGACCAAAGTTATGCAACTTTGGCTAGTAATGGCAACTGTCATTTTTAACCATGCGTTCTATGCGTTCTAAATGGGCTAAACTGAGGAACTGTAAAAAGAATTGCTTGAGTGAATGACGCTTATGCTTCAACATTGAAGCCATACCAAGAAGCAGCTCCCACCTTCAGATGCCTTTTATAAGAAGGCGGCATCCTTCGCAGGAGTGGATAAAACGTTGATGTTCAGAGGGGAAACTTTATTGTAAGTGTAAGTAATACATCCAAAAACAAAACAAAGAAACAAGTAAAAACAGTAGGTATATACATTTCACAGACGAACACTAAAAGATTGATTTATCTGTGTATATCCAAAAGTATACAAATTAAAGAAAAAGGCAACTAGGAACGAATTGTTCACATATTGATGGCTATCACATATACACACATACTAGAGTGGGAAGTCTGTCAGTATGAGGCTACTGGGAGCTCCATATGTTCCTTCATTACCTTAACTTAACGAAACGTGCGTGCCACCATCGAAGAGAAACATCTTCTCCGTGATTTCGCGGAAATTCCGGTGTCGGCGTCGGCGTCGTTGGTTGTGAGAGAAAATCATCATCTTGTCCGTGAACGAAAAATTGAGACAGACTCAAATAAAGTGAATAATAAAAATCTTGGGTTCGACTGACAATCGATCTCGGGGAGTCCGTGGGGCAAGAAGCTGTTCTGCCGCAGAGCCAAGTTATTGCTTAAAACTGCTTCGAAAAAACAAACAAACAACCAAACAATATATGAATGCCACGTAGTGGAAAGGAGTCTCCTTAACGCATGTAATATTGCGTGGCAGAAGCATAGAATCGCGCCAGGCTTCAAAACATGTGAATTGCGCAATGAGTGGGTATATTGAAGGCCCACCCATTACAAAGTGCTCAGACATCTTCAATCATTATCATCAGCAAAAGCACCAACAAAGTGATCAGCTTCGTGCGTAGGTAGGTTCGCGTGTTGCCTTACGCTGATTCGCAAAAATGTGCCCTTCGCTTGTAATAAAGTAGTGTTACATCTTATGTTAAGATGCGTTTCTCATGTACAATTACGTTACGTTATGTGAAAACGTGTACTTTTTATGTAACATTTGATTCTTTTCTTTTTGTTTGTCTTTGTGCTTGGGGGGTTAAAAGGACGATAATATATTTCTTGCTGCTTCGTGTACATGTTGCCTTCCGTTGGTGCCAAGTTCAAGGGACTGTGGGCCTCGTCAAGCCGTTTTGTGGCTTTTAGCTCACGGCCCTCAACATCTGTATCTTCCGTAGCCTGATGTTGAAATAAAAAATGATTCTGATTCTCAAAAGGAATAATGATGGCGTAGTGGGTACTTAACAAGTGTACTTGCAGTGGGTATTCTAAGATAGCTTGAAAAAGCTAATGTTGTGCGCACGGACGCTGGTTTTATTGCGGCACGGCTGAGGAACGGATCGAGAACCGAAGCGAGGCCAGCAATTGAGAAGGCGATACGCACAAGAGCCCGATTGCGCTATCGCCTTCTGCTGTTGAAGGTGAAGCTCAAGCGTCCTCCAAGTTTTACAGCTGCTCATCGAGGTAATTCCACACAGTGAGGCGCACTTTCTGGGTTGCGGGGTAGGCGCCATGATGATTCTTGCGGCGCGCTTCCGCTAAACAGCGTCGCCAGCGAGGAAAAGGGAGCGTTTTCCTCTCACGCGCTTCCAGTTTGATATGGTATAAGTTTTCCGGTAAGTTATTGCTCAATATGTACACGTCTGTTTTTGTTACCGGTTTACATAAAAGAACCTGGAATTCCTGGCAAGTTTTACTGAAGTTTAAGTCATCAATACTCGTATCGACATTTTACTTTCGTTGGGGAACGACGATCCCCTAATATGGTTAACCTAGAATTTACATTGAAATAAGCGTTTTCTTTTCTTTCGATGCAGTATATGCAGATATGTCTTGTACTGCTTTTTAGTGCGCACTTCTTCCCTTCCTGCTAAATTCACAATTGGGACAGCTGCAGCTTAGATATTAAAATAAAACATTAACATAGTAGAACTATGTATCTTTTTCTTTAAGCAGGCAATGCCCGAGAAGCGCCCGTTTCACCGAAAAAAAAAAAATGGTGGGCAAGCGCTTGATTCACTTTTGCGTGTAGAACGTGGCGAGAGCCTCTACTCCTGCACTCTTTAAAGCCCAGTTGAGCTAAACCGGCCCAATGCTACTATTTTTTATCGAGCAAGGACAGGATCAGCCTGCAGTTTACGAAGACGCTGGCTACTGTCCGCATTATCATCGTAGAAATGACGAAGATGCGCGGCCGGTGGCATGCGACTAAGGTTCAGCGCTGAAAGAGACAGTCAGTGTACGAGCTCAGCGTCCAGCTCGTTCCGTCAGAGCGCGAGCTGAGTCCAGCTCGCGCACTGACGAGGTGATCTGTGTCATCTGTGAGAGCTAAAGTTAGCCAGTGGCTCTGAAGCCCTGTTGTGGGCCCACAATTCTTAAATAACTATATGAACTGAGAAGTGGTGCGTCGCCATGGCTCGCCTCAATGCAATTGAGTTACACAGGCCACTTCATATGCTCCTACAAGCGCTTCTGTCATAAAACTAGGATGGTTCTGGACGCCATAGCAAGAAGATTTTCATCGCGACCTAGTTGAACATATGGTCTTCCCAGTAGAAGTGAGGGTAGGGCGTAAGGAGGCGTCTCGCATTCTCCTAACGCTTAGAAATTAGGTGGAGTGTATCGTAGTGGTACACTTAACGCTGGATGGTACGCTGAGCGGAGCGATTGCCGATCACGTCGACAAGAAAGAAAAAAAGAAAGAAAAAAGAAAGAAAGAAAGAAAGAAAGAAAGAAAGAAAGAAAGAAAGAAAGAAAGAAAGAAAGAAAGAAAGAAAGAAAGAAAGAAAGAAAGAAAGAAAGAAAGAAAGAAAGAAAGAAAGAAGCAGGTTACATTACTGACTGGCTGCGTCTCAAGACACACTTCTTTAACTTAAAACTTTATACGCGGAGTTAAGCATCGAGTGCCTCACTGTGCTTAATATTTCGTAAGTGTGCAAGTCACCCAAATGAGGGCGCAAGAGGTGATGATAAGTACATACGAGCAACAGTGGCGTAACCAGAAATTCTTTTCCGGGTATGTGTGTGTATAGGCGGGGTGAGTTTAGCCTGACACTTGCGCTTCGGAGCTTTCATTCACCGGTGCATGTTAGCTGCGAATCGCAGCATTTCTTATCAGAATATTTCGCGGAAAAGTACAAAATCGCACAAGTTTCAGACGCTGTTTATACTCATAGAAAGATTTTAGTTTAGCCGAGACTGAGGTATTAACCTGAAGTGCTGCATGTTCGCCGAACAACCACGCTCGAAGTTCTCCGAGACGCAACAGTTAGGATATCGCGTAATAATAATGATAACAATAATCAACGTTATTGTATGATTTGTATAAAACGCTGTAGTATTGACCGAGGCTGTGCGGGAGGCTATCTTCCCCGCCGCTTTCGCATCACCCGGACTACATGATCACGTGAACGCTGCGTCTCGGTATCAAGCGTGTAAGGCGTGGGAACGAGCAACGCTGGCATTTCCTCGTGTTTGGCTTAGGGAGGGATAAGCAGTTAGCGTTGATATTCGGCATGTGGTAGATGGCCGATGCTGTGGGAACATCTTCGCTGCTGCGGTACTGTAAACTGTGGTGCCGCGATAAGAAGCCATGGCTTTGGTCAGGGTTGCCGTTGGGTGGACATGAAAAGGCGCTAGAACTCAAGCCAAAAGTAGCCAAAGTAGCCATGTCATTTGATATTATCGCCGAATTTCTAGCCAAATAGAACAGAAGCGGTATTATCAACAGAGTGTTTACTATTGGTGAATAAATGAAACCACTTTGAATAAGTAAAACCACAAGTTTAAAGAAGAGCCATGGCGCCAACTGGAAATTTTCGTCGCCAACGGGGTCCAAAAGTAGCCAATTTGGCTCAAAGTAGCCACCAATGGCAACCCTGGCTTTGGTGTTACGTTTATTTGTTCAATAAAGCAAAAAAAAACAACAACAAAAAAAAGAAACTGAAGTCGGAGGTTGGCCTTATTGGACCAAGCTATCTGAAATAAAATTTATTTTTGCGCAGGAAAGAAAATTCGTCGAATAATATAATATTATGTGGGGTTTTCGCGTCCCAAAACCACGATATGATTATGAGGGACGCCGTAGTGGAGGGCTCCGGAAATTTCGACCATCTGGTGTTCTTTAACGTGCACTGACATCGCACAGTACACGGGCCTCTACAATTTCGCCTCCATTGAAATGCGACAGCCGCGGCCTGGATCGAGCCCGCGACCTTCGGGTCAGCAGCCGAGCACCCTAGCCACTGATCCACCGAGCCGGACGAAAATTGGTCGATCCCGACAATTATTTGAGAAAAATAATTCCTCCGTTTTTTTTTTACGTGCCAAAACCGCGATATGATACTATTGAACTAACTCGATGTGATATGAATCGCGACAAGACCGTGTGGGGCGCCGTAGTGGGGGGACTTCGGAGTGATTTTGACCGCTTGGGATGTTTAGAGATGCACCTCAATCGAGGTACTCGATTTTTCCTGCATTTCGCCTCCGTCGTCACACTCTTGACGTCGCAAATGCGGCCACCGTGCTCGGGATTCGCACCCCTGCCCTCGAGAATAGCAGCTCGACGCCGTGCCTGTTTAGCTAGCACGGTGGTCCTGCAACCCTGTACACATTAATAATGTCCTGTACACATTAACTATGTCACCCTGCTTTGCTACCAGATTTATCGTGTAGGTAGGATATGTCAAGCTGCCCTTAAGCAAGTTTCATCGTGCGGTGCACCTCTGGAGTTGTGCGATAAAATAAACTTACGCCTTACGAAGCGTGGAAACTTGGGCAAGTTGGTAGGACATAATTAAATATACGAACAGCGCATAAGGACAAAGACGGAAGAAGGAAACAACACACAGCGCTGTGTGTTGTTTCCTTCTTCCGTCTTTGTCCTTATGCGCTGTTCGTATATTTAATTACGCCTTACGTTCCGTTCAGTAATCTGTATACTTGTATTTAGTAAGTATGTACTTGTATGTATTTAGTAATCATTCAGGACTTGTTATCTGTGGCGTAGCCGTATACAAGTCTCCGGCGCTATCAAACTTCTTACGTTGTAACAAATACCGAAGGACAAAACAAACACTGCTATCAGCACAAAATGTTTGTGTTCTCATCTTTTTCCATAAAGGGCCACCAGGACGCGCTATCAAATAATAAAACTCAATGAAGCACCGGGAGGGTCAAAGCGTGGACTAGATAGTTACGCCGACGTTGTCCAGAAGCACATATCACGTGCTCCTTTCGCTATGCTCAGTCGGGAAACATGTGCTCACGCAAAAAAATAAATAAATAAATGAATAAATAAATAAAAATAAAAATAAAGAAACAAAAGAAAAAACCAAAAGAAAAAAAGTGCACTTCTTGATTCACGCGGCTTCGACACTATAAACGCTAAAAAATACACTCCAGCGCAACCGAACACGCCACTTGAAGAGCTCCGTGGGGTTGGTGTGTTTTTCGAAAAGTACGCAGCACTTTTCTTCTAGCGTAGGCTCGAATTTTCGTGCATATAGGAGGTTTGCCGCCTCGGTTCACGCTCCTTTTAGGTGTATTCTATGAGTTCATTGCTATGTAAGCTATGCAGCTCCTCCAGAATCGGACGCATCGCAGCTTTTTGCACCTGACGTGGTTTTGTGGCACTGCCTCCGTGATCGGTTCACGTTTGACCAAGCGACGACGTCGCGTGATGAAGTTATCATCGGCGTGATAATATGGGACGTCACAATGACGTCATGATGACGTTGTTGCAATTTCACGAAAATTCGCAATCTGTGACCTTAATCTGTGACGTCATATGATGACGTCGTGAAGCAGTAATCTTTGATCCTGTGACATTTTCAATCATTCGTGCTGACACTGGCGGTAACTTTTTCTCGTTTGTTGAGTCATCTAAGGCTTTCGCCTTGATAGTGAAGGCCATAGAAGGCGAGGGCCGGGCAGTGAATCCTTTTGGTGGAAGGAGCGAGATACGGAGCACGCTGGATTGTCAGCTTTTTTCGCCTTAAGTGTATAGGCTACATGTCATCCAGCCTCTGTACTGAACACGATGGAGCATCCGTTATTCCTTGCGCGAGAGGCAGCCGGGTGGTTGTGAGTCAGCCGTAAGCTATGGGAACCCCCGCGACCTTTACAGTACAGCGGCGAAGACGCCTCGAGTCTCGAGCGAATGAAAGACTTATGCCGCAATGCGGAGCGACATTCCATTCGGGACCGCAATCCCCGCAGGATTTTTTCTCCCTCCGTTCTTTATAGGCGCACCGACGCAGCTTAGCGTCGTGGCGTTGAAAAAGGGGCTTCTCCCACGCACGCACGGTCACTACGGCGTCGAGCCGGAACGTGTGGGCGTTGATCGTAACGAGGTTGTAAATAAATAACGGAGTGGCAGTTGTCGCAGCCGTGCGCTGGTGGGTGAGATGTACTCAACGTGGCTTTTTGGGCTAGTTGGTTATACGATTCAAAAGGGGGCACAGCGCTAATACACACGGACGAGCAAGAGACAACAGGACAAGCGCTAACTTTCAACTTGAAAGTTGAAAGTTAGCGCTTGTCCTGTTGTCTCTTGCTCGTCCGTGTGTATTAGCGCTATGCCCCGTTTTGAGATGTACTCTCTTGCCCTTTCCTCTTTTGGCAGAGACAGGGAGGCAGGCCCGTAGCCAGGGGGGGGGGGGAAGGGGGGGCTAGCCCCCCTTCCCCCCCCGAAATGCGGATGGAGGGGTTGTTTTACTGAGCATATATAATCAAAACATGTGTTTCTCAAGCTAAAGTGGTTGCTTGGGCGAGTTGGTACGACATACTTCATATAAAAACAGCGCAAAAAACGGAGGACAAGAGAAAGAAGGACACTTTTGTTAGATACTGTACAAGTATATATTGCGCGGTTCTAGCAAATAAATCTTGTTGTAAGTCAGCGCCCCGCCTGTGTCCTTCTTTCTCTTGTCCTCCGTTTTCTGCGCTGTTTTTATTTGAAGTATGTTTTTCAAGGTTTTCAACACGTGCCCCCCCCGCCGCCCCCCCTCGCCCCCCCCCCCCTTTTTTCCCCCGAAAAAAATTTCTGGCTACGGGCCTGCAGGGAGGAATAATACATAAAAGCGGTCAGTTAGAGCGGTGACAACTGCTGAAGTATATAGCTGTTTCAAGCCATTTCGCGCTTTCTTTAATTTATCATATGCAGTGGACGAAACCAATGCTTCCTTTTCGGAAAACATTTTAACATTTCAGGACACGCTGTGGACTCGTGTAGGAGCAATAGGGTGATCATCTGAAGAGGCTGGATAAGAGACTCACTTTGTGCTGATATATACAACATTTCGCCTTAAATTACCTGCATGTGATTACGTGATTGAAGAATATTAGGAAACATAAAGAAAGGCGAGACAATTGTTCTGATTCGAGAAACGGATTCCTCCTGTGAGGTGTAGTTCTTAGTGATTGTTTTTATCGATGACGAACGATTGCCATGCTCCCGTTCTCAGTCCGGGACATAGACGATTGCGTCGAAATAGAAGTTCTTTGGGGAAAACAACATCGACAACGATGCCCTCAATTGCTAAAAACCTCGCCCTGGCCTTCAGCGTCGATAATAGTCTGTTCTTGTCGAGATACATCTGCCGATATAAAATTGTGATATATATGTGAAAAAAGCAAAGTGACCGAAGAGCCAACTTGCCGCCGGTAGGGACCGAACCTGCGACCTAACTTCCCACCAGCAGAAAGCGAACCTGGGAACTTCGGATACGAAAGTCGCAGGTTCGATCCCTACCGGCGGCACGTTGTGTTTCTGTCCACTTTACATTCTTCACATCTATATCACAATTATTACATACACTTAAAACAGTACAATTAAAATCGCCCGTACCTTTCTTTGCTTTATTATCTGCTGGTTTTCGTTAAGGTTATGTCAAACAAAGAAAGGTGCCGTCGAAAATTCCCTTCCTTCACTCATTCGTTACCAATTGTCGCAGAAACTGCCAGCGCTCGAGTGTTACGCACACAACTCTGTGCACTGCAGGCGTTGCGGACCAAGCGGAACGCCGACAGCTCCGTTACGACAAGCGAAGCCAGTCGCAGTGCACGTGCCAGCCCTGCATGCGCACGAGCTCCGACCGAGGGGCCAGCGCGCGTGACGGAGGAAGAAAGCGAGTTAGAGGCCAGTGGCTAGCGATAACGACAGAGGTCGAGTTCACTCTCTTTCGTCCTCGTTCGCTTTATCGGTTACGCTGCCGACGCCAGCCAACGGTGACGCCGCTCAACGCAGGAGCGGGCGCCTAAGAGCTGCACTCTAAAAAAACAAAGCTCGCTTGGTCCTTTCCGCTCTGTTCAGTTGTCGCGGTTATACCGAGGCTACCATTGATGAACCAAAAAACCAACAAAAAATCACAGCATATCCATGAAGTGAATGATGATGAAGGAGCTTGCTCCAGAGTTTAAATCCGGTTAACCGTGAATCCTCTGTAAATATGCTCAATCATCATCATATAAAGAAGTTGCTCTGAGCTCGTGGTCTGCTTGTCTTTGCGCCCGCTTCGCTGCGGCCTCACGGGCCCGTGCGGCCTCCGGGTCCACTTGTCGACGAACCCGTTTAGCTTCGGCATCGCGAGCCCCTCGCTGCTGCCGCCGCCTCGGTGCTGCTAGTGGCTTGTGCTTGCTGTCGGCGCTGGCGTCCCTCGTCGGCCTCGCGAGCTCTCACCGCAGGGTCTTGGCGCCGAGCCCGCGCTGCTGCTGCATTGCGAGCCCTCCGCGCTGTTGCCTTGGCTTCTTCGGTGTTCATGATGAGTAGCAGTAGCGAAGTGCGCTGAGTCAGCGTCATCGTCATCGTTATGACGTATAGTGGGTACATTGCATGTGCTGTGCCGTGATGGCAGAAAGAGAAAGAGAAAGGTCTGGAACGCGCTTATTCTTCATCGTCATTAGCGTCATCGTTATCGTCATGGCGTATAATGGTTACCTTGCATGTGCTGTGCCGTGATGGAAGCGTCATCGTCATCGTACCTCTAGCGCCTCTAGCGCGAGCAATGAGAACTAGCGCACACGGCAGGAGGGACGAGAGACTACCCCCCAGCAAAAGGAGCAAGCTCCTCAAAGAAAACAACTACAACAAGAAACTCACAGGGTCCCTCGTGCATTCGCATAAGAAGACTCGAAGGCGGAAGCCATCCCGTGCAGTCATCATCGTCATCACCTTCATCACCAAAGGATGATGGGGACGATGATTATGAGGGTGATGAAGATGATGATTTGGCATCATTCGTGTTGACAACAACACCTACGTCCAAGATCACTTGTCCTGTTTGATGAGACATATAAGGCAAATAACGTGATACGCCTTAAAAAGGCGTATTACGTTCCTTTGTGCGGACGACGCGTTGCGCTCCTGCGTCTGCGCACCGGAACGTCGGTCCCGCCTGAATTCAGTAATCGATGCATCGACATTTGGCTGGAGCCACACTGAAAGAAGGTCTGCCGCGATGGGGCGGTGGTTTGGGGCTCGTCGGCTGACCCGAAGGTCGCGAGTTCGATCCCTGCCGCGGCGGTCGCACTTCGATGGAGGCGAAATGCTGGAGGCCCGTGTACTGTGAGATGTCAGTGCACGTTAAAGAACACCACATGGTCGAAATTTCCGGAGCCCTCCACTACGGCGTCTCTTATAATCGTATCGTGGTTTTGGAACGTAAAACCCCAGATATTATTATTACATTATTACACTGAAAGAAGCTATGTGTGCAAATACGGACACAAGAGAAGACAACAAATAAAGGGCGGGCTTCGTGTTTTTCTTTTCTCTTCGCTTGTGTTCGAGTTTGCCCGCCGTACCTCTCTTTTTTCTTTTTTGCGATGAATCCATACCATGTATATCTCGATTTTCTTTCAGAATGACTTTTTCGTGCTCGCGATGTCGATGAGCCAGGCACAGCTCACCATCAGCGCTAAGAATAAGGCGTATTTCTGACATATCGAACGCTTCACAGCAACATTCAACGACTGTGCTGTTCCCAGATGAACCCTTAGTCGCCGGAAAGCCATTTACCCCAACATAAACATTCCATATGTCATTGCTATAATTTCGCATGTTTTCATATGGAACACAACAGGGACGTAGGCAGAATTTTTTTTTTTTCGGGGGGTACACCTCCTTGATCTGAAGTGAGGGCCGAGCAGGCGCTCCGTATGCTTTACTACACTGAGCAATGTGTCATTTTGGGGGGATTTTGGGTTTACAGGGGGCAGGCGCCTCGTCAGACTTTTATGCCTTTTCGCCGTTGCCCTTGGCAAACTGTACATTTTGCTTTTTGCCTGAAAATAAAATTTCAATTTCAATTTCACTATGCCATGGGGGAAAAAAATTGGGGGACCCTTAATCTTCGCCTTTAGGAGTTGAACGCGATAGCGACATCCTGTCCCGAGTGCCAACTTCAACCATTTAGTGCATACTTGCTATGCACCCACTACGTAGTGCTAACTTCTAAGGGAATACGCGCAGTAAGGTGTGTGCCGTTTGTAATGGGTGGCCGGCTTTACACTACGAAATCGTTTTGATAGTAACATATCCTGACGCCCGATGGCAATGTACGCTTGTACCACGCAATATTCCTGGGATATTGCATGTTATATTGCGACGCCTCTATAAAGGACGCTTGCGTTTCCAAGCATTTCCAAGCAGAGGAAGTTATTTTCACTGTATTTCCAAGCAGAGGCGTGGCTGAGTGGTAGAACACCTGCTTGCCACGCAGACGGCCCGGGTTCGATCCTCACTCGGACACGGAAATTTTTATTATTTATTTTATTTGCATCTTTCTTGATTTTTCGGTCATGGACAAGATGATGATTTTTCGCTCACAACCAACGACGCCGACGCCGACACCGACGCCGACGCCGGAATTTCTGCGAAACGAGCTCTTAAACGCTATCGCGTTAAAACTTCAGGGGGGGGGGGGGGGAGGCATGAGCCCGGTGTGCCACCTCCTGGCTATACGCCACTGGAGCACAATACAAATCAGATAGATTTGCCATATATTTCTGTAAGAATGTTGCGGAAATAAGTTGAATTATTGCAATTACATTGGGGATGTTTCGGTAGGGATGATAATTTCCTTCACTACCTGTTGAAAAGCAAAACAATTAACCTCATCTAAGCACCTTGTCGTAATTATCTATGGGGTTTACTTTTGTTTATTGCTATCTTTTACGCCAAATAACCTCTCTCAATCACTGGCGACACTTCCTAGAAGGGGGGCACACCGACTCGCACTGACGTCACAGATTTTTGCGTGGTTGGTTGCGTTCGCGTGCGCATGTATGCTGACGTATGAAGGAAGGAGAATTGTTCGAAGAGCTCCTTTCTTTGTTACACCCAAGCAGTGAGACGAACAGGCAATTAAAACTGCGAAGGAGTGCATATGGGGTTATTATTTGTGGCTTAGCTGTATTCTAATGATTATGAGCTAAACTGAAAGGAATTAAAGTGGGTGAAAAAGCAGCCTTTCCATCGGCGGGATCCGAACCCTCGACCTTCGTATCACGCATGCGGATGTGTTTTGCAGCTCTTTTTAATCTGTCACAAATACGCATTACCAACTGCAGATTAGATTGACGTTTCTATACAGTCCCTCTATAGGTCCGTACACATTTCCGTACTCTGTAATGAAGTCTCTCTTCACCGTTGAAACGTTGTCTCCGCTCCGTTGGTTGTTTTATCTCCTCGGGTGGGCTTATACACACGCTGACTGGATGGAGGAATGGGAAAAATACTGCCGCGCCACCGCCCTTTCACGTACTGCAGGTACACTAGAGCGACTTCGCTTTGCTGTTTGTGTTTGCGTCGACAGCGCGGTGGTGCGAAAGTGCGCGTGTTTGCCTGCCCGTACACCGGGAGATCGCGAGAAAGAAAGAAAGAAAGAAAGAAAGAAAGAAAGAAAGAAAGAAAGAAAGAAAGAAAGAAAGAAGGAAAGAAAGAAAGAAAGAAAGAAAGAAAGAAAGAAAGAAAGAAAGAAAGAAAGAAAGAAAGAAAGAAAGAAAGAAAGAAAGGGTTGACTGATTACGAGTGCCGACAGTCGTCGCGTGCGCCGGGGGGCGTCTGTACAAACTCTCGTGTCTGTGTGCGTACTACTATAAGGTAGGCGCGCTATAGTGAGAGCGTGGTCGACTGTAGCTATTGGAAACTAATCGACTGCTTGTGTTGTCTCTCCCTGAAATACATCAACTGTTAACGTGAGCGTGCGATGTTCCCCACCTGTGTCCGGGTAGGTTTTAATCGCGAGCATATCGCAGCGTATTAAAGATTAAGATGGCAGCCATCTGCCGTTGGTACCATAAAGCTATACGAGCAAATACATACGAATTGCTCACAAAGGAAAGTTTTTATCTTTTGTTTCGTCACGCGAACGCTGGAAAGACGAAGTGAGCGCCTTAAGGTTTTTACCTTAATAGAGATACGTCATGATGGGCGACACCAGATTCAGTGGCGTAAATGCAGAAAAATCACAAAAGGGATCATACATCTTGCCATGGCGGCCGTCTTGTTTTTTATAAATAGAGGTTTTATTTTTACTATTTAAAAATTGAAATCATGCTTTCGAATCAAATTGATAAAACAAACATGGGTTCCCAGCTCGCGCAATTTCATTGTTCTATTGAGTTTTCTCTGAAACAATTCGGCGGCAGTTGAGATTCAATAGTCTCACACAGCTGAGGGGAATTGATTCTCTTGAGCACAGGTACACACTGAAAGATAAACAGACATTAAGAAATGTTGAACGCGCTAAATGTAACTATCAAGCAATTCAGATAAGTGATGTTTGAAAGATAGGTTTCAAGGGAGGACACTTGCAAGGGGTGTCCCCCCCTAGCCTGAGCACAAGGGGGGGTTTGGACCAGACCCCCCAAACCCCCCCGGAATTTACGCCACTGCCCAGATTAATTTCGACCACGTGAGATTCTTCGAGGTCCCTGTAGGTCTAAGCACACGAGTGTTTCTCTTTTTTTTTTCGCCATTTCGCCTGTATCTATATAATGCGGCCGCAGGGGCCCCAAATAGAATCCTCGTCATGGAACGTACCTGCGCAACTCCCGTTTTTTTTTTCTCGCCATTTCGCCGTCATGCAAATGTGACCGCAATCGCCGGGAAACGGAAGTCGCGTACTGGAACGTAGTTGCTCAACTCCCTTACCTCGTAAGCTTCCACGAAGGATAGCTAGTCGCTTGTACAGAAGAATTAGTAGGGTAGTTTCAATGTGAAAAACAAGCGAAAAGAAAAAAAAAGGTCCGGCAGATTCCATGCATTGTGGGAATTCGTTTTATGCGAAGCAGTCAGCGAGTAGCTGCTTATGCCGCACTTCAAGCCACGTCTAACGAGGTGGATCGATGTCTTTATGTAATTTGTGTTGTTGTGGACATACTGTGGGCTTACCAGGCACGTTGACCACACTGGCGCCTACAGGGTAGCTCATTGTTCGACGTAACGCCGCCGCTGACGTTACAGCAAAGACGTTACAGCAAAGACGTTACTTTTATTTAAGGAAGGTGTAAGCAGCGTTCGTCGGCGCCCTCCTGAGGAGACGAGCAGCGCTGGAGTACAGGTAGTCTAGTCATAGCAGCACATATGTAACCGTGTGGCTGGAACACTGAAATCACCACCTATAAGAAACTTTGTGCCTTTATGTTGTTTAATGCACGCACAGTGTATTGTAAAGTTCTCAACGACTATTTTCGCTGTCCTGGGTTGATATAGGCGGGGAATCGACTGTCGCGCATACCCGCATGCCATGGGCTGTGATATGCTGGTATGCGCCGCGCATGACTGTGGTAAAGGTTTTCATGACGTGCGCGACCGGCATGTCATGTTATTCATGTCATGACCTGTCAGTCATATTCACCATACACTGATACCCTCCTATGCCAATTTCGGCATATACCAATTAAGCTACGGAGGTGACCACGAGAGCGCCGAGACATAGGCAGCTAGGTAGATCTCGGGGGTGCTGTGGATATGGCACTCGGCTGCTGACCCGAAAGTCGCGGGTTCGATCCCGACCGCGGCTGTCTCATTTTGACTGAGGTGAAATGCTAGAGGCCCGTACCCTGTGCGAACCAGTTGACGTTACAAAACACCAGATAGTCGAAATTCTCGAAGTCCACGGCGTGCTTTATAATCATATCATCGTTCTGGCACGCGAAACTCCATACATTACGATGCAGGTAAATAGAAACGTTCAAAGCGCCTTGGGCTTGCTAAGAAATGCTTCGCGTTTAGAAAGCTAACCGGGAGTGGACACACCGGCAAGGCAAGCATTCCATTCTGCTTGCGAACGACATGGACGAGCGGCGCGGTTGCTTTAAATACCATCCGCCATTCCCAGCATTGTTATTCAGATGCGCTGCCAAATCGTGTCGCACATTGCATGCAACTTGACACTTGGCGCTCTGCACGGAGTGAAGAGAAAAAGTTAAGCTGTACAAGGGTGACGCGAAGGAAAAATACAAAGCAAATGTTGGCAGCATCCGCGATGCTCATCGCATGGGTGTAATTTTTAGATTGCCCATCGATTCTTTCTTTTTTCTTTTGGAGCGGCACGCCTTGCGTCACTTCCTTACTCAGACATCCACTACGCTCCTGATGGACAGCGACGTTCAGCCCGTACAAAGGACATGACATCTTATCAGCAGCAAGAAAAGAAAGCGTTGCCGAAGTCGCAGAAATATCCGTGAACTATGCGGGACTTGGCTCCACGGATGAATATCCCGCCAAAAAGGGACTCCTTGAGCAGAATTATAATGACAGCCGTGCTTACAAAAAGAAACAACCGTAACGTTGCCACGCTCAGACTTCTTGTCACAGAGATAAGGGTTCAATGTCATTGTCCGTGGAAACAACCGAAGCAATACAAACAAAACTCATTAGCAGCTTCCCTGCAAGCGGACTTGTTTTCTCGCGATGCTCGAAGTCTTGGCTTCGTTCCCGATGGTGCGAAGGCAGGTGACAGTCGGCGTTAGGTTTGGCACACGTGCAAACGCTGAAGGAGGGAGAAATACATGGACGGTGTGTGAGCTTCGCCTTCAAGAGTAGAACGCGATAGCGTAATCGGGCCCCGTGCGCATCACTTTCTCAATCCCTAGCCTAGTTTCACTTCTGGGTGGCATCCTCAACCATGTCACAGGGAAAGGATGGTCTGTGCGCGTAGCATTGTCCGCTTCAACGACTTCCTAGATTGCCTGCTGCATGTACAGTTGCGGATTCCTACCACGTCACGATTCCTCCTCTTGTGAATTCGCGAAGTACACACTACACGTCCGTAAGGCGACACGAGCACCTGCGCAGATGCAGTTTGTTGATGCTGTTGCTGATGATGATTATTTATGTCTGAACACTTTGCAATGAGTGAGCCTTTAAATCATGCACTCGTGGCACAATTCGGATGTTTTTTTTATGCCTGGAGTGATTCTGCGCTTCTACCATGCAGTATTAAACGCGTACAGGAGACCCCTAGCAGTACGTGACATTCTTAGAGGGTTTTTAAAGACGATAGTTTTTCTTGGGATACTTCAACGCAGAGATTTTGATCTATCTATCTATCTATCTATCTATCTATCTATCTATCTATCTATCTATCTATCTATCTATCTATCTATCTATCTATCTATCTATCTATCTATCTATCTATCTGTCTATCTGTCTGTCTGTCTGTCTGTCTGTCTGTCTGTCTGTCTGTCTGTCTGTCTGTCTGTCTGTCTGTCTGTCTGTCTGTCTGTCTGTCACACAATTCAGCCACCCGGCCAAAGTTAAACACTTGCTGAACGCCCGGCCATCTTAAACTGGTGTCTGCCTTCATACTTGTGAACATTGTCGATCAAAAAGCAAATATTACGCATATCTGAGGCGCAACATCAATACGTCAGTATTAGGTGGTGTGTTCCTTTATTAGAAAATACATAGATACGTAATTCTAAAGACCCTAGTGTTTCTTAGGCTGCGCTGAAAATGCGATGCTCTGCACGAAAAAGCCTGGCAGTGGCCCTGGGTTCTGCACAAGCTCATGTTTCCCGATGCCACTGTCGGATGGCGTCCATATCTCGCGCAGCACCTCCTCTATTTTATCAATGCCAGCCAGATGCGGCCGATTCAACATAGAGTAGGCACTGTCTGAGGCAAGGCAAAACATAGTAGTACGGCCGGCAGAAGACTATCGTCTTTCGACGACATTTGCAGCGAAGCACGCAGATACGCGGTCAATATTTTAACAGTGATGCTGTTCTCGGTCCAGGCTATCATGTCCGGCGACCGTCGTAGATCGTAGTGGGATTTACCCGCAAAACGTAGGGGAATCCCACTAGGGGTATGTGGCACTCCTCCCACCACTCCCACTACTCTCACAACTCACCACTACGCCCGCTACTTCTTCCGCCACTCCTCCCACCTCAGTCACCCACTTCATCCCACTTCATTCCAACTTCATTCCAGCTTCATCCCACTTCCTCCATCCCACTTCATTCAACGCCAGTGCACGCCACCAGCTTCGGCGTTTTCACAAGTGTCCACAAGTTTTCACAAGTGTTTGACAAGTTTTCACAGCCGGCTATTTTTTTTATCTGCCTACCCGTCCCGACGTGGGAGCGGCCCGCTGCTCTACCGCCTTCAGCGGTAGTGTTCCTCAGGACCTCAATAAAGTTCTGTGTCTGTCTGTCTGTTCTGTAGCAATTTCAAGCACGACCGTGGCTTTATGGTAGAATACCTCCTTGCCACACAGAAGGACTTTGTTCGACTCGCACTCGAACCGGAAGGTTTTATTGTTCCTTTATTTGAACCTATCTCAATTTTTCGCTAACGGACAGCGCTGATTTTTTGCTCACAACCGACGACGACGCCTTCGCCGTCACCAGAATTTCTGCGAAACGAGCTCTTCAGCGCTGTCACTTTAAAACATATAAAGGGCGAAAGGTAAATACGGAGAGCCAGCAGGGTGAGAAACGGACAGTCGGGCAGATTGGCGGACAAAACCACACGGACAGAGACATATCAGCTTGGTAGTACCAACTCTATCATAGTCGCCGCACTTAATTTCATGCCTAAAGAAGAGATTGAAGCGAAGAAAGCTTCATGGAAAACAGATTGTTGCATTTTTAATACGACATAATAAATTTCCTCTGACAGTGATGTATTGACGATTTGAATTATTTCCCTACTATATTATATTTAAAGGAGAGTGAAATCATTTCTTCAAATGCCCTCTCCGGGAACAAAAAGGAGGTGAGCATTCTCACAGGCATTGCAGGGTTAAAGATAGATAGATAGATAGATAGATAGATAGATAGATAGATAGATAGATAGATAGATAGATAGATAGATAGATAGATAGATAGATAGATAGATAGATAGATAGATAGATAGATAGATAGCAACATTGATTGAGAACGACCGACGCGCGGGTGTGCAGGTAGAAGACATACAAGCAGAAGAAAAATGTAAGTAAAAAGAAAAAAAGATAGACGTGGCAATAGACGAAAGTAATAGGATAGATCTCGGAAAAGAAGGACCCCACGGGCGCTTTGAGTGACAGGCAGCTGCTTACGGGATACTACTAAACCTGGCTGGTTGGTGACGAGTTGGCGATTATAGTGTACGGGGTGTATTATTAAAGACGCACTCCGCAATTAGAGGCGGGCTCGGGAGCCGGCGGCCAGCGATTTGGCGCGCGCTATAAGCGGTTACGGTGGTTGGCTTTGGCACGGTCATTTGGACGTGACGATCTGACGACAGACGAAGAAAAAGATGCCGAGAAGTCATCCGTCATTCGTGGCGGTCTACACGCGCAACACCTGCAAGGTGACACTCGTCATTCCAGCTGTTTTAATCGCCTCGGAGTAACGTGTGTCGCGCAAGCGCGTCAACCGCAGCATTCGTAATGTCGTCCACTTCACGCGGTTACGAACGCGGAAGATAACGCAATCTACTCGTAAAGATAATAGGCGATGCTACGTAAATCTACACTTACGTGAGGGACTGTTGCGCATAACGGACTGACGACGGGAAATAGTGGGAGGGGGGTCGAGATTTTCCTAGAAAGGTGACACTCGGTGTGTGCGTAGCTCTGTTGCCCGCGTTTTTTGCAACGCCGGAAGTAGTGGAAGCCAGATCACAAGCTGTCTCTCGTGGCACGTGGGAGTACCCATGACAGCGCTGGCACGAAGAGGGGTGCACATTGGACGACTTGAACGGATCCGGATCTCATTCTAGTATCATCGAGTTTGATGTCGGCGTGAGCCCTGTTTTTAGGGGCGAAGCTCCTAAGGGTGTGGGTCTGTCCCTCCTCTGTAGTTGTTGTAGTAGTAGTAGTAGGTAGGTAGGTAGATAGCCACGTATAGTGGAATGTACCCACTCCACGTGATAAAGATGACGATGACGCAGTATAGTGGAATGTACCCACTAAACGTGATAACGATGAAGTATAAGCACGTTCCAGTATAGTGGAATGTACCCACTACACGTGATAACGATGAAGTATAAGCGCATTCCAGTATAGTGGAATGTACCCACTACACGTGATAACGATGACGCTGATGACCATGAAGTATAAGCGCGTTCCAGACCACACATTCTCTTTCTGCCATGGATGAAAACGATCGAGCTTCGCCCACTCATCATCATTCACTTTGTGGATATGGCGTGATTTTTTTTTCTTCATTGTCCTCGATAGCTCGACGGACACAGGCACTGCCGGCGGCGGACAATATTGCCGCGAAAATCCACTGTATTTTGAGCTAATGACGACTTACATCGTGAAAGTTACGAACGTCAACATCATTTGTGCTTGTTCAGCCGGGTTCTACATAACAGTGGTGTCATTCAAAAAGTGTCAGTTCCTTTTCAATAGCGGCGGGGCCTGTTTTAACCTCATGATGATGCTCGGCGCAAGCGGAGCGCGGAAGACACTTGCGCATGTAATGCAATAATATCAGGGGTCTTACGTGCCAAAACCACGATATGATTATGAGACACGCCGTAGTGGAGGGCTCCTTAAATATTGACCATCTGGTGTTTTCTAACGTGCAACGACATCGCTGACACTCACGCAAGATTGCCCACTAAAGGAAGCATATATACATTGACATGTAGCTTAGCAGGATAGGGCCCCATCCCTAGCGAAAATTCTCATATGACACATATGCCTCGTATCCAATAATCTCGTATGAACACGTATTCTCGTATGATGATACGAGATTATTGGATATGTGTCATACGTGTCATATGAGAATTTTCGATAGGGATGGCGTCGTATTCTGTTACTGTGAATTGTCCCTACATACATAACTGTCAGTTATGGCATTGTGCCAATCATGTCAGTTATGTCATACTGTCGGGTGTTCCTACGTACATAACTACTGTCACTCCTGCGTATACTATGCTGTGAAAGTTAAAACTCCGCCATATTGAGAGACTTTGCAAGGGCGTCGTCTTGAGCTAATCCAGTCATAGTGAGCCATGGCAAAACTGTGCAAGACCTGGGTTGGCGTGCGGACGCCCGTTCTGCGCATTGGTTCATATAATGCAAAACCAACTGGCCTGACAGCGTGGCCATGCTATCCAGATTGGTGAGTGACGGTATCCCATTCTACCGTTACTCACACTCCAGTGGCTAATGAGAATCGTGTTTTTTGCCGACGAAAGCTACTTTTTAACCAATCGCGAGATGGTGAGCGAAATGTTGTACAGGATCGCGCTCCAGGATCGGATTCCTGCATATGATTCACTGGCTAAGGCGGCAGAATCCATAATAATAATTACCGGTGTTTAACGTTCCAGAAACCACGATATGATTATGAGGGACGCCGTAGTGGACAATTTGTACCACCTGGGGTTCTTTAACTTGCACCTAAATCTAAGCACACGGGCCTCAGGCATTTTGCAGGCCGGGATGTGATCCCGAGAGCTGCGGCGGAAGCCAAGCGTCGTAGATTCGATCGTATTGACAAAATGAAATGTACAGGCGCGCTCAATATGACTTGCAACACGGGAGCGCGTGGCCTGACGGTTTCAAAGGTTGCGTATGGCTTCAACTTGTTTTTATTTCAACAACTAAATATTATTTTCTTATTTGGGATCATACCCAAGTGAGAGAAACGCGTTTAGTAATGCAAATAAGGGCTAGTGGAACCCATGCGCAATCTTTGAACTCGTGAGCATACGCGCTCCCGTGTTACAAGTCATATTGAGTGCGACTGTATGTCCTTACAAAACACGGCCCAGCGACTGACGCGGAACGAACGTAAAACAGCGCGTGTCCGGCGGATGGTCCACCATTCGTCCACGAATTCGTCTCTTTTTTTTTCGTTGCGATATATTACGCGGAGCCCCAGCAGCAACATTAAAGTGACTACGCTTTTCAAGGCACACCGGAGCGCCGCCGTTGGCGTGCTGACTTGCCCAAGGCGTCTCTCCTTCGCTCGGCTGCGTCGACGCTCTTGACCTGCTTTGGCCGAGACGTGGCTGCCGAGTCACGGGCGGCGACTCGCTGCGAACTGAAAGGGAACTCAGGCGGCGAGGAGGGCCCCGGTCTTCCTGGCGCGATGGCTCTTCTTCATCCAAGGACTCGGCCCTGACAAGGGCAGCATGCGGTGGAGCCCGTTGCGTCGGCCACCGTCTCTTATATCCCCGTATATATCCTTCCGTATTTTTTATGTCTTCCTCCGTCACTCTCTTCCGCTTCCTCTTGTGTTGATCTAAAGTGTGTTTTATCCCATGAATTTTCTCTATGCACATTTCTCACTGCTGGGCACTGCTATTCGGACCGCTGCCGGAGCAAAGGGATCCTTTGTACACTTGTGGCCCTGCCTATCCTTACAGCGGGAGGCGGTGCGGATGGACCTGTGTTTTTATGAGGATATATGAAGTGTATTTCACGAACCATTAAATGTGCTTCCGACGCTGACGCGTTTTGCAGTTGAACTCTCCCAATGACGTCGTCCTGAGCAACTCCAGCGGAAGTTTCCTCACCCGAGAAGCCATGTTGGTCTCCATGCCGTTAAGACGTCGTGCTGTTTTAGCCGTACACTGCAAAAACGGCTTAGATTTTGCTACAACATAGTACACCTACTCATTTTCTCTAAAGAAAAAAAAAAGAAAAAGAAACACATTTTGAAAATTTTCTTACGCTTGCCATTTAGCTTGCTTGCTTTCGTATTATATTTTCGCGAGTGTGCATTTCCGTAATGAGTCTTACTAAGACAAGCATTGCTCCCTAAAATCAGCATATTTAGAATTACGTTCTCAAATGCTCGACCGGGGCTAGTTTCATAGCTTATCTACCTGAAGATTCCTCACGTTACACGGTATGTTGCATGACTTCTACTTGTAATGTAGGTCTGAATAAAGAAGATGAAATGAATTCGGTGCGTACAGTCAAGTTCAAGAGAATTCAAGGCTAGCATTATGAATGAGCTTCTCAATGATCAATTAAGTATATTCCAGGTGAGTATAATTCGCATACAGTGACTTGTCACCGCGGAGTGACGGTCACTTTACATCGCGAACGGAATACCACAATGTGTCTTGCATACAAGAAGACACCACGGGGTGTGCCTTTTACTCCAGTTCATGCATTGGTTCGCATCGTTCGGTGATCTTTTATGAATTTTGTTCCCAGCTTCGTTGGCTCGGGGCTTTTCATATTACCGGTCGTTACATTTCCATAGCTTCTCCATGCCCTGTGGTGGAATCAGATACGTACTATGCAATATGGATGTGTTTATGTTTGCACTCAGAATGCCATCGTCTCCTACTGCAAGCAGACCTCCACTTAAGTGTCTAAACGAACCATGACCGCTAGATAGACGGTAACGAATTCCGCAAAACACTGCTTCTATTGATGCACAACGCATAACTCACCTCCCACATGTAACACAGATATACATATTCAAAGTAATGCCTGAAGGGCAACTCTATATCGAAATAAAAAATATTCCATGGCAGCAATGCTTCACCGCATAGACTGACTGATTAATGACCAGTGGCGGTGACTTTGTATCCAAGGCGACCATTTCATCTCAAAAATGGAAGACTAGTCGAAAGCTCTTCTGAGGTTGCTTGTGGTTCCCTGTATGACGAAATTATGAACAGTGTTCAAAATATTTAGGCCTATAATCGCACGCGTTTAGCTACGATGCGTGAACAATGCTGAAAGCGATTATCTTTTTTTTTTTTCTGTTTTGCCTTCGTGGCAAAGTTAACATGCAGAAACAGACCATCCGCGCACTATATCACACGATCTTCAGTCCGTTTTTCCTTTCTCAAGTTTGGCTACAATATTCATCGCTGATGTCCTTCACTATCACTGCTTCATTAATTTGCGCCGCAGTATAGTCTCACGTATCCCACGTAAATTGATCAATGACCCTTGACGATGCCACCGCGCATGCACGGCAATATCTTCGAAGGGAAGGACCAGGGCCGCTTTGCTTCAAGACTTCTCGAGGAAGATTTTTCTTTTTCGTTTTCGGAAATCGTGAGCTGGCATTCAGCTCCCGCAGACGATGCTTTCGAAGAACGCCTAATTGATTTTCTTGAGCTCATTAATTGGACGGCTTTGTGGCTCCGAGCTATAACACGTGCGCTGTGCGTGACTCGTCGTGAGGTCACTCTGCAGGAGCAGGCGTACTCTTTACGAACACGCATGCCGGCGTCATTGTGCGCGCAGAACGAATGTCCCTCGATGGAACGGGGCAGTTCCCGCCGGGGACGTCCGCAGTACGTCCCGAGGTCTTTAATTCCTCATTTGTACGTCTATGTACAGACAACTCGTCCGCTGTACTAAGCGCCACCTTGTGCATCGCGGTGTCTCGTTGCGCAATTAATAACGCCGGGTGCTTGCACGTGCAGGACATTCAACGTTCCCACGTCTCGCGTGCAACGGCTCACTCTTGATATACGGACTTTGTGTTTCTCACGGCCCCCGGATGTTTCCCGCGTGAAAACGCGGATACGAATATGAGCAGCGAGGTGGAAGAGAAGGAAGGAGAGAACGCGGACGTCCGTGATAGTGAAAACGAAACAACGGGTGCTTGAGGGCAGAAATGCCAGACCCTGACTTGAGAGCCTTGGAGAAAAGACGTTTTATTGTACGAGCGTGAGGCGTCGAGACGCCTTTTATACGCTATAACTCATACTCCTTTCGCGTGCGGCGTAAACTGAACGCTGTGTAACTTTGTAGGCGCGCGGAGTTCCGCCGAAGGTTTATCGCTGTCACCGAGTGCAGACCACGTTGGCCTAGAGGGCGTGAAGGCGCGTTGAAACCTTGGTGGGCTTCGCCTGAACGGACGGCGGCTGGAGCGGCGTTAAAAACGCCGTCGGGGGGCTGTGAAACTGATACTCTGTGAAAGGACCATGTGGTGTATTGATAGACAGTGCTGTGACCGTGCAGATTGCGTTTGGATTATTAATTAATTAATTATTAATTGTCTTCTGTTCATCCATTCTTCTGTGCGCCCGACGGTCCGGTTCATTCATTCATTAGTTAGTTGGTTAGTTAGTTAATTAGTTAGTTAATTAGTTATGTAGGTGATTAGTTAGTTTTTTTAGTTAGTTCGCTCGTTCGTGATAAATTTTATACGTCACCTTTACCCGCATTTAGCGAAAGTTGCAAATAAATGTAGTAGCTGGATATTCGGCTTTTTATTTACACCTACCTGTGTCTCTGCACCAGCATCTGCTGCGGTACTAAGCTTGCTCATGGAAACAACAATGACGCCGCGCCCAGCACCGACTGAACATCCACGCATCATAAACTTCGTAACTCAGACCGACTGGCGCTGTTTTACACTGAGTGAACTTAAGAATGGCCGAATTGTTCTTCTTGCGATGCACGTGCTATGTGTGGCATTAGACACGCTGCACAAGGTACGTCGGTGTACAAGTTTCTGGGACGCACGACAAGAAGGTAATTTGCGATTTTACGTGCAACAACCTCGATATGATTTCGAGGCGCCCCGTAGTAAGAGACTCCGGGTTAATCTTGACCACGTATGGTTTTTAACGTGAACTTAAATCTAAGTACACGGCTGTTCTTGCTTTTCGCCTCCATGTATGTGGTAGCGTTGCGCGGGAATCTAAAACCGCGACACTGAGCTTAGCAGCCAACTTAAGCTGCTGTGTTGTTACGACGACGGGTAAGAAGTAGTATATCGCCCCTGTTAAGCCTGCACCAGAAATCGACAGCGTGCCACTATGTCGTCTGAAGGTGAAAAATTGAAGGATACTTTTTACATTCCAAAGTGTGTTCCGCGAACGCCTGAGTCCATTGAGACGGGCTCGGTCAGAATGGAACGCGATGCGCGCGTCTCCCTCCTTGCATGATTGGAAACGCTGGGCACAGCGACGCTACGCAAGCAAAGCGCGAGCGCTGTATAGTCCGAAGCGACCGGCGTCCGTTCACGCGCCCCGGCGGCCACCTGGCACCGCGCCAGGGCTCGCACGGAGGGAAGGACGGACGGATGGACGTGAGCATGAGACATTGAAGGCTTTCGCCTTAATAGTTAACGCGCCCCGCATAGACGCATTGCACCTCGTATGCTGGGTCGTAGGTAGTCATCTAGGAATAATTGTCGTAGGAGATCTCGAAGACTGTTTCAGTGAAGCCGAAATCAACCTTTCCTTCTCAGTGCAATGAAGACGGTTCACCAGGCGTCATTTATATTAGTTGCATTGAACGATTTAAGGTGGTGCTTTACAGGCAGCCTTTCATCAATATCCCGCGTGACTTACGACACGCCCGCCGAGTTATGGTATAATAATTGTATGTGGGGGATTTACGTCAGAAAAGCCGCGATACAATTATGAGGCGTGCCGTAGTGGAGGGCTCCGGAAATTTCGACCATCTGGTGTTCTTTAACTCGCACTGACATCGCACAGTACACGGACCTCTACCATTGCGCCTCGTTCGAAACGTTACCGCCGCGGCCGGTATCGAACCCGCAACCTACGGGTCACAATTTTCCTAAAGAATCATATACAGGAATCAGGATTGCTTCAAGGCCACCTAAACTCTCATTCTGTTTCGTTTAACGTCATCTTTACGTATGATTATAGAGTGATTTGAGAGCCTTCCCAAAAACGGTAAAGCTTGCTTTACTTTTACCCTCACTCACTCACTCACTCACTCACTCACTCACTCACTCACTCACTCACTCACTCACTCACTCACTCACTCACTCACTCACTCACTCACTCACTCACTCACTCACCACTCACTCACTCACTCACTCACTCACTCACTCACCACTCACTCACTCACTCACTCACTCACTCACTCACTCACTCACTCACCACCACCACCACTCACTCACCACTCACTCACTACTCACTCACTCACTCTCTCTCTCTCTCCATCTCTCTCTGACTGGGTATGCTTTTTGTATGTTCGCTGTTTCTTCTATCCCTTTTCACAGCGCCGTGCAGCAATGTGGTACTTTCCACATGATTAACGTAGTCATCTTCCTAATTTTATCTCTTTATTTGTCTTATGCTTCGGATCATATTCAACCAGAGCGCATGACATGCGTCCGAGTAACCCCATGTGTGTTATCGTGCTGTAAACATGATTCTCATTTCTTTTCCTCTCCCTATGGTAATTAAATACGTGCCGTAATTATTACTCTATAGACCAGTAACCATCACTAATCCACCTACAAATGAATTTCATCACTTTCGGTCTGACGACTCATTGCTTGGTCGTTGTCGCAAAAGGTCCGGAATGGGCATGAAGTCATTAGTAGAGGGCGGATTTTTAGGCACTAAAAAATCGCGTTTTAGGCACCAAAAATAGGCAGGCAAAACAGAGTTTCAGGCCTCCAAAATCGTAAATATAGGCACAATAAATGCTTACAAAAACACAAATTTTCTAAGAAAGACGCGACCTGTGTCTACGACAGGAAAGCAAACAAATGTTATAGTTTATGATGGCACAAAGGCGACAATGGTTTAACATAGCCATGCAATTGTCCTTTTTCCCGCGCGGTTTCCAGAACACGGTCTCTCCTTTGATTTTCCAGCATGGTGAGTTAAGTGTCCACCGTCGAATAAACACACTTCTCGGTCTCTTTCTTTTCGGCATGGCTGCGAAGGGCAGCACAGGAGCCAATAGCCAGACCGCTAAAAGGCCAAGCCTCGTATTGGCTGAGTCTAGTCATGCTGGGTCAATTTCTCCTCTGTCTGCGAACACCTTAAAGGGCCCCTTACCAGCTTTGAGCATTTGGAGCTGACAAGCGTAATGCATGCACTGGGAGCTAACGATCACGTATGCCAAGATCTGCGGTGCTACGCGCCCCGGAAAGAGGTGAAATGTCAGACTGAACGCCGCTTGCCCTTGATCTCACGGGCGCGCGCATCAATATGGAGGAGGTGACATACAACAAGGAAATGTCGTCCGTACGTCACAGTAGTACGTGACACTTTGAGAATCATTCGAGGCGACATGTGTAATTTGTGCAATCTGTTGCTTGAATAGAAGAATGAAAGTTGATTGAAATATTCAAACATACAAACGGAATCTGTGCTCGTTTTTATTATTGTTATTCTTTACTTCGAATCTTGCGCGATGCGACACTAAACTGCCTCAATTTCGTTTGCGTTCGTGTTCTCGCCGTTCCCGCGTCGTGCCGGCGCTAGCCCTGACAACGCTTGCCGTGTTTTTGGTGCATCGTCACAGCAGTTCCAGCGGTGCGAAGCGCTGTGTCGTGGTAAGGATACATGATCCATGCCAGCCTCTGCAAACGCATAGAGGGATCCATCCCGCAGAAACAGGCGGTACACTATAGAGAACGCCGAAACGATGCAACATCGCTTGGGTGCACGACGTGGCTTGGGCATGTCATGCGCACCCAGTGTAACCTTGCGTGCGCATGACGTGTTCATGCATCTGCGTCATGAGATCTTCCGGCTCCGAGTTGCTCCGATACCGAAGAGGGCAGGGAAGGAATTTGGCTTGCGAGTGGCAAGGGTTTCAAGCTCACCTACCGGCATCATGGTTTCGTGGCTCGTAATGAACCAATTAAAAAGTTCTTGTGGTACGAAGCTCTTCATTAGGTACGCAACAACTTTCAGTGTCTAACTAAACTTTCTCATGTGACCAGTTGAAGCGCCCTTTAAGAAGTAAATTACAGCGAAACAAAAGCCACGCGCACATCTGATTTTTTTAAACCTGCACTTGACTTTCCTCTGACGGCACTCCATGGTTTCGCACTCGTTCTCCACCTTCCTGCTGCTGCACAAAAGCACCTCCTGTTCCCTGCCCCCCCCACCCCCCACCCCACCCAGGTCTTCAAGGAGGTGCTTATATTCCTTGGGAACACTAGACAAAACCAGCTGAAAAGCCGCCCGCCACGACCTCGGCCATGGACGCCACTCTCATCTTCTTTCCCTCTCTTCTTCTCCTCTCCTCTTCCCATCTTTATTTCATTCATCCCATTCCCCACGCTGGGACGTGCTCCCATTTAGGGTTGAAAAAATCATGTCTTTTCCTCTCATCCTCCTCTCCCTGCTCCAACTGCTCGCTCCATGTCAGTGCGGTGGGTAAGGTGGCCGGCGCATCCCATTTCACGCTGCTACCGGTTGCTTTCCAGAAGTTTGTTGAACTAGGGAACTAGGTTGTTGCACCCCATAAAGTTCCGAAACGTCAATTATGCCCGGTAATATGAATTACGGTCTTTACTCGAAACTTTACTCGAAAGCAACATTTGATTTTATATGGTGCTCATATAGGCACCGTTCTTGAAAATAGGCATTTATAGGCACCTATGGGGAACGTGCACTGAGCCGGTGGCGCCGCGGTGCGGGAGTGAACGAAAGGAATTGGCGTGCTTCGTGCAGCAGCCGACCCATGAGCGCAGCAGTTTCAGGTTGTTAGCGGTGCTTCGCAATGTCGCGTATGAATTGCTGTGTCGTGAACTGCGCCGATAACTATAAGAACTACGCACCTGGAACAAAGTTTTTCGGTTTTCCGCCTTGACTATGCTTCAGAAGCCTGCGGGAACACTGGATTAGTGTAAGCCATGTAAAGCAAGTGATCCCGCGGGCTCGTTTATGAAGTGCGTGCTGTCGCTAGTTCACTCTCCACGCAAGTTAACTGATATTTTTAAAGAGCTGAAGGAACCGAGGGGCAGCCGGAAAAGTGATCTCGAGTCTGCAGTCCACAATTCGTTGGCGAAAAGCAATCGACAGGTCCAGCAATTCTCCCTCGTACGCTTCTGCTGTTTTTCCGCCGTATCGCCGTTCGTAAACAGTAACACTTAGGAAGAAGTCCCGCATGCCAGGCAAAATGCGTCGCAGACAGCGAGAGGTTCAAAATTTATTCCCCGTGTACTGCCTTTGCTCTTAACAGCACCGTGCGTGCAAGCGAAGCCGGGCAACGCCGTTCTGTTGCGCTACGTGACAGCTGAGATATCGCGGGCAAAGCCTACACGCGACAAATTTACTCAGACTCATGCAGCCCGAGCAACGCCTACAAACGGAGCTGAACTACTGCACAGAAAGCTTCGCGCAAATGTCACACATTACTAAATGCAACACATGCAGTTCGGCGACCGTACGTATTACTTGCGGGCATAGCAAGGGGTTGAACACATGTCAGACACAAATGCCATCGTTTACTCAACAATAAGCAGGTAAAATGGCAAGACATAATGTTTACAAACATCGATGGTGACGGTCTATGCTTCGAACTTTACGCCGGCCGGCCGCACGAATCGCCCTTTCAAAACACTCTGTCGCGCGTCTGTGCTACGTCACATCGAAAACATGATTGATTCCGTAAATTTATGTCCTTTCTCATCGTTTGGGGCCCCAAAACAATCATACACTGTTAACTTTCTGGAAGCCTACCCGGTTTTATCAAACCTGTCACCTTCGCGCACACGCACTTGCATACAATGCGGGCGTAGCTGACGGAGAGACGACGATTCGTAGCACGCCAGTTAAAACTAAAGTGGCCGCAAGTCGCCACTCGCGGCGCTGGCGGCGCAAAGGTGCAGTGCACTGCTGCGCCACCTCTAGGTGCTGCACGTTTCCCATAGGCATTTAGGCACAAACCCCAAAAATAGGCATTTATAGGCACATTAAAGACACTATAAAAGACCTCCTTAACCCCTAATTCGTGCTCGTATATCAAAGTGGCATGATAGGAACGCAAGGAACAAAATAGGCATTTGCCTAAAATCCGGTCTCTAGTCATTAGCGTAGCCACAAAGTTGTTTCAACGGGGGTGGGTGGTGGGTTCCCCCCATACTTCATGTTCGTGCGTGTATATATGCACATGCGAAATGGAAAAATTTCGGAAAGACCTGGACACCCGCAGCCCCCCCCCCCCCCCTCACTCCACGCCCTGGCTACAAAGTAGTGTTTGCGTTTGGCCGCATGACTCGTGGATAGTAGTTCAAACGTTAATAGCGACCACCGCATGAAATGATACGTTTGCGTATGATGATAACAGCAAGGCCTATACGCAGTGGATTTTGTTATTTTGTTGTATGTAACCTCTTTACCGCCTAGAACATGTCTTCTATCTACGTGTTTTATTATTTCTTTTTTTTTTTATTGTAAGCCGTATTCGCGGTCCTTCGATGCTTCGGCCGCACAAGTTTATAGATCAGCCCAGATGATCGCGGCGCAATAGCAATTTCCGCTAAAAGCTTTCGCCCGTCCATTTGGTATGCCTGTGGCACCGATCTGACTCACCTCTCGACCCCGGTGTTTCGTCACCTCTCACCGGGGGGAAGTTATTCGCCATAATTCGCCGCCGCGATCGCGGCACGCGCCGAATAAGGCGATTACGGGCACCGCCGAGGAAGCTTCGACGGCATCCGCCTGCCCGGAGCACTTGGCTATTCGGTGCAGTGTTCGCGGTAAATCTGTGGATACGAAAGCTAGTGACCAGACCAGTGTTGTCAGATGATAGCGAGATATAAAAAAATAATTACACAAGAAGTACCCAAAGAAGGCGGCGTCACTCTCGCGAAGGAGCCCAAAAGAAGCGGAAATTTAATGAAATTTGCCATTTTTGCCAATATTATTAGTTACAATAAAAGATGTCACTGAAGTAGTAAGGCGAGCTGAAAAAATGACTTTAATTATCTTGCAGAGGGAAAATATGCGAAACTATGAACGAAAGCATATATTTATACTTTTTAACATTGCCTGCTATATTATTATGGTGCGGGATGAGGTTTTATTGTTCTCATACCTTACAATAAATAATATCTCCAGGGTTGTCTACATTCGTTTGAATGCGCGTTAGCGAGTGGACGATTAACGTTACTTGATGATTCACTGAACTACCCATAGTGATCGACGAACGCGCTATTAGCGAATGACAAACGCGCTACTGGTCAACGTGTTGATCACTAAAATAACTGTATTTGCTGCAAAATGCAAATAAGCCCAGAAAACGCGACAAGCGCCTCAAAAAATTATAGAAACGACTGGGGGGAAAAGGTAAGAAGCACAGATATTTGGGCCAGTTTGTACTGATCCACGAAGGTATTTTTGAGCGCGAAAACAGACAAGATACACGAGAAGAACTGAACAGGACGAGCGCTCACTTCAAACTAAAGTTTATTTACACTAAAGTGTATGATAAAACCTGGTCACCTTCTGTGAATAAACTTTAGTTTGAAGTGAGCGCTCGTCCTGTTCAGTCCTTCTCGTGTATCTTGTCTGTTTTCGCGCTCCTAAATGCCTTCATGGAAAAGGTGAGCCCGGATCCACTTATTAAAAGCGCAACTGGCAACTCTGGACTAGACCTGGCCAACAGTTCAGGGAAACGGCGTTGAAAGCGCAACTTCTTCCTGGAAACGGTCACAAACTATAGCGTTTCCTCTTCGACCTGGTTGTGTTTCGGAAACAGAAGCCAAGTGATAGGCTGAAATGTGAACTAAGACATAACATGTGTAACTTGGGTACTCTGGGACGCTTTGTAGCGAATGAGCACATATGAACACTTTCCTAATGTCTTCCCTCAACACTAAATAAATATAAACTATGCGATGAAAACGTACGTTATGTTCCTAAAAACGCATCGCTTCAACTAATATGGATGTCAACCTTGCTTTTGTGTTTCCTGAAAATGTGTGTTTCTTGCTGATTTTTATCACTTTGATCTGTGTATTTCTATTTTAAAGTGGCTAAAGGAAAGGAGAAGCGAGAAAGGGGGTGGAGGGTGGTCGCAGAGAAGGCGTTACGTGGTGGAAAACAGTTGCAGCACAACGTGTAGGGTAAGGCGGGGCAAAATGAGACACGGGGCAAAACGCGCATTTTGGCTTTGCCGACCTCTATAGCTAATACAGAAAGCACTTTTCTTTGTTTCTATATTTCAGCGAGAGGTGCTGGTAGTTGTCCACCTTTCCATGTTTAAAAGTTGATGATTGCTCACAGCGTTCGCGTGGGAAAAATTACGCGGCTGGTGTCAGTGTGTTCATGACCCGTCAAAAAGGGGCGAAATTCTGCTCGGCCAAATTTTCGGATCCGTGCATGAAGCTACTCTGGCGTCAGTACAACAACGTAAGTATTTATATTGTTACTTTATACTACTAGCTACATACCACCAAAATTTTAGTTCATTTGGTGCGCGGGGCCAAAGCGGAAATTTTTTTGAATTTGGGAATGTGAGGGGGGGCAAAACGCGACAAAAAGGCATTGAATTGCCTTAGAGAGTCTCGAATTAAGTGAAGCATTTACTTACACTGATTATATATTATATTATATTGTTTAGGAGGGTTCGGACGCACAAGAGAATACCATATAGAGCTTCCTGGGAGGAAAACGACGTGAAAAAGCCACTCACTCCATTCGCGCTGCATCGAGGTTTTCCGCGTTCCCAAGGATACTCTCAAGAGGCGAACGCAAAATTGGAATCATCTCCAAGTCAAGCCGTTCACAAACACGTCTCGGCATCGAGTTTTGATGACATTTCTCCAATACCAAATTAAAAAAAGAAGCGCTAGAAAATTCGAATCTAGCACAGTTTTAAATTCATCGCCTCACGAAGCCCGGCTGACGAAGCTGAAAGCCACGAAACGCCCGTGCAGTTCTGCACCAAAACGGCAAAAGGAGGCGAAGAAGCGTCAGAACATATCTAGCGTCCAATCGTTGAATAATCCAATGAAGTGCAAGATTTCAACAAAATACAACAATAGCACAAAGGAACACTGGTGGTGTTTGATCTGCAAGGAGTTTTGGAGCAAAACAGCACCGGATTCTGTCTGGATTCAATGCGTGGAGTGCAAAGACTGGGGTCATGAAGGCTGCGTGAGGGCCCACGGAGTTCAATTTCAAGCGATTCTACTGCAAAAACTGAATGGTTAATTTTTTTTCACACTGTCTCGTTTTGCCCCGCAGGTTGGGGCAAAATGAGACATCTGGTGCATTTTTTATTTCTTTTTAAAATGAACTTTTTGACAGTGGCAACATGGTCATATTTATGTAGCACATACCTTGTACCCAAAGGAAAGTTTCTGAATTGACGTTTAAGGGTAAACAGTGAAATAAAAATAAATATTCACTATTTTCAAATTTTTGTCTCCTTTTGCCCCACCTTACCCTATATTTTGCGCTTCATTCGGGCTTTGCATCGGGCACGGCCCGCCCAACAAAAAACAATAGCCCGGCCCGGGCCCGAAATGAGAAGACGTCGGCCCGCCCGAACCTGGCCCGCGTGCCGGGCCGGGCTCGGGCTTTCAGGCTGCCAGAAGCCCGTGCCACGGCCGCTGCCCATGCACACCTCTAATTCCGGTGTCCCCTCAACTACCGCATGCCTCATGATTGGCTTTGGCACGCATATTCCCGGAATTAAATTCATATTTGCAGAAATCTTCACAGTCGAAGAAAAATGCGTCCTTATACCTGGCATTCTAACATTGTCTTGGGAACTTCGAAATTGCAGCTCCACTATTTCTTTTTTTTCTGACTTTAGCGCTTGCTCCCGTTGCCATGGGTGTCGTTTAACCGGAAAGAGTTTCGCTAAGGTCTCGCACTTGAGCATTGCTGTCCAACGCAGCCTGAAACTTAATATTTCTCTTCATGGGGTCCTCATTTCATTTCCCAAATGTTAATGCAGTTATTTGAAGCTAACGCCATCTCATAAGAAAGTGCCACAGCCTCTGACAAACTGCCGCACACAAGTACCACTTAGAAGCGCTACACACCTGGAAACCTTGGCGGCTTTTATATTTAGAACCCGGAACCTTTAGTGACGCGAGGCTTTCAATTGATACTCTCTTCAGCGGCACGGTGTCCCGTTTCCGCTGCACGCAACTTCCAAGGGTATGGCTCTCTATGGCGGCGCTTCCATTACGTTTCAGCCACTCCGCGCGCCTATGCCATCGCATTATCTCACACTTGGCCCAATTTCGAACATTGCACGTAATTGGCGCGTGCAGGGACTCATTTTCGAACGCTGCCCGGCGCACCGTGGCGTATGCGATTCCGTGCGCTTCCTTGGCCCTGTAGCTGACCCTCGTCCACGACCAATTTGAAGAGTGCAGTCTGCTGAGGTGGCATTATCCTTCCGTACAGGCAGGTTGGTCCTTTGCTTTTTGAAAATTGTTTCGTTGCTCTACCCGTCAGTCCTCTCTTCTCTGCCTCTTCCTTCGACTCACTTTGTCTTTTCGTACACGCACGCATGTACATACACACAAACGTGCACCACACCTACGCGCAAAAACACACACATGCACCTACAAACATATTCACTCACACAAACACGTATATACACACCTACATACTTACACCAATACAGAAACACACTGTGGCGTACCAACACAGTGGCGTACCCAGTCGGTGGCACATCCATTATCGCTGTGAGAGCGGGATGAGGTGTTCTTGGTTGACGATGTGGTTTCCTGATCATTGTTGGGGATTCCGATAATAAGCTTTAGGTTCAAGTTAGCGCTCGTCTTGTGCCTCTGTTTTGTGTTAGTGTCTTTCTTTGTGGCGCTACTTGCTGAAGTATGCATATATACACGCATACACCCCTAGACACAAGCACACACACGCACACACCAACATACAAAAACACCACACCTGCACACGCACACATACACCTATGCGCTCACAAACGTGCACATATTAACGCACGCGTTCAAGCCCACCATAGTTGCTTTCTCGGCTGACCTGCGGCGGGCTTTAAAGCACTCCATTCTCGATACATTAAGCGTGGCGTTCTTTTGTTTCTCGTACCTCATCCCGCCCATTTAATTAGGGTGATTTACTCTCTGAATGGATCGCACAACTAGATAGCTGAAACTCGGCTAAAGAGCCAGGGCGCCTGGACGAAAAAAAACAAAAAAAAAAAACAGAGAAAATACAAACCGCCCTGATCGAATCTAAGGAGAGAGAAGCTGATGGGAAAAGAGCGCTCCAAGATGGAGCTGTTAATTTGACTGCACGCATAAAACCTGTCGGCGCGCCTGGAACATTTTTGTTTTTCTTTATTGTTCGTTTGTTTACACGTGCGTCACGTTCTCGTTGCCTTGTTGCGGAGCTCATTACGTAATCTGGGATGATTGAAAACGCGAGCGCGGTGGGCCTTTCGATGAACGGGCGTGCTGCGATAGGTGCTCCGTTGATCCAGGAAGGCCAGAGGTCGCGCGGAGGACGTGTTGATGTGGAAGAGCCGGGGAAGATAGGACGCCGATGAAACAAAGAGGCGTTTGAAATCGTGATAGCTCGCACATTAGGGGATACAAAGCGTTCCAAGCCTGCTGATACCACAGGCAAAGTTTGAAAGTCTCGCTTGGGCCCATAGGCGTGCGCACGAGGGTGGCAGAGGGGGCGGCCGCCCCCCTCTAGTCAGCTAAGAGAGGGGGGGCGCAAAGTCTGCTCCATACATTGACTTAATAGGGAGAGGGGGCGCTGCGATGAACCTTCGCCCCCCCCCCCCCCCCCTGAAGGGGAACCCTGCACACGCCTATGCTTGTGCCATATTAAAGGTTTGGTATAGTGATTAGGATGGAAGACTTAGTTGGTAATTAAGTGCGATTAAAATTGGAGCAATGTGTGTTGTTGGCAGCCTCTACAGGAAATTTGTCTCAACGACAACATTACGGAATGTTAGACATATATACTGTTTCTGAACGTTTAGCAGTATTGCTGGCGTCGAGCCCATGCATCGGAAGTTGTAATGCGCCGCGCAACTGAAGCAAACAAGGCAGTGGAAAGCGATTTTAGAAACAATATACGAAATATGTCTAAATTTGTTAAAGCCTGTATGTGAACTCTGCAAACTAACTTAGTTAATTCGATCATGAAAAAAAAAGTACGGTGCACGAACACGGACACAGGAGGTAACCAGACGACGCAAATCACAGTACACAAGTGACAATTAAGTTTACATTACTTGTGTCCATGTGCTTCGAGTTGTCGACGAATTCGCCCTCGCTCTGCCAATTGCTAGCTTCCTGGTTAGCTCAATTGGTAGAGCGACCGCCCCGGAAAGGTGTTGGTCCCGGGTTCGAACCCCGGACCAGGATGAATTTTTCGGCAACTAAGAAGCTTTTCTTTCTGAGAAATCCGTACGGATTTCCTTGTGGCTTCGTGCTACAAAGGGGTGGTTGTCTATTTTCCCTTTCACAAGTGAAACTGAAGAGGACATTAAAGAGAAAGGTAGATTCGATTGACTGACTCAGCGGAAATTGAGCATATATATTCACTGAGCTAAGAGAGGAGAACATGAAAGGCTTATATAGTGAGTAAATAACGAGCAGGAATGATAAAATACGCTCTAAGAATCAAGAGTCTTCTCCTTTTTAGATGCGAAGCAGCTTAGAGCGGAGTTCAATCTGGTGGTGGTGTGCGTACTGACCACCCTTACTGCGCATGCGCCTACTCTCTCTCCCACTCTCCTCCTTTACGCAGGTGTTCGGTTGCCTTCTCTCCTCCTCCCCCTCGCTGCAGCCTGTAACCCACTCCCTCCTCTCCCTCCCCCCATTTCATATAAGCGCGTGCGCTCGGTCGAGGAAGTCTCGCTTGAATCGCGCGGTCGCTCCGTCGGTTCCCGGTCGCTGCAGTTGTCTCGAAAGCCTCGCTACCCTCGCCGCAGACTCGCGTTGTCTCTCTGTAGCGGAAGCGGTAGCTCGACGCCGACGCTTGGCTTCGAAGGCCGAGTGAACGTTAACGGAAACTTGGTGTGCACCCCCAATGCTACTTCGCATCCCCTCATGGTTCCGTTTAGTGGGAGATGGTGTAATTTTTTTTTAGTTTTGACTTTGCCCCCCTGTATAAATATCTTTATAAAGATACGCGTTAACTCACGAGAGACGAGCGTCCGACGACTCTCCGAAGTGAGTGTAACTGTATCTCAAGAGAGTTAGCCTGCTTCTTTAAAGATACTTACACATGTGGCAATTGTGCCAGTGCTCGCAAAGGAGAGTCAAAAGAAACTCTCTTTTGCTTACAGTGTAGCACGAAGGTAATAAAATGGTACTTGACAATTTTACCGACGATAATGGAGCGTAATGAGATTATAAAGTAAGTGTTATACTGACGACAAAAAAAAGGAGCAACTGGTCACCACTCGATGTCCTGCGCCTTCGCCACTACAGTGCATATAAAAAGCTGCCGTGTCGCTTCAGTGCCCTAAAATTATGTGACTGACAAATTAACTGGGAGCTGCATAGCGGACCGTTGTCCGTTTCGTCTCTAGAAGTAAATAAAGCTTGCATACGCGAACGAAAAAGACATCTTATGTTTAATTGAATAGGCGCTTCGGAGAGGTTAGAACGATGTGTGGAGCCTGCTACACCTTCTCAATTAAGTCAAGGCAGAATGAAAGGGAATGTCCGGCATCAAGCAAACCAACGTGCAAACAATGACAAATATAATAATTCTTGGGGTTGTACGTCCCGAAACCACGGTATGATGATGAGAGACAAATAAAACACAAAAATAACGTTGAAATAAGGCAAAAGAAGTAAGAAGCGTAGCCAGAAATTTTTTTTTCGAGAGTGGCGGGGGGAGGGAGGGGTTTCAACCGTACTGTATATGTATGTTCTTGTCTGTGTTTCTATGTGTGCGTGTCTGGATAGACATGCAAAATTGAAGAATTACGGGAGTGGGCGACCCCACCCCCCTGGCTATGCCATTCGAAGTGCAAACTCAATAGCAGGCTCGCCATCTTGACACACACAAAGCTGACAGCGTCGCGTTGTTGTCTATGTTTACAGCCGATCAAAGAGATGTTTTGTGATACCGGTTCAAAACCGAGACGTGCATTGTATGCGCACTGTGAACTTCCGCCCGGTATGCAAGCGGCTGCGGCCTAGCGCGCGTTACAAGCTTGCCTAACAATGAGCGTCGAGGCTCAGTGTAAACGCGCGGTAACCTGATTGTACGTAACCGGTCGGCGCGCAACCATTAGCTGGCTTTGTTCTCGACGCAAATGAGCAGCGCGAGGTGCTCCAGAGTCTGCGCCGCCTTTGACCCGTGTAAACCAGTGGCACATGCGCGTGTGTGCCCATTGCCTATAGAGGCGCGCACCCTGTGTGACCCGACCATCGCTAACTTGGTATGTGGCTCAGGCCCGTAGCCAGAGGGGGGGACCCTAGGCACCCCCCCCCCCCCCGAAATTCGCACGGAGGGGGTGTTTTACCCAGAGTACGTAATGACAATATGTGGTTTTCAAGGTTTTCAGTAGCTGCCCCCCCCCCTCCCCCCCCCCCGAAAATGTTCTGGCTACGGGCCTGATGTGGCTAAAGGTTTTTTCAGCTTTTCCGCAGCGCTTAAAGCCTTACATTAAATTCCGTAGATAACGTTAATCGAAATTTCAAGCCTGCATGGTGAAAGTCGCGCCTTAAGAGGAAGAGTGGAAAAGCCGACATGCCAGCATGACAAGCGTCTGGTTTACAACCCCATACACTGGGGGCAGTGGGGTAGCCAAAAGGGGGGGGGGGGGGTTGGGGGGGTTCAACACTCCCCGAAAGTTTTCAGTTTTGCTTGCGTATATATACAAGCACACATACAAACGTACGCACGAACATACGTAAAGTATAGTTGAACCCCCCTCCCCCCCCCCTCCCCCCCGAAAAAAATTTCTGGCTAAGCCTCTGACTGGGGGGACTCTAAATGGGGAAACCCGCCACATTGGCATAGCAGCTAAGGTGTCGTCATGCGAAGCTAAAAGACGCAGGTTTGATTCTCTGCTACGGCACTCCCGTTTTATTCGGGGCGCAATGCAAAAGTACCCGTTAAATCTGATGTAGGTGCATGTTTATATTAGGTTTGTTAGATTTTTAAACTTAGGCACGCGCTCTAATCTGTGCTGCCATGTGTACAAATGTGATCGCTACTGCTCCATAATCGTATGGTGGTTCTGCACTTGAACATTCGAAATTTAATTTTTATGCCAGAAACAAGCAAATGACTCCAGTACCACCTAGTGTGAAATCTGCAGAAGCAGGGGAGCTGCAGATCTCCTAGGTTTTCGTTGCGATTACCGCTTCGTTGGCGACCGTGGCAGTTACGCCATCTATGAACGTATCTGGGAACCGGAGCGTGACATGCGACGCGGATACTTGTCTGTCGTCAGCCCCAACTGTAGAGCAGCTGGAGTATTGAAAAAAAGGAGGAGGAGGAAAAGAGAAGCGGAAAGACAGGGAGGTTAGCCAGTTCTCAGACCGGCTGGCTACCCTGTGCTGGGGATGGGGGGTAAGGGGAATAAAAGATGATAGAAGAGAGATGTCAAAAGAGAGAAAAGAAAATGGTGAACAATGATACGATGAACGGCACTGCTTACAGTCTGTCTTTGAGATTAGTCGTCCGTAAGAAACGCAACAGCGCTCTCAAAGGAATGGACCAACTCGTACTTCGTCCAGACGGGCTACGATAGGTTACTGGCTGGGGGTTCTCTGATGTGCGTGGCCGCAGCCATCTCGCATTCCGATGAAAGATCATGACCTTTCTGGCATCCGTATAAAGAAATGCCAGTGGGTATACCTTGGCGTTCATTGAAGGCATGGAATCGCTTGTCTCAGAGCATGCGGCGCTAATGCGCTTGACTAATCCACAGGCTTCACGTTGCGACAGATTACAATGAACAAGGGTTTGAAGAGCTAGAAGAGTGTAAGAAAAAAATTCAGTGAAGTCAGCAGGTAAGCATTAAAAAAAAATTACACCATCTCTCGCTAAAGGGAACCATGTGTAGATGTGAAGCAGCGGGCGCTAACGCTTACACTGGCGGCGGCGTTGACGCTGGCGCTCATCGCAGCGTTGCGCAGGAGAGAAAACTGGGGAGGCGCAAAGCAGGCAGTGATGGAGCAGTTTTTCCTACTAGAACATGCCAATCGCTGCTAATGGGCAATGAGAGACAGAAGACTCCGACTGGACACAGAGACCCGCACTCCGCTTTTAGTTAACGCGCACGCTGCGAATTTTTATTGTTCAACAACGCACAGGAGAAATCTCCCACCGGCACCACCTTGGAGGTCAGGATCCATTGCTATATATACGGGATGGCCAGTAAACGGTTGTGCAGCGCGAGCAGTCGGTTTTTTCAACCAAGAAACTCGCTAGCAGACGCTGCCTGCGTCTGCGTCGCGAGGCGAGAGAGGGAGGAGCGTAGGAGAGGAGAGAGAGGGGGGTGACACGCATGCGCAGTGGGAGTGTGAACGCCGTGGGCAGGGGTGCGTAGAGGAGAGAGGGGGGGAGCGTAGGAGAGGAGAGAGAGGGGGGGGACGCGCATGCGCAGGGGGGAGTTAGACGCCGCGGGCAGGGATGGAGAGAGGGGGGTAGTGTAAGAGGGGAGAGAGGAAGGGAGGCGCATGCGCAGTGTGGGTGTGGTTGCCGCGGGGAGGGATGCCCAGAGGAGAGAGGGGGGGAGAGGAGGTTTTTTAATTTTTTTTTTAACTGTTTGCGCATGCGCAGTAAGGGTGGGCACGCGGCACACCACCACCACCACCACCACCACCACCGGATTAAGCTTCGCCATAAGATGCTTCACATCTAAAAAAAATTACACCATCTCTCGCTAAAGGGAACCATGTGTAGATGTGAAGCAGCGGGCGCTAACGCTTACACTGGCGGCGGCGTTGACGCTGGCGCTCATCGCAGCGTTGCGCAGGAGAGAAAACTGGGGAGGCGCAAAGCAGGCAGTGATGGAGCAGTTTTTCCTACTAGAACATGCCAATCGCTGCTAATGGGCAATGAGAGACAGAAGACTCCGACTGGACACAGAGACCCGCACTCCGCTTTTAGTTAACGCGCACGCTGCGAATTTTTATTGTTCAACAACGCACAGGAGAAATCTCCCACCGGCACCACCTTGGAGGTCAGGATCCATTGCTATATATACGGGATGGCCAGTAAACGGTTGTGCAGCGCGAGCAGTCGGTTTTTTCAACCAAGAAACTCGCTAGCAGACGCTGCCTGCGTCTGCGTCGCGAGGCGAGAGAGGGAGGAGCGTAGGAGAGGAGAGAGAGGGGGGTGACACGCATGCGCAGTGGGAGTGTGAACGCCGTGGGCAGGGGTGCGTAGAGGAGAGAGGGGGGAGCGTAGGAGAGGAGAGAGAGGGGGGGACGCGCATGCGCAGGGGGAGTTAGACGCCGCGGGCAGGGATGGAGAGAGGGGGTAGTGTAAGAGGGGAGAGAGGAAGGGAGGCGCATGCGCAGTGTGGGTGTGGTTGCCGCGGGGAGGGATGCCCAGAGGAGAGAGGGGGGAGAGGAGGTTTTTTAATTTTTTTTTAACTGTTTGCGCATGCGCAGTAAGGGTGGGCACGCGGCACACCACCACCACCACCACCACCACCACCGGATTAAGCTTCGCCATAAGATGCTTCACATCTAATAATCTCTTTTCTGTTGGCTTCAGTGGGGTGTGTTTAGCGATGGTTGGTATTCATGCTCTTGTTTTTGAAGGCATATTAGATGAGAAACCTTCCGAAAACACAGAGGGCAAATGAATATACTTATCTTTCATTTCAAGGCTATTACGCATTCAGTCTCGTGCTATAGCCTGTAAAAAACTGCATTTATTCACAACACCGTAGATACCACAATATTCTCGCATTTACGCAACATTTCAGTCCTCTCCTCTTGATTCTTGATTCTCCGCTAGCCCCTGTCATCAGTGTAGCGTAGCATACCAAATATTTCCGCTTGGTTAACCTTCCCGCCATTGCCTTTATACTCTCTCTCTTTCTATCTTTAATAATAATATCTGGGGTTTAACGTCCCAAAACCACACTATGATTATGAGAGACGCCGTAGTGGAGGGCTCCGGAAATTTTGACCATCTGGTGTTCTTTAACGTGCAGTAACATCGCACAGTACACGGGCCTCTACCATTTCGCCTCCATCGAAATGCGACCGCCGCGGCCGGGATCGAACCCGCGACCTTCGGGTCAGCAGCCGAGCACCCTAACCGCTATACCACCGCGGCGGACGCTCTTTCTATCTTTCAAACTGCCTTCAAGAAGAGCGCTCATTCCCAGAATGCTTCATTTTGTCATGCTTTTTTAAAAGGTAACTACTGGCGCACTTGTTGCCGAAGGCACCGCGTAAACGGACCTACGTTCACAAGAGAGAGAGAGAGAGAAAAAAGCTAAGTGAAAGGCAGGGAGGTAAACCTGAACAAAATTTTCGGTTGGCTACCCTGCACTGGGGAAGGGTAAGTGGAGTAGACAGTTAAGGAAGGAAAGGAAGTGAGAAAATGTATTTAAAAAAAACAGGGGTGATCCCCTTGCCATAGGAATCGGTATAACGCGAAAGTGAGAAGTGTCTTCATAGAGGTAGTTGAGCGTTTAGTGTGCATTGTTTCGCCGCAATGGTGAGGGAATGAATGCTTCAGCAACATATTGTAATGTCACGCGAAGAACGGCAAGCATCTCGAAACTTGCAGCGCGCACCTCAAGCAGAAAGGACGCACGAAAGGAGCATACACAGCACAAGCGCGGACTAACAACTGTCACAGCTCGACACTTAAAGCGCTCTGCTCCAACACAAAGGACGCACGGAACGAACGCACAAGTATACACAGGACGAGCGCGAACAACTTTCACAATTGTTACTTCTGTGTGAGCAGCGTGCTTCTTCCGCAAGCGCGGCCGCGGCAGCGAGCGAAGTGGCCTTTGTGCTCTGTGTAACTTCAACGCACACTTGCAGTGAAAGCCTAAGACGTACAAACCACCGCGATCACCGCGCTCACGAGATAAGCGCGTGCGCACGAGCGACCACGCCCTGTGGAGGCGCGCGCGCATCGCGACGAGAGGGGCGACAACCTTTAGAGCGCGCCCACCGCGCCACCTTCGCGCCATCTCGCTAGTGATGACGAAAACGCGCTGAAGTTGCCGAACTCTGAGGATCACCAACGGTGTATGGTGTATACAAATAGCTGGCCGTTAGTAAGCTGAAGAACTTACGCTCCGTGGCCGAGTGGTTTCGCGCCGCGCGCTGCGGAGCGAGAGGTCGTTGGTTCGACGGACCTTTCTCTTATAGATTTTTCTTTTGCTATCTGTTAGTTTGTATTTTACAACGTCATATCCGTGACCGAAGTACGTCAGGGGAGCCGTGGTGGACCCCGGCATAAAACACTTTCGTGTTGAAAACTATTGAAAGAGAGATAGAGAGAGAAAGAAATGCCCCCACCTCCCCGAAGGGAATCGTGAGGAAATGCGAATGCGCCGACACCGACTTCATCGCCTTGAGAGGCGCCCAGCCAGCGAACGGTCGAGAGTGAGGCGCGAGCGGACGGGAGAGCGGGGCGCAGGGAGGAGAGAGAGCGAACGGCGAGAGAAGGAGCGGCGAAGCACTGCACCTACTCTCTTCTACTCTTCTACACTCTCTCGCACCACATGCTCCGTTTGCTAGGGGCGAGGATAAGCGCGCGCGCCCGCAGCTGTTGCCTATGAAAGAGGGAGTGAGAGCGGAGAGATAACACCTGCCGGCGCGCGGACACCTCCTCAACCTATCCTTCCCCGCCTCCTCCGCGGACAACGCCGGACAACGCGGGACAACGCGGGACAACGCCGCCTGACATAGCCCGACTAAGAAATGCATTCGCATTAAAAAAAAAAAAACACGCACACACTCATGCACAGGAGTGTCATAGTCGTTTAGCGAGTCCGGTTCACCGCAAAAACTTCAGCAACGCCTTCGTCGCCTTCTGGTGAAGCTCGACTGTTCCGGCATTCCAAAAGTCCAACGTTATCCCTGAGGCTTACGACCACAATTAAAGGTGTAGGTGGTCCTTGTTTAAGAAAACGGTTCGGCGAACTTGGCGGGAGTACATGCAGTGTCGCAGATATGCTGGCTACAATTTAATGGACCGTACATTCTGGAATTGAGAACTAGAAGTCAGTCGTACCGTCTGCGACAACGGGAAAGAGAACATGTGCTCCGCATTAAATGAGCGACGTCTGCGAAACTTGCGTGTAATTAAGGACCTCCGTTATACCCATTCGTTATGTATGTTTTATTTCGAAAAATTCCGCTCCTCGATACTATTATGATTTACCGCAAGGACGGTAAAAGACACGCCACTTAAACGCTAATTGACACCTTGCAAAATAGTCCTGCAAATGCACGAGCAAGTTTATTTTTCATGCGAACAGCCTAAACCACATCCTAGCAGACAAGCTATGTTTGTTTATTTTTATTGCGATAGCAATTATATGGACAGTCTCGGCTGATTTTCGCCGTCGCCGTCGCCGTCGCCGTCTGCATGTCGACGCCGTCATTCCAGACCACCTTACGGGGGGTTTGAACCAGCGACCCCTCGCTCTGCAGCCTGCTAGCCAACACAGCCACAGGTCATGCTCGTGCCAGCGATATAACGGCGAGCTATTCATATGCACCATTTGCCGCTCGCGGTACGCAGATCTCGCAACAGCTTGAGCGTGTTTTCTATCCACGACGCTTTTACACTTTCTTTCAAATTGAAAATTGCCCTTGAGATGCGCACGAAAACGTGGCTCCCTTCTGTACCACTCATTATGTAGAATGAAACAAAAGAACACAGGGCACGCGTCAGACGCCACCGCGTGGCAGGAGACGCAGAGGGGTCATTCCGCGTGCCGCACTTTAAAAGAAAAAGAAGTGTCAAACAGCGTCGAAAAGTCATATAATTATATAATCAATCCTTGGCCAATCCCCCCTGAGTGGGTATGAGCCATGTCAGAGGCAACAGCAACAACAGTGTCGGCTTCTGCATTTGTGGACACTCACAGCGCGTCGCTCAAATACAAATACGTAACAACTGCGACAGTGGTTAGTTCACGCTTGTCCTGTGTATACCTATGCGTCCTTTTCGAGCGTCCTCCTTTGTGCTGCGGCGGTGCGTTGCAAGTATCGAGCTGCTTGTCGTTCTTCGTGTGACAAACTAATTTCTTGCTATCGCATTCATTGCTTCGCCCTAGTGGCGAAACTGTGACTTTTTTCATTCAAGCTTGTTCCTGCCTATCCTTACTCTGGCTTTTCCATCTCTATCTGTACACCGTAAAGCTGATTATGAAGCGCGACATTCTCCCACTAATTTTCGAAAAGCCTACTTGGTGCCATGACCTCCAAGATTAGCCGGCGGCGCGCCACTGGCTAATCTCGGAGGCCGTGGTGGTGCTCGCGCACCTTCGATGAAATGTGTAGAGGTGAACCCGCTTAGAGCAGCAAAAGCAGTCTGGGGACGAGAGGTTTTCGCTCGATATATATTGCTTTAGGAGAGCCAACCTATAGAAGTTGCGAACTGTGCACTATAGGGGGCCGATAATATTTTGCAAAGTGACAATAGAGGTTCCGATTCGCAGAGGAGCAGCCGATGCTCAGAATTTCGCGTTAGAGCGAGTTCAAGCCAATCTTGATGTGCATACTATTAGCTTCCGATGGTTAAGAGCCCTTACTAACGAAGAAGGTTCACAAATTCGGTCGCTCGTGTCTCCTTGCGCGGAGCGCCCCGCACACTAGCAGCTCATCTGCATCACCACTAAACAGTGACTTCTGTGCAAGATCGACGCAGTGCTTCAAAGGCAAAAACACAAGCACGACGTAAAAAAAGAGAAGAAAAGAAAGAAAGAAAGAAAGAAAGAAAGAAAGAAAGAAAGAAAGAAAGAAAGAAAGAAAGAAGGAAAGAAAGAAAGAAAGAAAGAAAGAGAACGAAACAACTAAAAAGCCCTTTCACTGAAACAGCCGGAGCGAACTCGTCGGACAAGGCTGTTGCTTGCTCAGTGCCAAACCGGAAACCCACGCTTAGCATAACAAAGGCTATAGCGAGGCGACGGGTCGACTTTGCAGGCTCCCAAAGCCCCTGCAACGCTGCATTCCGCATACCTGCTCGTTATACAAGAGGCCGCAGATAGATCACCCTTCATTTGGTTCCGTCTTCAGCTGAACCGCACGTGCGGCCTTTCGTCGTCCGTGTATATGTATATACTTCTTATGCACGCTTTCAAAGTCACGTTCGCCTTCGTACGCACGTCCTGATCTCCGTTTCACGAGCTCTACTCTCAAGCCTGTGCTATCCTTTTGTTGTTTTTCCTTCCATTGTTGCATCTACGAGCGATAACGCTAAAATTGATTGGGCGTCCGCAGTCTGACACCTCAGCAGCGCGCTTTTAATTACACGGTTATTTGGAGCAGTGAGCCAATGTCTGGGTTCCAGTGCATGCTATGCACGGATCTTTTCAGCTTCTCAGTGTCGCTAATTGGAGAGCGAAGGTTTCTTTTTTCGCCGCTATTATATGCGACTCGTCAAGGCCTACAATACACGTAGTTTACGACCAGCAGTCAGTGCTGGGTAATGAAAGCACTCTTAGTTCCAATAGCATTGTTACGTACCACGTTTATTCCTGAATCGTCCAATACCCAGTATTCTAATTCAGTGCTACCTGCTTTGGTTATTCCATTCTGTCGTGTACGCAGCCGATACGTCCTTCGACGGTCTCAGACCTCGACTTTTGTCACTGGGAATACATATGCATGGATGCATTTAAGAAAGATTCAGATTTATTAGGGAAGGGAAGAGGCTTCTCGTCTTCTTGCTAACGAAAACCGCTTAGGTCCAAGGAGACTTCGGTTTCGTGGGTACACCAACTTGTTTCCTCCAATCAAAACTCACCGTCAAGGCAAAGTCGTAAGAGCTCGTTCAGTATGGACGGCAAGAAGCACAGAAGGGAGCACGAATCCTGCTCGTGGACTTAGAAGGCTGAAGAGCCCCTATGGCGTGCAGGTCAGTGGGGACAGCAGGGACTGCCTCACCGGGCGGCCTCAGGCTCGCGGTGTCTTTTTGCGAAGGGATCTGCGGGCCAGTGCCCGGATAAATCACATTTTCTTTACCACGATGGCTCAGAAGCCGCGGTCTACTGCCAGTTCAACGAAATTATCGCAGCCGCATCAACTTTATTCTAACGTTGGCCAGGTCACAAGAAACTAGTGTATGTGTGGGGTCATTTGTGAGCGCACGTTCGAGAACATCACGCGGTTGGAATTATTTCGAAGCCTTAGACTGGCAGCCTCCTCCTAACACACCGTTGAATTTTAGGACGTTGAATAATGCATATATTTATCATATATAATGGACGGTGGAATGACGTACGATTAACGCCGCATCGTTTTGCCACAATTCTCTGTTCCAAATATCTGCCTAATAAGATTAAAATTATCGGTAGAAGTGGAAATATGAACGCACGGTTGGTCCTCGAAGCTTTTGCTATAGCGCAGAAGGCATCTTCGTGTGTTAGTGATCCTTCTGTCGGCCTTTCTAGTGGAGAGACGGGGTTTCTGGCTACGCATGTGTGATTCTCGTAACTTTCTTGGCGTATGTACACGTGATCTATATAGTGTTTCTATTTCCTTAATATTCAGTGGCTCCACCCATGAATAAAGCAGTCTGAGTTTGAGAGCTTGTCCCTGTGCCCTCGCTTGTGAACGTGTCTTATTTTCGCGCAACCATTTGATTTCAAGCAAATCCGCCTTCCCTTCGGCCTCGAAGGAGGCACAGGACGCCAACGCCTAAAGCCTGTGCTAGACGCTATCGTGATGAGAAACAGCATTGCGCGTGCGGCATTCGGCTTGACCTCCGGACACGTGGCTACAATGTCTCCAAGGAAACGAGCAGGAACTGCGCTACGAACACGCCTCTTCTCGTTTCGACGTGTCTCTGCGCTCCTGCCAGCTGGCCGGCGTCGTTGTTGACGCTCTCGCGTAACGTCGGGTGAGTAGACGACGCCGCAGCCGTAGGTGCGAGATGTGACGCCTGTCACGTTAGTGCCTTCTTTATGCGGTGGGTCGGGGGCGTATGAGCGCGACACCTCGCGTTGTGCGCCGTACGCGCGCCGGCGTCGCGCCTTCTGTTGCGACTCTTTTTACCTCGACCTTGTTGCACTCGCGACGGCATTATACGACCGTCTTGCTGCTGCTTATTCTGTGATTCCATCCGCCGGGTGTCTTTATTTCGCGACGAGGGGAGTGCGCGCCGCGTAACGAAGTGAATGTGGCCTTCCGACCTTGCGCTCTTGAAAGTTCACGGACGCTTTGTTTGGCTTCGAATTTTCTTTAATACCTGGATTCGTATTGGGGAACTGAGCCTTAGATCGCGCTCCATGAGGACGCTACTCGTAGATGTTAGGGGAGGTATTGCAGTGTTCCCGCTATGGGTTTGTGTAGCTGAGATTTTGATGCTTTACGAACCGGTGTTAACGTTCTGTGCGGGTGCCTTGCACCAATTTGAAATAAGACCACTTCGGCTAGCGTCGGTCGAAAAAAAAAAAAGTCACACCGTTGTTTATGCGTTTGCCAAGAGCTCGTTTCGCAGAAACTCCGGTGACTGCGTCGTTGGTTGTGAGCGAAAAAATCTGTTCGTGAGCCAAAATTCGAGATAGATGCAAATAAATATGTAACAAAACCATTCGGTTCAAGCGCGAATTGAACCCAGGCCACCTTCCGCATGGCAAGATCGTGTTCTATCACCGAGCCACGTCACTGCTTGAAACTGATTCTGAAATAAAAAAAAAAAAAGCATATATGAATCTAATGTAGAGCAAGGAGTCTCCTTAACCCATATTATATTGCGCGGCCGAAGCGTAGAATCAAACCCCGCATGAAAAAGTGTTAATTGCGCAACGCGCCGGTGGTTTAATGGCGCACCTCATTACACAGCCCTTAGACGTAATTATTCGTCATCACCAACAACAGCATCGATAAAGTAAGCAGGTGTGCGTGTTGCTTTAGGGATACTTCGCCAATTCACAGTGGATACTTCACCAATTCACAGTGGATACTTCACCAATTCACAGTGGATACTTCACCCATTCGCGAAAAGGAATACTTGCAGCATACTGGGCACTTTTCATCTGTACTTACAATATAGGCCTGCTAGAATAGTTTGAAACGTCCCATTTTACGCGCACAGACGTTCATTTCCTTGCGGCTCGGTTGAGCTGCCCATCATTGGCCGTCGCGGTGGTGCAGTGGTTATGGTGCTCGGCTGCTGATCCGGAGGTCGCGGGTTTCGATCTCGGCTGCGGCGGTCGCATTTCAATGAAGACAAAATGGTAGAGGCCCGTGTACTGTGCGATATCAGTGCACGTTAAAGAACACCAGATGGTCGAAATTTCCGCAGCCCTTCACTGTGGCGTCCCTCTCATAATTATATCGTGGTTTTGGGGACGTAAAACCCCAGATATTTATATTATTATTATTATTATTATTATTATTATTATTATTATTATTATTATTATTATTATAGTTATTATTGTTAGTACTACTACTACTGTTATTACTGAGGTGTCCACCACTGACGTAGCCAAGAGGGGACGGCGGGTCCCTTCGAAATTCTTCAGTTTTGCATGTGCGTATATAGGCCTATACACACATATACAAACGCACGCACAACGCACATAAAGTTATGGCTGGACCCTGTCCCCCCCCTACCGAACAAAAACTGGTGTCCACCGAGATGCGGAGCCGGCCCTAGCGATTGAGAAGGCGTTGAGAATGATGTCCACTTCACGGTATTGATAACCCCTGCCCCCCCCCCCCCCCTCCCCCCGCAGCAACCATACTTCTCCAGCATTTTCGATGGAGGCGAAGATGCTCGAGGCCCGTGTACTTAGATTTAGGGGCACGTTCAGGAACCCCAGGTGGCCAAAATTTCTGGAGCCCTCCACTACGGCGTCTCTCATGATCACATGGTGGTTTTGGGACGTTAAACCCCAACAATTATCATATAAAATGAATTCCCTTCTCCCGAAGTATCTAATTTAGATGTGAAAAGGAAGCGCTGAAAGACCGCCGTTTGCCTCCTACTTGAATGTGCATCACTATTAGTCTAACCATTAGAGAGGCAGTCGCGTGGCGGCGCCTGCAAGCTGGAAATTATATAAACCCGGTCTGGGCATACCATAGTCACACAGACGATAGGAAAGATGATACGTGCAAGCACTGTGGGGGCGAGAGGGAGCCTCGACCACATAATCTGGGAAGGAAGGAAGGAAAACATTTATTGTGAGAAAAAGGTTTGTGGTACGGGCCAGCTTAGTCCGAAAGTCCCATCTAGCAGTGCTGGCTGTCCTCAGTCCAGGACGCCACAGGCAATTGCCGCCCTGCGGGCCCTGTCGATCAAACTGATCTGATCGTCGGGAGTGCGATAACTCCCCAGGGGCTAAATCAAATATACATAGTAGAGAGGCCTGGGAAGCCCCGCTGCGGAGCGAGGACCCTGCTTCACAGCAACAAGCCATCCGCCGGGCGGAAGAAGCCGCGAAGGAGCCAAGAACTCTTTGCCTGCTTTTAAGGCCAACTCCGGACGATTTTTCGAGGTCAATGGATCTCAATGAAATTCGCTGGGTATGTTCCTTTGCCCATTTCCATCATTTATGCCAAATTTCAAGCTTGAGAGATGCGCTGATTGTGAGCAAATGAATTTTAAAGATTGTCTGCAAACGCCCACCCGGCTTCCCACAATTATTGGCAACACTGCGTGTGTGACGTGTTGGTTTGCCGGTCGACGGAAGTGAGACAGCCGATGGGTTCGCTAACTTTGGCCGCTACAGCGTATATTGTGCTGGCCACAAGGCGACGGTGTTTGGCCGGCGCTTCGCTGGTTTGGCGCGCGATTTTCCGTTCTCTGTGGAGGAGCATGTGATATTCCGCGCCGGCGGGACCAGCATGCCTTGCACGACTTCCGGTTCGTAACAAACTACTACGTCATACGTAGACAGTACACTCGGTTGGGTTTCCGTTTCGGTATTGCGCCTTTTTTGCTTATTAAAAATTATTTTCGAATTTGCTGAGCATTTCAGCTATCGGGCGCTTGACAAGAGTGTCTCAGGAACATAAAAGCACCATTACCCTGACACGGTCAAAAAATCGCTGGAGTTGGCCTTTAACCGCGGAGGTGCCGGCCCCCCGTGACCTAGGCCTGTGTGCCGGGGACGGGGAGCAGAGGGCCTGCTTATCTGGCGGAAAGTAAAATTATCATCATCATCATCATCATCATCCGTTAAAGCGTTTCCTTGATGAGCTTTCGCTGCTTGCGTTCGGCGTAGCGGAAGCGTCCGCAGACCATGGCTGGACCTAAAGCTGGACCGAACGTGGAGCGTCTCCCGGCGCCGCGCCTAGACAACAACGCGGATGCGGCCGTCAATTATGCAAACGAAAGAACGCGCGTGCTCGCGCGCCTTCGATGGCGCGAAAGGCTCGTGCAGGAGAAAGGAAACGCGGCGGGGCGACGATGAGTCCTCCCTGTGTACGCGTGGCGTGCGCGTCACAGCACCTCGCACAGCCTGGCACTCGCTCATACGCCAAGGGCGAATGATTCCGGCGGAGGGTTATACTTTGTGCGCTGTAGGGCTCTGCCTGCCCGTTCTGCTAACTGTTCCTTCCTTGCCTAGCTTTGTACTTTCATACGTTTCTTTTGCCGGTGACTGTAGTATGGTATGATGAACTGTAATCAGGTCTTGAAGACATGGGACGTCGGCAGGGGGGGTGCACAAGGGGCACTTGCCACCCTCAAGCCTCACCGGCACTTGCCCCCCCCACCCAAGCTAAACCAATGCTCCGCCCCTCCACTAGCAGCGATGCAAGACGGGTTTGCACCCCCCAAAACAAAATCCTGCCGACACCCATGCTTGAAGATCAACCCTTAGGTTGACGGAGACGGCTCCAACGTCGGAACAGTAGGGTTTAACGTTACCGCCGTATCGTGGGCCTTCTGGATGGTCTGTACTTGATCTAAAATAACTCCACTGTGAAGGACTCGTCGCCACCAGTCTTTTTCTGTGTCAGTCTGTCAAAGCCACGGGACACTGGCGAAGCACATGATCTAGAGTAATGATGCCATTACACTTCTCGTGATTGATTTGCGCCTCTCTTTCTGGACCGAGAAATTATTTCTAAGGATGGTATTAGCGCCTTTAGTAGGGATCCAAGAGAAAGACAAGAATGAGAATATAGAAGTTTGTGATGAGAAATCCGTAAACAGTGGGTGGGTGCTGGAGCCGACATTTCGACAAATAGATTTATCTTTTCCAAGGCTGCAACTGATTTCCTTAGCGCTGGTGTGTGTATTAGGGGTGTGCGAATATTCCAGTTTCGAATTCGAATCGAATAATACTTAACCGAATAATTCGATTCGACTTTCCAATAGCTAGTATTCGAAGTTTCGAATAATTCGACTGGACGAATATCTAAAGCGCGACAAAGGCCAACGGTGCAACTTGGTTAGGGGTGGAGTGGCTAAAACTATTGCTAACGTCGTTACAGAAGGCCTTCCGTTAAAACTACACTTGGGGGGTAAGTGCGTTCGCCAACCTCACTTTGCTGCGACGGAGTGTAGCCTCGATAGCAGTGGCTCGCGAATAAATGAAGTATTATCCGAGGTGGAGTTCATAGCATTCATTGAACTATCGTTTTCGTTATTAGGGATATTCTGATGGATTAAAACATAGTAGCTATACCACAAAAAAACTACTCTGCCATTCTCGCTCTCAGGCTGGTTACAGCCACGACCACCAGGGGCATGCCCAGAACACGCCATGCAGTGGCCACAGGCGCCGCGTTTGCACGTGAAGTTTATTTTAAGGGCTGCTTATAGCTGTAACACATTACTACTTAACAAACATTGACTGAAGTAACAGATATCTGCTGTGCTACTCAATTACCCATCGCCATTACCATCATTTCCAAAGTGCACTTGCCTTTCTCGTGTAGCAGCGTACCGCCAAAGTGACATTCTGGCGGCGCAAGTGCACTCGCTCAAAGTTACACTAAATTTGCCGATGTGACCGGGGTATTACAATCGCTATACTGTCGTCACAATGCTTTCCTGAGTTGCTTCATAAAGCTCACATGGCGCCGAGTCCGTATCTGGCGAAAGTTAGATGTATATTGTTGAATGCGCATGTAAATGCGTGTAATAAAATGCGCATGTAATGGGAATGAGTGGGGGGATGCAAGGGAACGTATCGAAATGTCGCGATCATTTAGTTTACATGGGCACTACAATACGATGCGTGCGCGCTTTTCGTTAAAGCGGTGATTTTTATTTTTTTTTTTGCGTGAGAATCGAAGTTGTCAACAAGTTAAAATATGCTTAAAGTACTGTGCAAAGCGTGGTATGTCATAGAAAGGTGAAGAAATGTGAGTCAGATCGTGATGATTTTAACAAATTCTGCGTGAGTTGTTTGTTTTCTGTTTTCTGCTTCCTGTATTCATTTCCTGGCAAGCCCCTAGCCAGGAATTTTGTTCTGGGGGAGGGGGTGGGGTGGGGGGGGGGGGGGTGGGGGGGTGGCACTTGTTGAAGGCCTTGAAAAATCCCCATTTTCACTATTTATTCTCGGTAAAACACTCCCCTCCATCCGAATTTCGGAGGGGGGCGGGGGGGGGCTAAGGCACCCACCCTGGGTACGGGCCTGTTTCCTGGATCTCTGTATATTCCTTCTGAAGAAAAAAAAATGTAGCGCTCAGCAACACAATTACAAAGAAAACGGGACTTGCGCTAACTTCCAACTCTTTGTTGAAGAAACTTGCGTAAATATATACATAACACAAGAGCAGCAAAGCCATATGTTCCTCCCGTAAGAGTAGTCAGGCGCTTTGGCCCTCTCGTTGGCAGTTCACCTGCGCTCCTCCAATTTCCTTCGTGTCCGTGTGGGAATCAGCAACTACGGTAATAATGATAAAATTGTCTGTAGTGTCTGTATATACGCTTGCGAGTTCTAGTGTCCTGGTAGACCGAATATCGAAACGAGTCAAAGATTTTAATGGATACGACAAACGTTACGAGTTAAGGGCAGGCATCTGCTCTAGCCAGTAAGTCGAATAGCAAGGCTAACATATTCCAGCATTGCGTTTGCGCATTTCTCTCTCTCTCTCACTCTCTGCCTATGTGTCTGGTTTGCTTGCAATCATTACAAATTATGAACCTGAAGCTTTGCTGGAAGAGATGCTGCAATTTAGTGATGTGGCACACATAGGCGTGCGCACGAGGGGGGGCAGAGGGGCGCCCCCCCCCCCCCCCTAGTCACCGAAGGGGGGGCGCAAAGTCTGCCACATACATTGACTTAATAGGGAAGGGGGGGCGCTGCGACGAGCCTTCGCCCCCCCCTGAAGGGGGAACCCTGTGTACGCCTATGGTGGCACATGCGTCCTTGGTCTGCTTTTTGGCTTCCTCCGAGCAAATGCCTTTATTTTACGAGTTTGCATTGCCTTTCGCGGCCTCTTAAGATTGCTATACATGAGTGAACTTACAGCGTAAATGATATAGGTTCATTATCACATACCCAAATGATATACATTGTGCACAAAGACGAGCTCGCCTGTTTAAACCATGTCTCTTTGTCTCTTCCGCAGGTAAGCACGGTGGCCAGGGGCCAATACAACGCATTTTGATCCTGGTTCGGCCGATTAGTCAGCTTGCGGACAGGGCTGCTCACGCCGTCTCTGGGAACCGACCCGATCGACCCTTCGAGAGACGGAGCATCGAAAGTGTGTACGGATAGAATCAGACTTGTCTAGAGCAGCGGAGCGCGTGGCGGTCGACACTGTTGTTGGCCGCAGCTTCTATCTCGCGTTAGCTACAAGCTTCCGTTCATGCTTGAATTATAGCACAAGGGCCTAGCATGTAGTATGACCCCGTTTGGTATCGTTACCGCGTTGGTCTTTCAATATTTCTGCCGAAAACGGCAGCTGCAGCGGCCGGCTGGGCGCTCTAGACAAGTGTGATTCCTACTGTACACGCTGTCCAGCATGCGATGCGCATCCGGAGTCGTCACGTAGCAGTTGGCAAGCTTTTTTTCCCCCTTACGCGCGCGCAAACACCTGGTTACCTGTCGCGATCACCTCTCACCCCGGTGTCATTCGCGAGCGACGCTTCAAATAGCAACATCGGATCGAGGCGTCCGGGTACACAGGTGTAAAGCGATACGGACACTCGCATCGCTCTTGGGAACCGGCAACGGTGTCGCCACGTCGTCAGCTTAAAAGGAACGGAGTCCCCTGAATTAAGTGTTGCGATTCTCATTAGGAACACTCACTCCTTACTTGCCGGTCATCCGTCTTCTCGTGATGACGTCAAGGAGAGCTATTCTCAATAAAGGATTGCTGAACGCGGAACTGCGGTTTGATTGTATCGTTTGACGTTCGCGCCTGTTGTTTGCAAGGCTCAGGTCTCAAAGCGGACACCACCGTCGCCGACTCTTATCTTTTCATCGCCCACATTCCCTCCCCTGATCCGGCACGTGCAAAGCGGAGAACGGCACGCTCTTTTGTGTTTGACGTACGGCTTTCTTAAAACGGAAACGCGTCTACACTGACGTCCACCAAGCCTTCTCGATCGTTCTTTCGTAGAAGGATCACGACTCTGGCGCCGTGGAGCAATTTTTGGCGGCGAACTTGTCAGGTCGCACCACCTTGACCCTCTTTTTTTGACGGCACGGAGGCTGGTACGGTGATGGTTACACCACCCCTCCGAAAGATGGGCGCCCGGCGATTCCGGATAACTTTCAACAGAAATTTGAGACCCCACCTCCTCCGCTTTGTCTCCTGAAGGTGTTCCTATAGCGTGGCTACGGGAGGAGGCCTTGTTTGTCCAGTCGCCGGCACGCCCACTCTTGCCCTCTTTCTTTACGCGTGACGCTAACTTCATCCTTGCGGAGCGGGCAGTGAGAGCGTTGCAGATAAGGATCTACGCGGGCATCAACGGGCGAGCTCTCAGAAACGCAGCTTCGGTAGATGCAACGCCTTCCACCTTCGAGAAACGGCTTGCATCCTCCAGCATAATTGCACGTTCCGTTTCGGGATCGGTTCGAACTTGTGGGCGTCACTCTATGTGACGTCTCTTTTTCGTGACGTCAAGAGCTAGCGTGAGCCTATCAGATGTCGTGACGAGGCGTGGCCTCAGGCGTAGCCTTTACAGCGCTATCTGCCGAGGAACTCGTTGCTTTTTTTTTATTCGTAAATGCGGATAAAGTTCCTGGGGGGCGAATGAGTAGCCTTTCGCGCGTTGGGTGCAGGAATGACGCGAGGTCCACTCAGAGAAGCATGCCGGTAAGCCACGCCTACAGCGGCATCGACGACGATCGGCGACGAAAGGTCCGTTCCCTTCGGCGCTTCGTTTGGTGTTGCGGCCTTTGAGATGTCACATACGTTCTCAATGGGCTTAAAACAATCATGATGTGAGGATCACATGTTTTTAACGTTACTCACTTTTGGACTCTTTTGTCCGCTGTAAGATCAGATTCATCTTCCGGCTGAAACATGCGTCGGTAAAACGGGACGCATGCGAGCAGCACTATTTCTCAGAGGGGAGAAGCACTGCTAGCGCTAAGTCACCAGACGAAATTCAGAACCAGTGTTGGCCTTGAATTCTCAGTGACCGACGTGTTTCTGCGTGAGCAGCGCACGCATCTTCTCTGAGTAGATTGGCCTCTTAGTCTATATACATTGAAAAGCAGAACGCTTCAGTAGAGTTGAATGTGAATGAACAAGCCATGGGTGTAGTTGAAACGCGCCGACTGCAGCCTGCAACGAGCAATGCCTTACTCAAAATTTCCATATTGCGCTTGTAGCATGAGGGTAAGAGGTAAGAGTTGCAGTGCATGGTTCAATTGATGCAGTGTGGTATGCCTTATGTTCGGGGCGTACCACTCCGTCAGAATGAAAATGCGCGCCAGTTGTCGAATATACATTGAATCGTCTGTATTTGAAAGCGGAATCGGAACGATGTTTTGCTTCTTGATGGGATACGCGAGCAGCGTTTTCCAAGAATTCATTCCCTATGGTTGGGAGTTGCCTTCATGAAGGCATGTACAACGTTATTTGGAATGACTGACTGTGTGGCACGCGATGTTAGCGGCAGCGAAGAAAACGTGGACTACTTGCTGGACCATTGTCCTCGGTTTGTCTCGGAGAGACAAGTATACTTTCCAACGCACTGCGACAACCTGACGATCGGCCACTTTCCGAGCAGGCATGCTACTAGAACACAGTTCCCATCTGTCGTCGTCCGAAGCGTAATTCGAAGGTTGTGGTGCTGATCCCACCGACGGAAAGGGTGATTTTTGCGTCCACACTTATTCCTTTCAGTTTAAGTGATCATCATTAAAATACAGTTAAGAGGCCGCAAATATTGGGCCCTATGCTTTCGATGGCTTAATTGTCTGTCAGTTTACTTAGTTGTCACAAGCCAGTGGATGAATTCTTGTGCTTTTTTAGGACGGCGGGCTTGGGTGAACGCTTCTGATTTGTGGTGGAGTCCCGCACGCTGCAGTGAATTCACTGTTCCTTTTCTTCCTTTCCTTTTATTTCTTCTCTTCCCTCCTCTCTCCGTTTCCTATTTCTACTTCCCTTTCCCTAACCAGCCAGGGAAGGGTAGCCAACCGGAGGTATTTCTGGTTAACCTCCCTGCCTTCTGACTTTGTTTCCTTTCTTCTAGACAAGACAAGATTCAGGGGAACGGGGAGGCTGGAGGAGATGAAAAAATCCTTGAACAAGTCGTTTTGCTGGCGCCTACGTTTTGATAAGTGGAGTTGTCTTCATCGAGGTGGCAACTTGACGAATACAAGTCCACTTGGCGAAACGTTGGTTTCAAGGACATTCCCTGTTCCAAGATTTGTTTTCCATCTCTGCACACGTTTTTTCATTAATGAATTCTTTAGTTCTGCTTGCAAAAGAACACTTGCAAAAGAAGTTCTGCTTTGCCGTTCTACCAGAACTTCTTAAATAATTTTTTTACAAGTCTGTATTAATTATAGTTGTGTCTATAATCTACTTCCACCCCTGGAAGGTGTGTGTGTTTGCGCGCGCGCGTGGGTGTGTACGTGAGTTTCTGTGCACGTGCGTGTGCTTTTATTGTTCTTTTTTTTTTTTTTTGCCGCGTACCTCAGCGCCAGTTCGACTGCGCTTGTCTTTTTGCGCGTAGGTACACATGCTTTGTGTCTTGCCATAAATCGCTAGTTGAGAGCTAGCGCCCGAGTTGTGTTTCATCGGCGTAAATTTCATCAAAAATGTGTTAACTTGCCCACCTATCAGTATTGCTTCACTCACTCACCCCTTCCTTTGACAGTATCACTCTTCCACAAGTGCTCACTCGCTCAGCGATGCATCTGCCCTCCCATTTTGATTTTTAGGGGCGAAGCACCTTAGGGCTGAGGCTTGTCTGTCCACGGTGTCCGTTGGCTGTCAAGGGGAGATGCGTGGATGTGAGACACAAAAAAGGTTTAACGAAAGACTAATATCAATCATAATTGTGACAGAACAATATAAAACACCTACAAGCACAAACCCTTTATACCAGTCTTCGACTTCAGCGTAGACATTATGGACCTTAGGACCTAGCTTTGTCGTCGACTCTGTCACTTTATGTCACTCAGTGTACATTATGTGGGGCAACGCTCGGGTAACGACGGTATAGTCGAAACGTATGTGAGACACACAAAAAAAAGGTTTAACAATAGACTAGTATAAATCATAATTGTTATAGAAAAATATAGAACACCTACAAGCACAAACCTTTTATACTAGTCGGCGACTTCAACGTAGACAATAAGGACCTATGTTTTTCGTCGACTCTATGGCACTTTATGTCTCTCAGTGTACATTATATGGGACAACGCTCGGGTAACGTACGGTATAGTCGAAACATATGTGAGACGCACAAAAAAGGTTTAACAATAGATTAATATAAATCATAGTTGTGATAGAACAATATAGAACCCCTACAAGCACAAACCCTTTATACTAGTCTGCCACTTCAACGTAGACCTTATGGACCTTAGGACCTAGCTTTGTCGTCGAGTCTTTGTCACATTATGTCATTTTATGTCACTTTATGTCACTCAATTTACATTATATGGGGCAACGCTCGGGTAACGTACGGTTACTCACCCATACGATACCCAGAGGTTCGCCCACTTGGCATGATTCACTTCGTCGAGATGCGTGGATTTTGTTTTTCGCCCTAGCTACTGCGCAACCGCTCCACAGGGCAGAGATTCTCAACGTTCCTCCAGACACAACATTGCGCGGGATCGACGTGCCTTCGGAGGCAGAAAGGTCGGCGACCGTGGCGCGCGGTCGTGCGTTCGCTTTGCGTTAGTCCATGCGCGTTTTCTTTTGCTGACAAACTTCAACCCGTCACGGGGCGACGGTTTCGACCTGGGCGTTTCGTCAAAGGACGACAAGTAGCTCGGAGGCGAAGAACGCGTGCGAAAGACGGGGTGACAGATGACGACAGACGGGAGAATGCGCGGAGGTCGGGTGTTGCACTAACTACTCCAGTTCACGACCTCCGTATCTAGTGCGCTGACAGAATGTCGTTTTCTTATTTTTTTTCCTTCTTGCGTGTGAACTTGGACAACCTCGTTTGCCGCTGAAACGACAACTTGATTTGCAAACGCGTATTAGTTTTAACCAGCGGTCGTTTTTTTTTCTTCGTTCTATTTCCTTGTGTCCTAGCTTGGACAACCTCGTTTGACGCTGAAAAAAAGCGACTTCATTTTGTAAATGCATATTAGTTCTAACCAGCTCAAACTACTACATAGTGGTTCACTTTCAGCTTTGAAGTGCAATGCAGAGCTCTCGCATCAAAGCAGGAGCGAAAGTACGAGGGAGTGCTCCATTTATGTCTGTTTAGAAGATGACGTACGTAAAACGCCGTGACGGCCATTATATATGTACCTGATATGGGCTACCATGTCACTCCATGGAGTAGAAGGGAACACGGAAGCTACACTTATGTGGCTTGCATCGCAGTAGCTGGGCTTTCTTTTGAGGTAAAATATCCAGTGCTACTTGCACCGTTCGTGGTTTTTAATGTGATAGCACACCGAAATTCAGGTCAGACATTGCAGAACTGTGGAAGTGGTAGCAGTATAGTCGGGGTCGTATGGTGTGTTTATGCGCTCAGACGTGGGATTCCTTAGATTAGGCGATTATTTTAGGGTGGCTTAACTAGGCTGATGTGGTAAAAGCGTGTTCATTTTAAAGTGGCCTAGGCAGGCTGATCTCGGCTCCTTCAGCTCCACATATGCTGCATGATAAGACTAGGCGACACTGTGTTACGCATACGAGGGCAGTGAGTAATGGTGAAGACCTCATACCCGAATAGCCATGTCGCCCCAGTTTAAGGCAAGAGGTCGTGTCTTTTGATGTCTTCGTCTTTAAGCTACTTCCACTACATGACGCTGCGGATTCCTCCGCGCCATCACAGAAAAATTTAGCTCGGAAAATGCAATGCTCACGGTTCTCATGAGAGGTCAAGCCCGTCCGTCATTGTGAAGAGCGCGTGCGTCGCTGATGACAGCTGGCGCTGCGAGGATGTCATCATTATTTCATTTAATATTTATTGCGTACTGCCGGTCTACGTCCCAGGCTATAAGGAGAAGTGCGCGCGCATAATTTTCGATGACCTGATAATTCTAACTTAAAGTCACAAAGACGTAGTGACCAAATGACATATTATGAACACAGAGAAACACTGTATCCCTGCAATCAAACCCGTCATTATGCAATCAAAACAATCATACAAATGCGATGTATGACGTAACAAAGCCATAGTTACCAGGGAGCGCTTCTCTAAAGCAGGCCTGTAGAAATTTATGAAAGATTAATGTCACATATCGGTTCATCGTGAAAAAGTAAAGGCGAGCACATTTCCACATGAGTGAGAGGAAGGACACAACACAAGCGGATGCCACACGTGTAAATTTTATTGCGATGAATCACTCAGCGTTCTTTCGTTCTTCTAACATTTGCGGTGCTCTGTGTACCGTGTTCTTCGCCCTGTCACTCTAAGAAAAAAAGGTGTCCTTTGACTTTTCTTTTACACATATGAGGGTCACATGTGTAGCACTCTCTTTAGAGAGTCCATTGACTATCTTTTCGTCACATTTACTCTCCTAAAGAGAGTCCATGTGACTCTCTAAGAAGAGTCAACGTGCCTTTTAAAGGGAGTAGTGCTACACATGTGACCCTCTCTTATATAAAAGGAGAGTCACAGTTCTTGGAGTGCAGATGTTAGGAAAATCAATGCGTGCAAAGAACAAAATGGCTCTTGGTAACATTGTTGTTTCCTGAATTACATTCGAGGGTTTCGGTCACACCGTATCGGTTAAAGAAGTTGGATAAACAACAGACAATAGGAGACAGAATTAACTACGACGCAAAAAGTATGAAGTGTAACGCGAATGCATCATAGCGAATTACCGTAGGACTAGTTTTTTCAGTAAAAACGAGTAAATGTATACTTGAAGCTGCATTGAAGCTTCGATAACACTGACAGCGTAATATTCCCCACGCTTCAATGAAGTTACGTAAAACAGTAACAATAGCGACGGCGCTCGCACATTAATGAAAGGTTCCAATTGACGGAAAGGCCATACATCTTATAGCCGTGATTTCCCTCTTTCTTTCTTTTTTTTTTAATTTTTCATTGCATTTGTGCGCTGCGATGTCGCGTCACCTTTATCAACACTGAAACACATGTTTTAATGACATTACAGCTATTTGAACAATTGTAGCTTCAATGATCTTTTCTGTCACAGAGGCACTGAATTCCAACTCCTTTTCACATTGGCATTCGCCTGTTCGAAGGATTAGGCACAGTTTCGTGCGTGCCTGAGGTGCCAGAGGCTCTTCAGTATAGCTAATAGAGAGAGAAAGAGAGAAAAAGAGAAAGAGAGAAAGAAAGAAAAAAATTCGGCAGATCCCACGTACCTTGGGAATCGATGTTATGCGAAGCATGCGGATGGAAGGTGACTGCGTTGTAATTATTTTATTGAGCGAAACCGTTACGAAATGAAGCTAAAGATATGTAAAAATGTGGTACGCACAGACATATGTAGAACAGTCGCATAGTTTTTATACTGTATAACCAGCTGTTTACAGTTGCGTAACGATTACAACAGCAACATGGGTATTAGCAACACCAGGAAGCGGTAAGCCGATATGCAGCACTTGTGCTCGCGAGGATGGCGGCCCTTGACACTGCCACATAAATCAACTTCAGTGGATGGCTTTAACTTCAAATGACGTTAACCCGACGTGACGGCTGTATCATACGAGTACATATGTAATGTTTATAAAATTAGATAGCCAGCACTGCAACCACAATTGTCGTTTGCCGAACATTCGGGTCTTTTTCAAAAGCAGTTCCGAGACCTGGCGTGGCTCTGTGCTAGAATACTTGATTGCCACGCAGAATGCTCGGGTTCGATTCCTGCTGGGACCCTGATATTTATTCTTTGCATTCGTCCGGGTCAACGCTGCCGATGTCAGTATCATGTTCTCGCCGTTCCTGGGTAGATATAAAATGTCAAACACCTGTGGCGCATACCCGCATACCGCGGCCCGTGGTTTACGGGTATGCGCCACACGTGTCTGCAGGAAACTGCTTTGACGACGTACGCGACGGGATTGTGACGTCATTCATGTCATGACCAGCGAGTCATATTCGTCAAACCATCTTACCCTCCCATACTAATTTTGGTCTACCCCAAGTTAAGGGGCTGATCACTGGAGCGCCAAGACGTAGGCGGCTAGATAGATAGATAGATAGATAGATACGTAGATAGAAACGCTCAAAGTGCCTGCAGTACGCAAAGAAATGCTTCGCATTTAATAATAAAATTAGAGAAAGGCAAAAAGGTGTACATAAATTAGAGCATCAGGTTTGCTGCCCTCCATTAAGGGGAGGGGGAATGGCATATAGCTATGGTACGCAGACAGCTTGTTAGTCTTTCTTCCATGATCCTTTATTACTCTAATAGGCATATGTTTTATCAGAAATGCAGTCAGATTGTTTTTGTTCTTTTTTTACACTTCTTCATTATATTTGACCTGCAGTCGCAGGGATAACGAAGCGGTTCGCGTAAGCACACTCCAATGAAGCCATACCGCTGAAAACACAGGGAACAAGGACGTGTGCTACTCAGAACTCTTGGATTTCATTTCGTGCTCTAGGATTTCGTTTCGCTTAAGCACATGTTTGAGTGAATACCATGATCGGTTGCCAGTTAGGCCCAAGACGTTTCTTGAGTTCTTTGCCTTCACTTCAAGATTGAAACAAATCTCAGTTGATGGCGCCAATCTCAAGCAGGATCTATGCAGATATTTGTGTTGTGCAGTGCAATCGAGCGCGAGATTGGTGTCTGATGAGCTGTCTCTTATCGACAGCCGATGAAGACGCCTGTAAAATGCTGCTTTGCAGGAGCACGCTGTCCCTGACGACACGCGCCGTGTACATTACACCGAACCATGCGCCAATGTTCCTCTCATAAGCCCTGCTTCAAGTTATGAAATGCATAATTGACGTTTGAGGCTTCGTGGCACAAACGACCTGTTGTCAATTATCACTTTCAAAGCCCTATCGACACCTTGCGGGATTCCATAGTAGTCATTCGCAAGTATACTGCTTCAAATCGAAGGATCACGCCGCTTGCCGACGAGTTTCGACGGTGCGCGCCACGCTCAGTGCACGATGCTCGGACAAGACTGAGTAGTCGCTCCGTTCCAAGGACCTTCTAGAAATGAGCGGCCCGCTAATTGGCTAGCTTCACCGAACGACGTCGATGTCGGCGCTGGTTATCACGGATTTCGAAAAGAAAGACCTTCGACTCGCCGATATTAACTGCACTTTTTTTCCCGACCACAACTCGTTCGCGCGCATTTCTCACACTCCCGAGCAATTACTGTGTAATCACCTCAGCGGAATTCACAGCCGGTCAGACTGCGCGCGTGAAAATTACTGAACGGTACGCTGTGGCACTGTGGTGTTTTGCGTGTTTCACGTTTCGCATATTTCATGTGAAGCCACGTATGGAGAATCGCCGTTACTGGGCACTGGCAGTGATATTGCACAATGGAGCAGATTTCTCCTGCCTGCAATTTCAGTCTAGGTATAACTGTAGATGCATGCCCCGCTGAAGCAAGCGCCTAACGGCAGTGGCACTGTCTAATTTTCGATTGCGCAATAGCTTCAACAGTGCATTAATAATAACCGTTGCCTTGTTTTCTCGAGCTACGCTACAACGTTGCACATGCCGCGCGCCACTTACACGCGCACTGAAGCAACAATAAGTGCTCACTGCGGTTTTCGCGCGTTACGGTTGGTATGACTACAGTAAGTAACTTTCCCGTTACACCTAATCTAACAAGGAAATACTCAAGGTTAACGCAACTTGGATTCTTTCGACACCGAAACTGTCCGTCTGAAAAACGCGTTGTGATTATACCGGTAATTCGTGTAAGCGCTCCGTCGCTCGTGACAGCTTTCGGGGCATAAATTCTTCGTAGGGTGTTATTTTCGCTTCGTTTACGTTTAACGCTTGTTTTCGGTACAAGCATTCCGTGCGTTTATATTGTAGCGTTGCCTACGCTCAGCACTGTAGTCCTAACGGCACTGAAACCTTTAGAGCGTTCATGTAATCTCCAGGTTGAACAGTGCGGGAAACAGTGCGAAATTGCGCGCCCCATTATGCCCTTGCCGGCACAGAAAGGCGTCTGCGGTTGAAATTACATTACACTCATCGGGTTATCAGTCGTTCCGGTAATTTCTTCGAGTGGGAAACGCACGTGTGCAAACGGGAGCTCCCAATATGTTGAAGTCTGAGTGAAAAAAATTTTCTGTGAATTCTTGCGGATCCCCGTGCCGTTAGGTGCATGCGACGGAACTATTGCAGCCAGTGTCGCTACTTTGCCTTTATGCCTGAGTGATCGTTGGAACGCTTCGCGCAGTGGGCTTTGAAATGAACTTATTTTCAAAACGAACAGAGCGTTGTTGTCGGTACGGAGTCCGACGCAAAAGCGTAGCCATTCTTTTTCTACGTGTCGTAGTGCGACACCTTGTAGGCTACTTGTCACTGCATACTGTCTTCTTCGAAATAAACTCTGAAGGGTTTTCACAGTGAGTGACATCAAGCATATCTCCGAGCTAGTGCCCGACAATGGTTTAATTGCATTCTTACTGATAGCATTTGTGAAGATCGAAGCGAAGCTGATGCATTCTGGTCGTGCGTAAAATACGACGGGAATCGCACGCGTGACGTGTGTTCTTCAGCAACGTCAGTTCACGCCATTGTCCAGCAGGTAGAATCAACATGTCGAGCACAAACACTTACACCTATGCGTCAGTCATGGTTGTACGTGCATATAAGCCAAAAGTCCATTAAGAGATTCCTTCTGCAACATGTAATACCAAGCAGACGGTTCCTTCATTCACGCTCACAATCTTGCGGGCTATTCAAACGACGCCCTGTTTCTTTTCTTTTCTTTTTTTTTCAGAGAACTGCACGTGTCTCAGAGCTTTTTTTCAAACATACCTAGGAACGCAACTTCTTTTAAGACTGCCATAGCCCTATTTAATTCCACTGGTCTGCAGTAATGCTGTAATAGCAATGATGTTGCATAATAATTTGATGTAATAGCAATAATGTTGCATATTACAGCAAAGCTGTTATGCTCAAGGTTGGCCTTGTGTCGTATAGAGAAAATTATCGCCATTATGAACCAGCACGCGCTCAGACACCACCAATGCACTCTGTACCAGATGGATTAACAAAAGCAGCTGAAAACGGGCGGCCCCTAACTAGCCATGGATAGTCATCATCATCATCATCACCTGTCTACGCCCACTGCGGGCAAAGGCCTCCCATGTTTCGCCAACCAACCCGGTCCTGTGCTTTATGCTGCCACCTTTCACCTGCAAACTTCTTAATCTCATCTACCCACCTAATTTTCTGTCTCCCCCTCACGCGTTTGCCATCTCTTGGAATCCAGTCAGTTACCCTTAATGACCAGCGGTTATCCTGACGACGTGCTACGTGCCCGGCCCATATTCATAACCGCCACGGATAGTATAGTAAGAGGTGGAAAAGAGAGAGGGGAGATGGTAAGAGCATTGCCAAGCGAGCACAAGCTAGCTACCCACCAGCTCTGCTGCGACGTAGTCTTGCATCACTTAGTGAGAGCTGCGCCAATTTTTTCTGATATTTCGTTTTCATATTGCTCTGCTAATTTTGTCGCGTTGTGAACCTGGGCAATTGCGTGTTTTGTGTGTTGGTCGTCTAGCTGACGCACAGGAGCAAACAAGCACATTCGTACGTTCATGAAAGGACGACGAAAGGAATACAATACGAATGAAACTATAGGTGTTGTGGGTCAACGTTTGTATCCTATTTCCTGCTCATCGTTGTTGCTTACAGCACAAATTGGCTTCATTTAATTCCTCGGAGTTTTTCTCGTCAAATGAAGATGCTTTGAATGAGTGCATCTCGAGTGGCCAGCGTTTATTACGTTCTTGTTGATGTCATCGTTGGGCGGGATTCGTTATATGATGCGTCCTGGTGTATGTCAACTACTTCAGCTACCACAAGGGTTGCATCATGATTATGGACGTTAGTCTTCGCGATGAAGATCTGTCACTAACATAGGTCGGCAAAACTTGTGGAGCGCACTCAGACTCACTCATGAAATGTGTTTTGCGCTCAGGTCTCACTCGGACTCAGACTCACCACAATTTTCCTGAGTCGAACTCACTCGGACTCACACTCACGAAAATTTTCTTCAACCGGACTAACTCGGACTCAAACTCACCACAACATTACTCACCCGTACTCACTCAGACTCCGACTCATGGCTCGATCTGAGTCTGAGTGGAGTCCGAGTGAGTCGACTCATGAGTCCGTTAGCCTAAAATTAGCTTTTTCGTCCATGGTGTCAATGCACATTAACACCAATATCTCCCGTAATCGGTGCTCTTCTTGCCGCCTTTTGGTATAGTACCTTCGATACGAGTTATGAGTGCTCGCAAACCAGTAAGGTCATTTTTATTGAAAGAGATGACAACATAAGATATATTTACCAAGAACTTCTCTGGAAGAGTTGGCGAGCAGGGGGTGGTCAAGGCACCCTCCTACGTAATTCGCGCCTCTGATCAATAAATATTGAAATGATGTATCAACGATACTGTTTTGGAATACGTGTGAGTAGACGAGAGTAAAAACGTGAATTATAGCAAGGCTTATAGTAATGCTGAAGATCAGTAGATCGACTAAGCGTCAACGTGGTTGCATCCACGTGAAACGGCGCCATAGCTTCCAAACACCAATACACATTGTGGAAGCTCTCATACATCGTGGTACAATAAACAGTCAACTGATACTCCTGTAAAGGCACGGTTCAGTTTCGTGTTGTACCGGTTCCTTTGACTGAGGTGTAAAACATATTTTTTTTCACTGCGGGTAATGACATGACATTAGCAAATATTGTATAATTTTCTTTGATAGCTTTTCGTTTGTTCGTCGTTTTCGCCTTCCTTTCCTCGGTTGTTGCTGGTTGGGAGAAGCTGCAATTTGTTCTGCTGATGCCGTAATGAAGCATCTGCCGTAATGTCGGTAATTCCAGTAAAATACAAGCAAAATATCACCGCAAAATAAAGCAACGACGGAGAAGAAAATAAAAAAGCGTCGGCCGCACCCAATTTTGCTTTCTTGCTTACATGTTCTCGACAATGTGGAGGAAAGGGAAAGACAGCCACCGAGAACTGCGTGCCACACACATCGCGACGATGCAATGGCTCCACCAACGATCTATGGGCTTGGATCACCGTACTAGTAAAATAATAACGCGCAATAAAAGACGATAATTTACAAACACTCCCTCCCCTGTACTGAAACGCTGGTTGCGTCAGCTGGCAGTGAAAAGAGACGTGATTTTGGATTTTCATCAGGGAAACAATTTGTGCCTCGTCTTTGAATACTGACCTGCGAGGATAAAGCCAGGGCTGTAACGGCGTGCTTGTCCAGTGGGCAGTGTTCGCTTGTCCGTTGCAAGGGCAGCAGCTGGATTCGGCGCGGGCTCTCACGCTATGCTAGGCGACGGCTCTGGCTCACCCACGGCTGCGAGTTCAACAGAACGAGTGAGTTGTCCTGAAACATGAATCGTACATACGATTTTACGTTAAGGCACATGGGTTCATGCACATTGGGCTGTTAAATGAATGTCTATTGTTAATTTTTGTATATCGCGGTGTGGATGAATAATGGCATAAAGCGTCTAATTAACTAATCCGAACGTTTTCATGTGTATGCGTCTAGCGTAGCACTATTCCTTTAGTTGTTCAATATACAAAACGTCAATGCTACAGACCAATATGGCGACGCCAAAAGCCATCCGTAAGGTAATCTTATCCGTAAAACAACGCTGCTACACTAAGAAAACAATTAGTATTTCGCCAGCATTTCTGCCGCGAAAGGTAGAGTTAGGCCGGTTGGTCTGCTCATTTCTAATATCGAAACAGCTGGCCAGATGGCCAGCTGTACTTAAAATTAGTAACACAGCTATCTTTACCATATACATTTCGCGTATTCGCGCTTACCTTGCTTTGTTACCGTGGTCCCGGCAAACAACGTGCGTGCTATCATCGTGACACAGCGTTCTTGAATGTGAAGTGGCGAGAGCCAAGCTTTCAAGCAAGGAAACAAGAGCAAGCCAGATTACTAATAATAATTATTGTTGGAGTTTTAAGTTCCAAAAGCACGATATGATTATGAGTGGTGCCGTAGTGGAAGGGCTTCCGAACGTGTTACCGCGTTGGAATCTTTAACTTGCGCCTAAATCTAAGCTCACGGGCCTCAAGCTTTTTACCTCCACCGAAAATGCGGTCTCCGCGGACAGAATGCCATCCTGCGGGTCAGCCGTCGATCACCATAGCCACTACACTGCCGCCGCAAGTGTCAAGACAGATGGCGACTATTGCTCCATGGGTAGCGAAGGCATGTAACTCTATAATGGGTCGTCCTCTTCAGCTTCTTTCTAAAATATCGCCGCTCGTGATGGGAGTTCCGTGCTCCGGCTTGACTGCCGTCGTTGCGCATTGTCGCCGCGAGTCGTCCAATAAGCACCTTTACGAATTGGCGGAGACTGCTGTGCTCTCAAAACTTCGGTCCCCCCTTCGCTAACTCTGAAGCGTCGCCCATCAAACGCCTCCTACCGCGCCGACCGCATCAGACGTATCCGCGACCCACCTGTCTTCACTGGCGCCGATGGCACCGACCTGGAGGACAAGTTCGCTATTTATTAGCGCTGAGCAACTTGGTCTTCTATCCTGACGGGTGTGGCAAGCCTGTGATACAAAAACTCCTCAAATACTCGATTTTGCCTTACTCTCTAAGCAAAAAATCGCGCCATATCCACGAAGTGAATGATAATGAGTGGGCGAAGCTCGATCGTTTTCATCCATGGCAGAAAGAGAATGTGTGGTCTGGAACGTGCTTATACTTCATGGTCATCAGCGTCATCGTCATCGTTATCACGTGTAGTGGGTACAATCCGCTATACTGGACGCGCTTATACTTCATCGTTATCACGTGTAGTGGGTACAATCCACTATACTGGAATGCGCTTATACTTCATCGTTATCACGTGTAGTGCGTACATTCCACTGTACTGCGTCATCGTCATCTTTATCACGTGGATTGGGTACATTCCACTACACGTGGCTACCTACCTACTACTACTTCTACTACAGAGGAGGGACAGACCCACACCCTTAGGAGCTTTGCCCCCTAAAATAGAGCATTTCTTGAAAACCGGGCTCTCGCCACTTTCCTCTCAAGACTTCTATGTCACGCTGGCAGCGCGGACGCCGTTCGTGACCGGAAAGTGCCGGAACCGCGATTAGATTGCGGTTCTATTTGTGTGAAAGAAACACTCCCTAAATACACGATTTTTTTCTTAGAGTGTAGAGCGTACCATTGACTAGCATATGCAGAAAATAATCTCATAAGCATGCAACAAAGAAATATTCTGTAAAACACGTGAACATTGTTCAAAGTAAGGGCACATTAACATCGCTATTACTGAGAAAAGCTTTCAGCGTTGTTCTAATTTGAATGTTCCGGCGTGTTTGGGTAGAGGTTATTGGTCTGCAAGGTGTTAGTGGTTTTTGTATGGTGCGGTTGCATTAAAACGTAAAATGACGAAAATTGTACGAACAGGCAGAACTCTTTGCCGGACCTCATATTTCAAAGACTTAATATTGGCATACGCGCGCTTACTGCATCGGCTGTTTGTTTTTGAAACAACTTCCGATACACTTACAGCACACAGACAAAATACCAGATAACCATCTTGCTGGTGTGAAATTTAATGCGGCGTCAACTTCAAATATAAACTCACAGGCCTCTTTAACCATTCGCCTAAGGAGGTGACTCGAAGGCCAAAGCCTCGAGTCACCTCGAGTCACCTTTCTTCTCAGTTAAGGCATTCATTCCCCCCCCCCCCCCCCCCCCGAAAGCTTTCGAGGAGTGGGGGGGGGGGGAGGATCAATATGTCCATTGAGAAGTAAAAAAAGTTGGTTTTCGCCTTAGAGTCACCTCCTTAGGGGAATGCTTAAAAAGACCTGTGAGTTTTTTCTGCGTGACCTGTGACATATTTTCAGTTATACAATCCCCACCCCCCAACCAGTGTTTATAATAATAATAATAATAATAATAATAATAATAATAATAATAATAATAATAATAATAATAATAATTTATTACTGCCTCAAGAAATACAGTGACAGGGGAGCTGTAGTAAAAGCTGTCATAGACAGCTTGACCGAGCCGCGGCCGCTAAATACAAGGCGATAGTGACAGGCAGTACAAAAGAAAATCGTCACAAAGACGTGATCTCGCGTTAAAAAGAAAAAAAAAGAACTGCATAGAAAAACACAAGAAATGAGCGGAGTGTTATCTACGCCTTCTACACACAGCGTCACTTGCTTTCTAAAAAACAAATAATAATCATAATAATAATACATTCCGAAGACCATCATGTGTCGAACAAGAGCACATATAAAGATACAGATAAAGAGGAGTGAGGAAACTTCTATTTAAATTTTGCCAGACCTAAAATGTAGTGAGGGGTACATCCTTAATACATGGAACGATATTTTTGTGGCTACATGTCCGTGTTTTGTTCTTATTTTTTTTTATTTCTGTCTCTCTTTCTCTTAGTAATCCCATATTTCCCAACCCCAGTGCAGGGTAGCGTACCAGATCCTAGCATCTGGTTAACCTCCCTGCCTTCCTCTTTTCTCTCTCTCTCTCTCTTTTTATGGGTACAGGTAGACGGGTTAAAGTTTGCATATGTGTACATGTTTAGAAGGGGAGATAAGTGTATGCTGGAGGCGCACGTTTGTGGTATTTGAGTTTGCTCTTGGCACCAACCAGTTTTCGTGTTGCCTAAAGGAGTAACTTTTTCACCAAGTGGCGAGATGTCTGATGTGATTTAATTTCATTTTGTTTCTATTTTAAAACGAATGCTTAGGATGTATTGATATATATGAAAGATTTTGATTATATTAGTGTCAATAAATAACTCATTGCTGGGTGTCCCACAGTTCGCATTAAAGACACGATGAAGAAACTTCTTTTGCCAAATATATGTTCACATGGACTGCCCATGACATATTCGATGAAATTATGACACTGTGGCTCTAGAACTGATAAGCTATTTCTATTTATAGCATGCGAAGAAACCTGTTTATTTCTCGGACTGAAAATTGCCTGTTTTTTTTTTTTTTTTTTTTTTTTTTTTTTTTTTTTGCTGTAGCACGCATATAATTAGAGTTTCACCATATTTTTCCAGCGTGGTCATCGTCGTATTGTATGATTGCATTTGTACATGAACGTTGCTTCCTGAGCAAAAAATGTCTATGAAGGCCGTGTGGGTAGTTTGGTAAATAAATAAATGAATGAATAAATAAATAAATAAATAAATAAATAAATAAATAAATAAATAAATAAATAAATAAATAAATAGCCAGAGAGACAGAGATAAATGTTAGGTAGGCAGGTAGTTAACTAGAAGATCAATATCCCGCTTGCTGAGCTGCACTGGGCACTGGATAAGGTACTACATAAAGATAAAAAAGAAAGGAAGAGAGGAAGAGTTAAATTTTTTATAGAAGCAAATGGACACACATGCGCGGAAGTGTTGGAGTCGTCCAGAGATGCCTATTGACCGCAGAAACTTCAGCAGCGCCTTCTTCGCCTTCCGGTGTGGAGCTGGAGCATTCCGGCGTTTCAAATTGATTGCTCGGAAAGCGGCTGGTAATCCAGACGTGCTAACGTTGTTCAGAGCTGTTGCCTCTGGAAGCTGTAGCGATGAGAACGACTAAAAGATGTGTGCATTGGTTTGCATCGCTACCGCAGTGATCACAAGCAGCACTGCCTGCCATTCCGATTCGGGAAACAAAGATAATAATTTATATAGCAGGTTATAATGCGGAAGACTACGAAAATCCTTTCATAAAAAATAACCGGTAAAAGACCTAGACTTGCGATGTGAGCATAACGATGCGCAGGGTTTACAGTTGGGGAGGGTGGGAGAAGGGGGTGGCAAAGTCTGACTGCAGCCCCCCTCCCTCCCCTCTTCATCTATTCGCCGAGTTAGAAAGAAAACAACATTTGCAGAGAAGGCAAAGATTAACATGAAATGATCACGTGCTTCCCACAGCGGCTTGCTATTGGTCCCCGGATTTCGGGCTAAACTGCTCTGGGAATGTAGCATCAATAGTCCTCGGGTAACATTATCGTGAAAAACTTGCATGGCCGTAGCCTTGCAGATAAAACGAAGACGGGTCAGGTCCGACTAATTTAAGGTATAGGACAGATCTGGCGCCCTCTTCAGATGATCAGGGGGGGAGGGGAGGCCCCCCCTCCCTCCCCCGCCCATCTCGTGCGCACACCTGTGGAGCTGAGGTTGGTATCCGTGCTTTATCAGACAGCCCGCGGGTACAATTGAGCCTGACGTTTGTTCAGAACGAATGGTGTGGTCGCGGGGAAAGCCGTATATGGTCGCGAACGCGGACAGTGTACGTGTAAGGAGAGCGATGGGAGGCGTGTCTGCACCGCCAACGCAACAGTCCGCACATGCTGGCGCCGTCCCGTATAGGTCCGCTGCACGTTCGTCGAGAAACGTATAACTCTTCATTCTGTCCGACTCGATGATGGAGCACTGCGCGCGCTGACCGTGACCTGGATGCGAGATTTGCGACGTGGCTGCGTTTGGGGCCGGACGAAAACGGCACCACGCTCGCTGCCTGTGCCTTTGACGGGACGAAACCCGGAGATTCGTTCTTAACAAACACCGACGTTCTCACTTTCCATCTGAACTTAAATGTATCGCTAAACTACCCTGTTTAGAACATAGGACTTCCTTTGAAAGTCCAAGGTTTTGAACTGTAGAAGCATCGAGATGCGGGCTAGTTTGTATGCGTACAGCCGTCAGCAGGTTTAACACGAACGCTCCGCAGCGTGTCCTGAAATGGTTTGATTGACGCCAGCGCCGCGTAGCTTTGGGTTCTGTTGCCGAGATGTTACCTATACATGCCGAGATACTATCCAAGCACACCGAGGTATGTTTCGGCAACAGCGCCCAACACTTCGTGGCTGGCGCCATTCAAACCAGGCCAAGGTCACGCGGTGGAGCCTTCGTATAAAGTGGGCTGACGGCTTTACGTATTGACTGCTCAAAAGAAGGTCGGTGCAGAGGAAAAGAAGCTACAGGACAAAGGCTGATCATCAAGTAAATAATTTTGTATTGTAGTGGTAAATAAAAGCCAGAGAACACACACAAAAAAGCTTGTGTAGTGATTGGTGTACTTCCAAGTCCTGCGCTTAATGCAGCTCTTCTACTGTGAAACCTGAGGAACTGCGTAGCACGGGCACCCAGCGATTTCCTTTCGTATATAGAGTTCCCACTGCTCCGTCAATGACGTCAATGTTCGATGTAAGGATGTATTGCTGTCCCGGCACGAATAAAATCTTGTTCGGGAGACCAGGAAACTCGGTGTGCGACATGCGCGCTACTTTTTGCTGCGCTTTATCGACTTCCCGCTTGTTACGGTAGTTGAGATACCTCAACTGCCGCAACAAGCAGCCGTAACTGCCGTAACTTTTAAGATACCTCAAAAGCGCACAGGCATAATTACTCATCATAATCATCAGCACACACACACCCACACACCCAGGCATCAAACACGCACGTGTGTGGGTGTGTGTGTGCGTTAGTGTATCGTGTGTTTGCGCTCTAATTAAATAATCATCAGCAACAGCATAAACAAAATGGGCTGACGCTCTGGCGCGCGTGTTGCCTTACGGACGCGTAGTGGGTACACTGCGAATTGGTAAGAGGAAGAATTATGGCGTAGTCAGCAATACGCAACTGCACTTGCAGTAGCCATTCTAGGACAGTTTGAAAGGGGCCTATGTTAGGCGCGCGGACGTTCCTTTTCTTGCGGCACGGCTGAGGTTGTCCACCGAGAATGGAAGCCAGGGCTAGACATTGAGAAGGCGATGCGAACGGGACCCGATTACGCTATCACGTTCTTCTCTTGAGGGCAAAGCTCAAGAGTCCCCCCCCAAATTTTTTTAGATGCGAAGAAGCTTATGAACGAGGCTTGTCCCCCCAGCGCCGTAGACACGCTAGTGCGATGACGATCACGCTGCCATCACGGCACATCACATGCAAGGTAACCATTAAACGCCATGACGATGACGATGACGCTGATGACGATGAAGAATAAGCGCGTTCCAGACCACACATTCTCTTTCTGCCATGGATGCAAGCGATCGTGAACGCGCTCTCTCCCGCGAAAGGCAAAACGGCAACGCCGACAACAAGCTGCTGCCCCGGAGTTGAGGACGCGGGAAGCGGCGGCTCAACGGGAAAGACACATTGTATATACTGTACACACGCGTTGTCGCTCATTTACATGAGCGAGTGGGCAATGTCAAGGGTGATTTACGGTAAGAACGATCCCCAGTGCTTCGCCCACTCGTCATGATTCACTTCGTGGAAATGTGAAAATTTTTTTTTGCACTGCCTCCAGGATCAGTCCGCGTTTGACCAAGTGACTAGTCACGTGATGAAGTGACCGAGTTACGTCACGTTATCTGAGTGAAGTGGTAATGACGTCATAGGGGGGACGTACTCACGATATTATTTTCCTACATCACTCCTGTTGACGTCGAGGGTCAATTTTCGTGTATGATGAGGCAACCATTTCGCCCCAACATACGGCGGAACGGCGCTTAAGTGGCATTCAAGCGGTTTGACGCTGCCAGCTGTCGGACGGCTCTCTTTTGTTTACTTTGTCTATTTTTACATACTGCATCCCAATTTGGACTAGCGCAGGAATGGGCTTTTTACATGGGTATAGAACAGAACGTAACGTAATGTGACACTGAATGGAAAAACAAACAAACAAAACAAAAACAAAGAAACAAACAATACAACCGCTCTCAATAAACATAGCGCGAATCAATACATTCTTGCAAGAAGCCTTCTAAAGGCAACGATACAGCTGTACCAGGCAATAAGCTCAATTTTTCGGTAGTGTGCACGGAAAGAAGCTGAATTTAAATCGGCTTCTTTTCGTATAGAAAGACCGGGAGCGAAGGCTGTTGTGAGGAACTTATTTTTCGCGCATGCCGATCAGTACGTTGAGTGTGCTTTATAAAGATGGTATTTCGGTTTGGTGTTCTGGTTCGTTCGTAGGCGTATCGCATCCGAGCAACCGCCGGGATAAGTGGCACGCCGACGGCAGTGGAAATCGATATTCTCGCGGATATTGCGACACGTGTCTGCAGAACGACCGCTTCCGTTGAGCTGTACCTGTCACCACTGCTGACAGCGCTGTCAAAAGCGTAAACGTTTCCTGAAAGACATGATGGCTGTGTATTTGACAAGCCGACAAGAGGCATGGAGTTTGCTCTCGCCGCAAAATAAAAAAAATGGCCTTTATATTGACATCCTGGCTTCAGAGTGGGACCTTTCTTTCTTTCTTTCTTTCTTTCTTTCTTTCTTTCTTTCTTTCTTTCTTTCTTTCTTTCTTTCTTTCTTTCTTTCTTTCTTTCTTTCTTTCTTTCTTTCTTTCTTTCTTTCTTTCTTTCTTTCTTTCTTTCTTTCTTTCTTTCTTCCTTTCTTTCTTTCTTTCTTTACATTAAGTCAGTGCCTCCTCAATTTTTATGGGATGCTTAAGCGCATCGTATGTCAGGGCAGTGAATTAAAGAGCATATGGCAACAACCTCAAACAACTATAGGAGGACGCTTGAGCTCAATCAATCAATCCAATCAATCAATCAATCAATCAATCAATCAATCAATCAATCAATCAATCAATCAATCAATCAATCAATCAATCAATCAATCAATCAATCAATCAATCAATCAATCAATCAATCAATCAATCAATCAATTTTTATTCATTCACAATGCACTGTACAAGATTAGGATATATCGAAGGATGTCCCGCAGTATAAACTGATGAGGGAAACTTTCAGACGCCTAAAACACCGCAAGAAGAACGAAGCAGAGGGAAAGAGCGTCACTCGCAACTGATTTATTCGCAGGAGAAACGCAGGAAATATATATGCCGCACCACACATGCGCAAACCGCACTGCGTCACCTGGTCACACATATCAAAAACACGAGGTCACTGAAAAGGCATATCTGTTCAAGCAACGAAGAGCAAAACTGAAACTCAGACATGCGCAAAACCACCGATGTGTCACTTATACACAAGTCGCCTTTTTTTCTTTATCTTTCAGTGACCTCGTGTTTTTGATATGTGTGACCAGGTCACGCAGTGCGGTTTGCGCATGTGTGGTGCGGCATATATATTTCCTGCGTTTCTCCTGCGAATAAATCAGTTGCGAGTGACGCTCTTTCCCTCTGCTTCGTTCTTCTTGCGGTGTTTTAGGCGTCTGAAAGTTTCCCTCATTATGATAAACCAACTAGCCCAGCAACAAGTACTTCTAAGTATAAACTGAGTTGGCACCTTCGGAATCAAACAAGGTCCGTGGAGCTGATTGTAAATCAGCAGCTCTGGAAGAAGCACTTCTGTAAGTAGCCCCATTCGGATATATATATATATATATATATATATATATATATATATATATATATATATATATATATATATATATATATATATATATATATATATGTATATATGTGTGTGTGTGTGTGTGTGTGTGTGTGTGTGTGTGTGTGTGTAAGGCAGAAGTTCAAGGGAAGACGGAAGCTTGAAAAGAGGAAAAATTCGTGTTCATGGGGTGCGGCTGAAACCTCCAGCGACTACCCGTGTTCTGGCATGAACGCGCTGCTTCATGCCATTCTTGCATGAAGCAGCGCACGAATCCACGCACTGACACTTCCTCTCCGTTCACAAGCACATATGCTGGCCATTACGGGCATGGTTGCCTCAATTACGGAGCGAACGCGCAACGTACGTGTGGCATTCGTCATTTCTACACCTTCGTTCCGAAATGAACCGAAGTGCGCCGACGCGCTCGTTTGCTGACCCGGCTCGCGTACTCCACGCATCCGCGTCGCCTTTCTCACCAGCACGCATTTGCGAGATTAGTTGTCTTCCGAAGCGAAGGGCCAACGGATCGATCGATATGGGCAAGGGGCACGCAGAATGCACGCCACTCATTTTGGCTATCGCAAGGGTGTGCGGGCGTGCGTTCGACAGCTTGCGGTTGTTGTCGCACTGATTCGAGTTCCGAAAATGTAAGGGCTCGTTTTTCTTTGTTAGACACAACATTAATGGGAACTAAAAAAAAAGTGATGCCGAGGAAAGTATAGGGGATGTTATTTGTTGTAATTACGATATAAATGTGAAGAAAGAAAAAGTGGACGAGAACATAGCAGAGCGATGAATTGGGCTAGTTGGTGGTCGTTCATGGTTTCTTTGTTGCGCTGCAGATGACGAGACGAGGACGATAGCACGATACAGGGACACAGGACAGGTGGTGCGCAACACCTGTTTCTTGTGTCCCTGTGTCTTATGTCCCTGTATCGTGTCTTGTGTCTTGTGTGCCTCTTGTCTTGTGTGTCTGTATCGTCCTATCGTCCTCGTCTCGTCATCTGCAGCGCAACAAAGAAACCATGAACGAGAACATAACTTGCCGCGGGCAGGGTCCGAACATTGCTACTGCAAATAAAGTCCCCTATACTTTCCATGGCAACACTGCCTGTTAGTTCTCATTAATTCGAGTTCTGTAATTAGTTCATTGTCTGTCATTTCTCATTAATTCGAGCTTCGTAATTTATTAAGGCGGAAGCCTTGGATGCCTCTTTGAAACCGAAGAGTGATCGTGGGCGGCTTCGGCGACAGCACGAGCGGTCGAAAATGCCACATGATCAAAGATGACATCATGGTGACGTCATCTCTGCTGTCATCATGACGTCCAAGATTGAAGTCGAGACTTTGGCGGAAATCCGCCTGGGCCGGGGAAGGACATGGGACGAAGGAAATACAGCGCTGACCAGAGTAAAAATATATTCTTCAAAAGACGTTCCGGCTTTCCACACGGGAGCCTTTGTTATCAATCAATCAATCAATAAATCAATCAATGGAACTTTATTTTCATGAACAGATATGTGAAAATACAGGGATTATTTCTTATCATTATGAAGACACCCTTGCAGCAAACAGCGAGGATGAGCTTATCGATATAGCAACATCATCAAAAATCATCCGGTGGACTTTTGTGACAGGGACAGGAATGCCACACAAAGTGGCACAAAGTTATGCTTGTGTCCCTTAGCATGTAAGCCCGTGCACCTTTAACTCTCTTGTCACACATAGTTTGCAAGGCTGGAAAACCCGAAAACAACAAAACTTAGGCGTACTTCCTTTTCGCTCCATGGCAAGCCGGCAGTCGCGTGGAATACTCCGCGGCAAGTCACGCTCACTAAGCCATAATGGAACAGACAGCGCGCTTTCTGCAGCGGCTCATTTCAATTAAGGGGGAGGAAAAAAGAGACCACAAATCAACGAGGCTTTATTGAAGAAACGGCACCTCATTCACACACGCGCGCAAGAAGAGAAGTCGACATCGGCAGGGCCAGCCGGGGTATATACAAATTCTCATTCCGCACGGTGGCAAAAAAGACGTGACCTATCAATGTCGCGACCTTGTCACGACCGAGGCCTCGCTTCGACCCTCGGCCACGCCGCGTACGTCTGGCGTGCACCAGCGTCGGCGCATGAGCAAACTCATTAGGACGCTAATTGTTTCGTTCACCGCCGCTTTTTTATGCGACTCTCCGTTTCTCTGCGCCGCTTTCTTCCCTGGTGCCGCTCACCGCCGTGTTTGCACGTGCTTGAACTTCGCTACCGGCATGCCTCTTCGTGAAGGTATACATGCATGTAGCTGAGGCTTCTGTAGCAGGCGAGGCTGTTCTCACAGATTCTTCCTCACGGACGAACAATATATCACTTGTGCTATAGGAAGGGGTTCAACGCGCACTTTCTCTGGCGGCTGAACACACCTTGAACTGGACGGCTCTCTGCGATGCTATTCTTACCGTGCGCTGCAACGGGCATACAGCTCTTTGAGCCCAAACGAAAAAAAGAATAATCCAAGAGGTAGGAAATAGATACGCGGTTCATTGCTGCAAGCCTGGACAAGTCAAGTCTAGCAGGTGGTTGCCTTGTGCGCTTCCATTACTATTTGCGGCGCATCTGATAGTGCTACTGTCCGTTGTATTCAGCGTGTGATCGGGGGATCCCCGTTGACCCCTGATAGCCAATGTATGCGCACGGTTTCCCCGTTGGTGCTACCGTGGAACCTCCGACACCGCAGTCGCCAAGGACGGAGGTCAATTAGAAGGTCAGCTCTGCTAATGTATATTTCCGCTTTTTTTTTTTACAGCAATACGAAAATAAAATTCTTAGTAAATTTGTTTATGCAATGTTTCTTGAGAATTCAGTTGTCAGTCAGGTGTATATCTCGATAAATCCTGTCCACACTGGAAGGTCCAAATGCTTCGAAACGGTATGTTTAGCCTTGTACGTATGATCCGGAATCAGCTCGTTGAAAAGAAACAAAATCGCACACATCTCCTGTAAGGGAACCCTGCAGAGTAGTATGCGAAGCACTGGGGATCGTTCTTACCGTAAATCACCCGTGACATTGCCCACTCACGCCTGCAAATGAGTGACAACGCGTGTGTACAGTATATACAATGTGTTTTTGCCGCTGTTGTCGGCGTTGCCGCTTTGCCTTTCGCGGGAGAGAGCGCGTTCAGGATCGTTTTCATCCATGGACAGAAAGAGAATTTGTGGTCTGGAACACGCTTATTCTTCATCGTCATCCGCGTCATCGTCATCGCCATAACGTGTAGTGGGTACCTTGCATCTGCTGTGTCGTGATAGCAGAAGGAGAATGTGTGGTCTGGAATGCGCTTATTCTTCATCGTCATCCGCGTCATCGTCATCACCATAACGTGTAGTGGGTACCTTGCATCTGCTGTGCCGTGATAGCAGAAGGAGAATGTGGGGTCTGGAATGCGCTTATTCTTCGTCATCCGCGTCATCGTCATCGCCATAACGTGTTGTGGGTACCTTGCATCTGCTGTGCCGTGATAGCAGAAGGAGAATGTGTGGTCTGGAATGCGCTTATTCTTCGTCATCCGCGTCATCGTCATCGCCATAACGTGTAGTGGGTACCTTGCATCTGCTGTGCCGTGATAGCAGAAGAATATGTGGTCTGGAATGCGCTTATCCTTCATCGTGATCCGCGTCATCGTCATCACCATAACGTGTAGTGGGTACCTTGCATCTGCTGTGCCGTGATAGCAGAAGGAGAATGTGTGGTCTGGAATGCGCTTATTCTTCATCGTCATCCGCGTCATCGTCATCGCCATAACGTGTAGTGGGTACCTTGCATCTGCTGTGCCGTGATAGCAGAAGGAGAATGTGTGGTCTGGAACGCGCTTATTCTTCATCGTCATCCGCGTCATCGTCATCACCATAACGTGTAGTGGGTACCTTGCATCTGCTGTGCCGTGATAGCAGAAGGAGAATGTGTGGTCTGGAATGCGCTTATTCTTCGTCATCCGCGTCATCGTCATCGCCATAACGTGCAGTGGGTACCTTGCATCTGCTGTGCCGTGATAGCAGAAGGAGAATATGTGGTCTGGAATGCGCTTATTCTTCATCGTCATCCGCGTCATCGTCATCGCCATAACGTGTAGTGGGTACCTTGCATCTGCTGTGCCGTGATAGCAGAAGTAGGATGTGTGGTCTGGAATGCGCTTATTCTTCATCGTCATCCGCGTCATCGTCATCGCCATAACGTGTTGTGGGTACCTTGCATCTGCTGCGCCGTGATAGCAGAAGGAGAATGTGTGGTCTGGAATGCGCTTATTCTTCATCGTCATCCGCGTCATCGTCATCGCCATAACGTGTAGTGGATACCTTGCATCTGCTGTGCCGTGATAGCAAAAGGAGAATGTGTGGTCTGGAATGCGCTTATTCTTCATCGTCATCCGCGTCATCATCATCACCATAACGTGTAGTGGGTACCTTGCATCTGCTGTGCCGTGATAGCAGAAGGAGAATGTGTGGTCTGGAATGCGCTTATTCTTCGTCATCCGCGTCATCGTCATCGCCATAACGTGTAGTGGGTACCTTGCATCTGCTGTGCCGTGATAGCAGAAGGAGGATGTGTGGTCTGGAATGCGCTTATTCTTCATCGTCATCCGCGTCATCGTCATCGCCATAACGTGTAGTGGGTACCTTGCATCTGCTGTGCCGTGATAGCAGAAGGAGAATGTGTGGTCTGGAATGCGCTTATTCTTCATCGTCATCAGCGTCATCGTCATCGTCACGACGTATAGTGGGTACCTTGCATGGGCTGTGCCGTGATGGCAGAAAGATAATGTGTGGTCTGGAACGCGCTTATTCTTCATCGTCATCAGCGTCATCGTCATCGCCATGGCGTATAATGGTTACCTTGCACGTGCTGTGCTGTGATGGCATCGTCATCGTCATCGTCATCTGGCCATGGCGGACAATGGGGGGTACAGAACGTTATTCATATCATGCTTCGCATCTAAAAAAGTAATGTGTTCATACAAGGCGATCCAGACCACCGAAATGAGTCATTCGCCGAGGCTTCGATCTGTACGTTATTGACGCATCACTTCTGTGTCGCCTTTAGCTTGGAGTTACCTTCACGAATGGGTACATCACACGCTTTAGTTGAACCGTAGGTGGTGCTTTGCGTTACCTGCAACCGCAAAGAAGAATACTGAGAATTCATCATGCATTTATCCTCTGTTTAAACCAGGAAAGACAAACGCTTTCTAATACATTGTGATGACTAAACGGTTGACCCCTTGCCGCACACCTGGTACTGTAACACCATTCCCCAGCGCTGGTAGGCCCACAGGGCCAGTGAACGCCGTTTTATGATTCTAGAAGGATGACTGATAGGCGTAAATGCCTTAGACAATTTAATGAAGTCCCGTACGCGCGCCCGTACTGTCCGCACGTTTTCTGCTCCTACGCACGCCGTAGTGGAGTACTCAGGCTTAATTTTCACCACATGGGGTTCTTTAAAGTGCACACGAATGGCGATGTCCTTGCATTTTTTTTCCCACATAGGGAAATCGAACCACAGGGAATCGGACCCACGTCCAAGGGCAGGGAATCGAACCCACGTCCAAGAGCTTCTCAGGGCCACACATAAAGCGCTACTAGTATACTCTACCCCACATTACATACTAAGGTACCATTGACAGCGTTGACGGTCAATCGTTATTATGCGACAACAATGTTTATCCGCATAGGAAGAAGAGTGAACGCTGCTATATATAGCCAATGAGAGCGCTGCACAGTCGTCGTCTTAAGTAAGTCCGGAAGTTGCACTTACTGCGATGAACGTAACAGCGGAGAAAGAAAAGGAAGAAAGAGAAAAATCGAAGGCAAGGGGACACCGACGACAAGTGAGTTCCTTCAGGGGGGCAGGGAGGCTGGGAACATATGGGTTGCGTTTTGACTATGCTTGGTCTTGGGGTGCCAAAGGGGGGGACAGGCGGAAATTTAGGGGGGGGCGGGGGGGGGTGCTTCAGCCCACCCATACCCCCCACTGGCGCCGCCCCTGGTGGCAGGCGGTGAAGTTAACGTGGGAAGCGTCTGGTTGGCTACCCTACGCTGGGAAAATGGAAAAAGGAATGTAAAGATGGGAGAGAAAGGTGGTAAGGAGAGGAGGATACTTAACTGCCATAATTTCGACGCATCCGAGACAAATGTGCACTTATTATGGGTAGAAAATTTGAGAGGTTGGCCTGAATCAATGTTCGCGTCGAGGAGCTTTTTGCCATAGTGGGCATTCCATGCGTACAACAGCAGATTCGCCGGCGTGATTGTTTTGAACATACCAAATTGATATCATCGCAAGATTAGAAAAGAGCTTGAACCGTCGCTACGGCCGGTTAATCGGAGGCGTGAAGCGTGAATGCTTTTCGCGATGCTTTATTGAACACTGACTGTGTACACCACTTACGAACGGCATTTATATCTGCCCTCTTTGAATTACGTTTCATTTTTGACAAGCCGAACTGTTCGTCGTCTTGTCTCTGCAAATGTGTATTGAACAATAGTCGTAGGAGTCCGCCACTGTGGATCGGTGGTTACGGTGCTCAGCTACTGACCCACAGGTCGCGAGTTCAATCGTGGCCACGGCGGTCGCGTTTCAGTGGAGGCGAAATGGTAGAGGCCCGTGTACTGTGGGATGACAGTTCACGTTAAAGAGCACTAGATGGTCAAAATTTCTTGCGCCCTCCACTACGGCGTCTCTCATAATCATATCGTGGTTTTGGGACGTAAAACTCCATATAGCGTATATTATATTAATAGTCGTAGGGACTGATAATTCTTGTATGATGGGTGAAATTCATAGTACATATGCTCTGGACTGTGTCTCCCATTCACTTTAAAATGGACGGGAGAATGACCGCCGCTGTAGCTCAGTTGGCAGAGCATCGGACGCCTTATTCGAAGGTCGCAGGTTCGGTCCCTGCCAGCGACAAGTTATCGTTTTAGTTCACTTCACTTTCTTCACAGTTACATCATAATTGCTACAAATAACATTCCTTATACTTTCCTTGGCTTTCTTGTCTGTTAGTTGTAATTAATGTTGTCTAACAGTACCCGCATGCTATCTTGACCGTTATTAAAGACGATAGTCTTGGGATACTTGAAAGCAGAAATTTTGGTCTGTCTGTCTGTCTGTCTGTCTGTCTGTCTGTCTGTCTGTCTGTCACACGATTCAGTCACCTGGCCAAAGTTCGAGCACTTGCTGAACGCCCAGCCATCTTGAACTTGTAGCTGCGTTCATACTTGTGAACATTGTCGATCGAAAAAGCAAATATTACGCATATCTGAGGCGCAACATCAATACGTAAGTATTACATAGTGTGTTCCTGTATACTAGAAAATAGATAGATACGTAATTCTAAAGACCCGTAGTGTTTCTTAGGCTGCGTTGAAAATGCGACTGTATGCACGAAGAAGCCCTCTGCCGGCGAAATGGTGCTGCCATCAGGCAGTGGCGCTGGGTTCCTGCACAAGCTCATGTTTCCCGACGCCACTGCCAGATGGCGTCCATATTTCACGCAGAGCCTCCTCTATTTTATCAATGGCCAGCCAGATGTGGCCGATTCAACATAGATGATACGCTGTCTGAGGCATCACGGGTGGCCGCGGATGAGACCAGGACTCATGCAGTACGGCCGGCAGAAGACTATCGTCTTCCGACGACATTTGCAGCGAAGCACGCAGATACGCGGCCAATTTCTTCTACGAGACGCGTGACGCACACGTCGCCTAGCAGCATGGTGAACCAACGCTACACCCAGTATAGCCACGGTTGAAGAACGAGCTCGACACAGACAGCTGGCGGTGTTATATCGGGCGCGGATGAAATTACCGCACCGTTCCACTCGGTACACAGCTGATTACAGGGCTGCCTTCGTACATTATGGGGCATACGGGGCGCGATAAAGAAAGCGACGCCGTATCAAAGACCGCAACGCAAAGTGGATGGCCCGGAAAAAACAAAGCGTCGTTCGACTGATTGCTTCCGCGTCAGTGCAACGCTTCCCCGCCCCTCCCCCCCCCCCCCCGCCCTATTCGTCATGACCTAATTGAGACGAACCCGCGGCTCACCGCGTAAAAATAGTAGCGCCCTCTAGCGTCGTGGAGTGCAGCAACAGTACCAGTCGCGTAATGACTGCTACGTAGTGCTGTAATTTATAGGCCTTTGTGTTCGCTAGGGTTGCGCCCAATTTACGCCCACACTGGTAGCACTCGAGTCGCCGCTTCTAAGATTCGCGTCCACCTCCGACTGCAGGCCGGTGTCGTGGGAAGCCACCGTGACGTCAAAGGCCGAAGGCCAGCGCTCGCTATTAATGCTTGTAATCTGTTAGGCCGATCATTAAAGTGGAGAGTACAGTTAGACGCAACACGACTCCACGCTTTAATTACGCTTACGCCCGCATCTCGCACCTTGTATCGTGTGAGTGTGCGCAGCTGCGCTGTTACAAGCCGTGACAATGGGACGACTGATATGTGAGCTAATTCACTGCTGCATGCAGTGACGGTGGCGCTTATTTTCGAGCACGTTGAGCAAGACCGCCATCAACATACGAAAAGGCCAGTAGAATGATCAATATTTGAAGCGCGACTATGCTCTCTGCAAATATACTTTTGATTACACGCTGGAACACTATATACTGTGTGTGAGTCACTCGGCTTGTATCGTTTTTAATTTTTCCCATTTACCCTTTCACGAAATGCCCACGGTAACAAAATCAGATGCATCCTGTTGAACGTACCAGCATTTTTCTTTCCATGCGCTCTATGTCTCGCTCAAGGACTTCGGCGCGTCGACCTGATCTTTCAGCGGTTCACCACTCGCCACGTTGGTCTAGTGGTTATGGTGCTCTACTGCTGACCCGCAGGTCGTGGGATCGAATCCCGGCTGCGGCGGCAGCATTTCTGATGGAGGCAAAATGCTCGATACCTCTGTATTTAGATTTAGGTGCATGTTAGAGAACCCTAGATGGTCTAAATTCTCGGAGCCTTCCACTACAGCGTCTCTCATAATCATACCGTGGTTTTGGGACACGTGAACCCCATCAATTATTATTATTCAGCTGTCCATCACAGTTTTGTTTTGTACTGTAATTTCAGCCTTCTCTCGCCTGCCTTCGACCCGGCCTTGTCAGGCATTATCCGTCTATCGATTGGGAAGCATTGGTGCCTCACGGGGAGAAAAAAATCGACGCGTCGGAGGGGTCGTGAACAAAAGTCACGCGACCAACTGATGACGTCAGAAATGATGTCACGTCAGAACGTCATCTGATGACGCATTCGGAGGACTTCGTCGCTTGGTCTAAGGTGGGAGGATCTCGGAAGCCGTGCAACACAACCAGGTGGTGTGCAAAAAGATAAAGGCGAGTGAAAAGGGGGACGAGAGGGTCAATGCAATTGACTGGAATTGTCAACGAGTTTAATGTGCGTCTCGCTTTCTATTTAGCGTGAGATAAAGCGACAGTCCCATTTTTGTCCTTCGCTAGGCGGTAGCGCTTGTGAGCCCGAAGAAATGACAGCTTCGGCTACGGTTTCGATTCCAGTATTCAGACCTCTATTCAAGCGCTCGACTGCTAACCCGAAGGTCGCGGGATCGAATACTGGCCGTGGCAGCCGCGTTTCGATGGAGGCGAAATGCTTGAGGCCCGTGTACATAGGTTCAGGTGCAAGTCAAAGAACACTAGATGGTCAAAAATTCCGGAGTCCTCCACTGCAGCGTCCCTATAATCATATCGTGGTTTTGGGACGTAAAACTCCAACGATTATTATTATTATTAGACCTTTATTCAATTTCCGAGGCATTAAAAAAAGACCCTCTGTCACGGAGAAGGCTCTTACTACAGCGTGCGACACGAACTGAGAGTCACGGCATGGCGCTCGGCCAGAAAGCGTATTGGCACCCGCATCGATGATTCTTGCCTCATAGTCTGCTGAACTATAGCTATAGCCTTCATTTTCGATCCTTATTTCTGCATTATCGACGTATTACGTCACTAATTGCGTTGACCTGCGACCCATGTCGCTCCTGCTAAGCACTCTGATTGTCTCGTGAGCCGCAAAGTGGGGGGGGGGGGGGGGGGAAACCGCGAATGTTGCGTAACCGATGTTCACACACTAATCGACCGCCTTTGACGTCTCCGGTAATTAGCTGAACGAGCAGAAGCCGCCACTCGTTCTTTCTTTCCGAGCATCACGTGACGAAAGTGGTGACGTCGGCACCGAAATCCCTCCAAAAATTTCCTCCCCACAACCCTTTCCTCCACCCCTTCCCAGTCGTACGTGCTGCGGGCGCTACGCCGCCTGCGCAGCCGGACAGGCGGCATGCCAGAAGCATTTTGACACGCGCAGTTTAAGTACACGCTTTAATTGAATCGCTTAGTCGGCGCGAACTTGTGCCCTTCGAAATGAAATGAAATTGTTTACTTGCCATCTTTAGGAAGTACAGATGGGAGGACTGTAGAAAAACAGCTGTCTTCGGACAGCTTGACTAGCTCACAACCCTTTGACTAGCCTATAACAAAGAGGTAAAGGTAAATGTTTCTATATGTATCAAAAGAACACTCTTTCGCCAGAGTCACACACCTCTTCTTCTTCCTGGAGTCCCTTACAGTTCCCACGCGCTTGTGTTGTCAGAGCCCATGGCATTCACCGGTGATAATATTTCCCTGTTTCCGCAAGTACGCTGTGGACATTGGAGGACGTAAGAAACGTCCGGCGCGCATACTTTGAGTGTAGCTTGCGTCATTACCCCCTTTCTAAGAATTGCATCGTCCCGATGCTTGCTATGAGGTAGTTTCCAGGATGGACATTCATAATACTATTTGGTAACAGGTGACATCATGCAGCAGTGTGCTCGATTTGGCAGCTGTGATCTTGAACGGGAGTTAAAGTATTCGTCTAAGTGTTCTTTAACAACACGCATGCGCCATTTCTTACGGTGGTCAGCGGGGCCTCCTAGCGGCCAGGAAGTGGTGACGCCGGTGTAGGTTGGCGTGCTTTACTGCACGATGTGCTATGCTGGTCACTGCAGGAGGACACATTTTATTTCATAATTACCTGCTGGGTTTCGGCTCAGAGTTTCCGTAGGTGAACGACGTGCAGAACTCTAGGCGCTAGTGTCTATGGGAACTGCAAGCATGGTGGGTGTTCACACGGCATGGAACTGACGAAGCAACTCATGGATATGTCTAAAGTTCGTATTTAATAGCACTCTCTCCTGGACGATTTCGAAATCCATGCTGAAAATGAAGGCGCAAGAATCAAAGGACGAGAAACAGAGAAAGGGAGGACATCGGCGCAATCTAACAACTGAGTTTAGTAAGCGAAAAATCGGGAATATATAATCACAAGATCAAGATAGAACCCTAATATCCGTGGCCAGGTAGACAAATTCAGAATCATGCAGTGTTACGAGTCCTGTGTCAGAAAGATCGGACAGAAAAGAAACTTTCTTTTGTATCCCTTCGTCGTTCTCGTTTGTAACCTTGCACCACATCTTTCAAATTAGTAGGCTTCTGTCACACTGTTTCATCCGTCTGTTACCTTTTGGTGGCAAGCGGTGGGATAAAACGTGATGCAAAAACACGAAAATGACATAATGACTGCATTGAGAGGGTTTCGAGGAGTACAATTGGACGCTGCTGGCGTTATTAGCGGAGGCACTTCCGGATTTGATGAAGAGGCGTCCTGATGCAGCTCTGAGTTGCGCTCCCGAAGCGGAGAGTGCTGAGTGCAGAACGCCAGGAAGAGAGAGAGAGACAGAAAGAACAAATTTATTAAAAAAAAAAGTAAGCTAACTCCAGTACAGGTTCACAAAAAAAGCAATGCCTAGTCCTCAGACAGGTCTACAAATAACGCTTGCTAGGGTTAATGCTTGAGCAAGTTAGTTCATTGTGCAAATAAGACAAAACAGCGTTGAATTTTACACGGACACAAAACAAGACAGACGACGACAGGCGCTGCCGTCGTCTGCCTTCTTTTGTGTTCGTATAAAATTCAGCGCTCTTCTCCCTTCTTTTCAGGGCTAGAAGTTTCAGGGGTTTGAGTAGTGCCTTCATGATGTCTTGGGAGGATGAGACAAGGTGCTGCGCAATGGACACAGGGACAAGGAAGTGAACAAGGACGGGCGCAGACTCGCGACTGGATTTTATTGAAAAGCAAACGCATATTTATACGGGAGGAGTCCGCCAATCATTACTCCAGGGTCGCAGGTCTTGTTTTAGTAGGTATGTGTCCGAGGCTCCCACCCATGGCTTCACAGCCACGTGGATAATCCTACAACACGTGGGCGTTACCCGGGAAGCCACCACACGCGCGCACGTGGGAAACCAGTCTTTGCCTTGTATGTAGAACTGAATCGGGGGAGTCAGTAAGAAGTGAGGTTAGGCGCGCGTCACCGGGGCTGCCTCGCGTCTCGTCATGGAGTGGGGTGCATCAGAACAAACCCTTTGGTTGCTACGCACCTACTCTAATCTTGCGCGCCTGTCAAAACGCGCCAGAGCAAGAAACTCGGTTAGCTTCAGTGAGTCTGGCCACGACAAGGGAGGGCCCGGGAGACTTCCACAGGAAGTGACGTGCGCTACTTCATTCCCTCTTCTCCCCGAATGACCAGGTATTCACTGTATCTGAACCCATATGCAAGGGTGGGGATGTTTGACAGAGGGAAACAAATGTGATGTGCGTCTGTATCCCTTAAGTGTCTGGCTCTATATTCCTGCCCTTCGCCTTGAGCGATTGTAACACTCACAGACTTTCGACATCAGTTTGAACAAGACCAACGCGTCCACTGAGTTCGAGATCAACGCCAGAAGAAATTCAACCCATGTCCTGTGTCCCCATGTAGCTTGCCAAAAAAAAAAAAAAAAAAAAAAAAATTGGCCGCGTATTGGCGTGCTTCGCTGCAAATGTCGTCGACAGACGATAGTCTTGTGCCGGCCGAACTACTATGTTTTGCCTTGCCTGAGACAGCCTAAAAAACACTAGGGTCTTTAGAATTGCGTACCTATGTATTTTCTAATAAAGAACACACGTCCTGACACTTACATATTAATGTTGCGCCTCAGGAATGCGTAGTATTTGCTTTTTGATCGAATATGTTCACAAGTATGAACGCGAACACCAGTTCAAGATGGCAGGGCGTTCAGAAAGAAGTTAAACTTTGGCCGAGTAGCTGAATCGGGTTACCGAGAGACAGACAGACGGACAGCCAGACCAAAATTTTTGCGTTTAAGTATCCCAAAAAAGACTATCGTATTTAAAAAAGTAAAACAGCTACTACAATCAAATGTGCCATTTCCCAGGCACAGTTGGGGACAAGAATCTGAAATAGTCCGTAGTACTTAAGAAGCGTGTGTCCGAAGACGGGCGATATAGTCAACGGCAACTGAGGTTTGAATATCTCCTCACGGACTGCAAGTACATTACTGGTGTCACAGCACAGGAACAAGCGTCCGCTCTCTACCTGCCGGCGCAAAAGATCACCGGAGGCGTGGCAGGTTCGGGGTCAGAAGCAGGGCTTAAAGACTTCCGAGTGCATGAGCTGAGAAACGACAACTATGAGAACATCCAAGGCCTTATGTCGAGCCTTCGTCGCCACATCCAGTCTGTTTGTTTGTTTGTTGCCTCTATCCTGTGGCACATACCCACTCTGGGGGATTGGCCAAGACAATGTATTGTATGCTATGGGTGAGAACTATCGTATTGCTTGCCAACATATAATTAGAAATTGGAAAAAGAAAAATAATACTAATAAGAATCATAAAAAATAAACGTTAAAAAATTAACTACAGCAACAAACACCATAACAGAGAGGGAGAGAAAAAAAACAAAAAAAAAAAGGAAAGAAATAGCTGTCGATATAACAATAAAGTAGTCAATGACGGATCTTCTTCGTCCTTCAAAAATGTGCTCATGTGTAATGACTAGCCAAGACAGGAAAAGAGAAAAATTGGGGGGACCCTTAAGCTTCGCCTTTAAGAGTTGACCGCGATAGCGATATCCTGTCCCTAGTGCGTACTTCAATCACTTAGTGCACACTATGTAATGGGTAGCATGCTTTAAACCAATAGCAATTATGCGCGGGAAATGCGCGAAATGTTTTCGAAGTTGCTATGCACCCACCACGTGGTCTTAAGGGAATACGCGCAGTAACGTGTGTGCCTTTTGTAATGGGTACACGGCTTTGAACCATAATGTCGTTATGATATTCACATTTTCTGACGGCCGATGGTAATGTACGCTTGTACTACGCAATATTACTGCGATATTACATGTTGTAGTGTGACGCCTGTATACAGGACGCGCGTGTTTGCAAAGCATCAAAGTTATTTTCACTGCTATTCCAAGCAGAGGAAGTTATTTTATATTTCACCCCAAGCAGAAGTGTATTTTTCTGTTCGTTTTCTAACAGTTAGGTTTTCAAATGAATATTTGTGCTGTATATCCCGCAAGCATCTTTACAGTGATTTAATAGCGATGCTGTTTCCGCCACCACTTTATCGTACAAAATACTTGAATCTGCAGGGCACGATGTCCTAGATCGAGTGCGTAGAATGCCTCTGCCACCATGGACAAAGACGTTCTTTTTTAAAGTGCACTCTGAGACTTTGCCTGTGAAGACTTGGCTGAGTTCAAGAGACATTTTTGTGTCGTCTGTTAACTGTCCACTTTGTGATGTGCCCGAAACAATTGAACATTGTTTTATAAGCTGCAGAGATGCAATATTATTTTGGGATGTGCTCCAGCGAACTCTTAAAAAAGACTTCGTGCTAAATTCACATTCCGTGCGATATCTGCTGCCAGCAAGCTACAATGATGTACCATTCGACATGTTTCTGCTCGTTGGAATGCATAGCCTGTGGAAGACGCGCATGTTGCAGAGAAATGCCGAACCAATAATTTCGTCAACAGCCCACTTCATTCGAATGGTAACTCAAATATGTGATGTATATGAGGAAATGGACTTTCAGCCAGAATGGTATAATGTGTTGGTGAGGTGTTTATCCTTACCGCCATTCTAGAGTACATTTCAAAAAAGGCCGTTATAGCTGGTACATTCTTTAGTGTTGTGTGCTCGTCATTGTGTCGTGATAGAAGAATGAACATATTAGTTGTCTGTGTGTATTGAATTACTGCCATGTTTGAGTTGAATAAATACCATGAAAGAAAGAAAAAAAAGCGTGGCTGTGTGGTAGAACACCTGCTTGCCACGCAGACGACCTGGGTTCGATCCTCATTCGGACCCGGAAATTTTTATTATTTATTTTATTTGCATCTTTCTCGATTTTTCGGTCACGGAATGATGATGATTTTTCGCTCACAACCAACGACACCGCCGCCGACACCAACGCCGACGCCGGAATTTCTGCGAAACGAGCTCTTTAACGCTATCGCGTTAAAATTCCTGAAGTGCACGCTGCTGCGAAGCTCATGGTTGAGAAGCCAGTTGCCACGTAGCACAACGACAGGACGATAAAAAAAGAAAAGTTTGACAAAAGGAGAAACGACGTACCATATAGTTGCCTGGAGAGGTACGTGCTGGCCATGCTTCATGCCACGAACAGTAGAGTTTGCGCAGCAGGGTACACAAAAATCCCGCGTTAAAACATTGAAGAAAGAGAGATGGAAGGCAAGTATAGGAGATGTTGGGACGTAAACCAGACAAGAGTTCGGTTTGCTACATTGCGCTGGGGATAAGAGAATGGGGAATGGAAAGGGAAATAGAGAGAGAGAAGACTAGCGCTGCACGCGCACAGGTGTACAAACGGTCACTGAGGCAGGAGTGTCCCTGACCTACACGACGTCAGCGCTCTGAAATTCGAGCTGGAAATCACGGCCTTTAAGAGGACCGCGGGTGAGCCATGGTGATTAATGAAGGGCTGAAAACAGCGGATTAACTACCTCCAGCAGTGACGGGGCAGTTCGGGCTGTCGGAGTACTTAGCTTATTCAAAAGCATCAGTATAGAGTCCAGAAGAGATCGAAGCAATGCCCTGGTCTTTCTCGGGCAAGTCGTGGGGAACCAGCGTTGTTGTTCACTCGGTCAATGCCTGCAGCGACCTTTGGAGCCGCTGCGAATTGTTCTGTGGCTTTGGCTGCGGCTCCGGCTGCAGCTTTGGTAATTCCGCCTATGCTTCAATGTCCATGTGCTCAGGCGTGTCCATGTCCTCAGAAATCAACTCGGACGTGCCTGGTTTAGGAAGCAGAGGAGGAGGGGGCACCCGCGAACTGCGCTTCACAGCGTTCCTTGAACCAGTACGACGTCGGAAGCGTCGCTTTCTGACTACAGCAACAGCTTCCCGACGAGACAGTCATCTACCATATGCTTTAGGATCTCCTTTTTCTTCTTTATCTTGGGGCAGTCATTTGGCGAAGCGTCATGGGACCCGAGTCAGTTGCGGTACTTGAGGACCATGGCAGTGCAGCAGTCTGCAGGGTGTGGTTCGGCACAGCGCGAGCAAATTATCGGGTTCAGACGCACGGCGCTCACGTGTTCAAATCTCGTGCATTTGTGGCATTGGAGTGGCGTTGGAATGAACGATCATGCAGGATGACGAAAGGGGCCTAACTTGACATTCGAGGGCAGCGATTGACCCTTGAATGTTAGTTTTACACAGCGGAATGTGCCAATGCGAGGCATATGTATTATAGCGATACCATCTACCACTGGCTTCACCAGACTGGCCAAATCTTTGCTGTAAAAACAGATGTCCACATCGTAGATGACACCAGTAGTGGTTTCACTGCCCAGTCGGATATACGAACGGACTTTTATGCCATCAAGTTCCGTAATTTTACTCAATGTGCTCAATGTAGCCTCAATCTAGCCTAGTGTTAAGCTCCTGTCCTACTTTTCCTTAATTAGGCCAAAACTTGAGTACGCCTCCATAGTTTGGGATCCCCACACAAAAATTAACATTCAAAACCTAGAAAGAATTCAAAGGAAAGCAGTACGATTTATTTATAGTAAATTTAAGTCAACTGACTCCCCCCACTGCACTACTAACTGCAAATGGTATTGAATTATTACAAACTTGGAGAAAAAAAAGTCGTCTACAGTTTCTTTCCGACATAGTTAACCATAGGCTATCCTTGGACACCGCAGCATACGTTTTCCTCTTGTTAAGCAGACCCACTCGGTACCACTATCCTCATTCCCTAACGCCAATCTTCGCAAGGACTGACACTTTTTGCTACTCCTTTTTCCCACAAACTATAGCTGATTGGAATAAACTAACGGAAGCATTCCCCCAAAACCCGTGACCATTTGTACAAATACTGTTGTTCTTTTATTACTCCCTTAGAATTGTGTTACGGCCAAGTTGTTAAATTGCTTTTTTTTTCGTAACCCTCCGTCTTACAACCAACAACATTTTGTAAAAACACTTTGCAACCTTGTTTTCTGTTATTTGTTATGTATTTTGCTCACCCTGCTTGGACTTTTTGTCCGCGGTATTTTATAAATAAATAAATAAATAAATAAATAAATAAATAAATAAATAAATAAATAAATAAATAAATATTCAACGTAGATAGCAAGAATATTTTTTCGTGAGTTGACTCGACTCTCACATCCCTTACTTCATTTGGCACCGCCGCTTCGAGAAGCATCGAGACCGACTGTCTGTCGAGTCGTCCAAGGCTGTCGATAGCGAGTTCTGGTACAAGAATCATCGTATTGACTGCGGCCTTCTTAGTAGATTTCAGAGTTGACTTGCCTGAAGACAGGGAGGACCCAGTGTTTCTTCGCTTTGCCTTACGGCTTCGTACGAGCTGAAAGTCGTCATCGGACCAGTCCTCACTGCTGAGAGAGTAGACACTGGTTTCGTCGATGTCAGCAGCGCTGAGGAGCCCAGTGCGCTTCCTGGAGATTGCTTCCGCTGACGCGGCCATTTATGGCGTGTGCGCGGGGACGTCTATACTTGCATCGGCGCCAGAAACGAGACGGAACATCCATTACATTTGAGGACATTAAATATTCTATATATATATATATATATATGTATACATAAAGGTGTATCCTGCGCGTTGCACACAGCGAACAGATTGATGCATCACATTCCCAGCTAACACAAATAATTACCTGAAGCGTGGGTGGTTGTTCCATTTCGTTTGAACTCCGTGAACGTCAAGGAATTAAGCGACATAGCACACCGTGCGTATTGGACAGAATATACGTCATGCACGTTGCTTGCGCCTCGTCCCAAATACGGTTCATTGAGATTTATGATGTATACTACTGCCCACAAAGGCACGTGCTCGGCATTAATGATGTGGATCTTCAAGGGCCTTTCCGCACGACGCTGGCGGATGTGACTGCGTTGGCCCTTCTCGCCATGCTTATAATATACCCGCTGTTAGTGTAACCTCGTATATTGGTGCCCGTCTTTCGGCTAATCCCTTAGGTTTCTTTCTGTTTTGTCACTTTTGCTTGAACTTTGACCTCCGCTCTTAATTTGAATTGGGGATATATACAATGTGCTACGCCGGTTCCGTCTCCGTTGGACTCCTGGTTCACCATTTCGTCATGCTCGACTGTCCGCGCGTTTCACCAGAAACGACGCAGTTTCGCCGTGCACATGGTCAATGGTATAGATGCGATCCTTTCGGGCAAGTCGTCCTGATCCTACGCATACCTAGCCTGAAATGTATGCATGGTCAACTCTTGTTTTCTTTGTGATTTACAAGACAAATTACCGTGACGTTGTGCATACGAATGAGGATAGAACGCATGAAACGGCCTATAGACGAGTCGTAATATATACATCTATCGCCAGATCAGGATCTTGAAAACGGGGCAGAGGTCTGTGTTTTCTGATATTTAAATATCTCAACGAACATCAAGATTCAAATACAAATTGATGTATAGTTGGGAAAGTTCTGAAGTTTAGCATTAGAAGAAAAAAAAAGTCACAGTTTCGCCACAAGGTGAAGCAATGAATGCGATAGCAACAAATTGGATTGCCAAGCGACGAATGGCAAGCAGGTCGAAACGTGCAGCGCGCTGCTCACGCACATGTGACGCACGAAAACAACACGCACAGGACGAGAGCGGACTAAAACATTCACAGCGCGACATTTAACACGCTGCTCAAACAAAACGACGCACGAAACGTATTCACAGGTACAGACGAGCGCGAACTAACAAATGTCACAGTTGTTACTTTGCTGTGTTTGAAAAGCGTGCTCTTTTCGCAAACGGGGGGACTGCAGCGAGCGATGTGACCTTCGCGCGCCCGGTAACTACAACGCTATCGTTCCGGCGAGAGCCCCATTCTCCGCCACCGTGAGATAAGCGCGCGCACGCACGGGCATCAACCCCCCCCCCCCTCCCCCCCCCCCCCCTTCGGGTAAAGTGCGCGCCGGAGAGCTAGGAGCGCCTGAGAGCGCGCGTCGCGACGAACGGGTACGCCCCGCCCAGCTAAGCCCCGCCGAGCGCGGCCTTTGCGCCATCTCGCTGGTAATGCTGAAAACACGCTAAAAACTCGCTGTATATAAATAGCTCGCCGTTTGAATGTTGAAGGACGTTCGCCTTCGTGGCTGAGCGGTTAGCGCCGCTCGCTGCAGAGCGAGAGGTCCCTGGTTCGATGCCGCGCGTCGGAAACATTTTTCTGAATTATTTTTGTTTGAGGTTTTTCTAAATATATAGATACATACACACATACGGTACATGACGGCGGCGGCGCCGGCGACGGCAACGGCGAAAACCAGACGAGAGTGTCCATATAATTGCTATCGCAATAAAAGTGAATTCGCGATGTGAGATAACGTGATGACGGAAGCTGTTGAACTTTTAGACGGCTGAGTAATATGGGTGGTGCAGGACGCGACAGTCGGGACGTTTGTTAAGTTGTTCAACGCTACGGCATTTACGAGCTTCTTAAGGTTTTCGGCAGAATAGCATGTATGAAAAAAAAAAAAGTCTTTATGCGACACGCTGCACACTTTATATCACAAGATCAGCTAACACTTCAACGCAGTATAGTGTGCATCTACTCGTATTTTTCAATCACGCCGTGTCTTTGGGTAATCGCTATCAGGATCTATTTGCATCCTAAGAAAATAAATCGTGATGATCAGCCGTATTTGATTATATCTAGCGATTTACTTTTGGGTATAACAATAAAGTTTTGTGTAAATTACCTACATACTAAAAAAACAGCCCTCATTAATGTTAACGCAGAAGTAATTATTAAAATCTTGCGCACGACTATGACGCAAAATGAAGGTGGAACAAAGCAGCTTGGAGTGTTCAGCTCAATAATAAACCTAGGATAGGTTTTTATAGGTCACTTATGGGTCTCTTATAGGGACATACGTGTAAAAGAGAGAGAAATGTTAAGTGAAAGGCAGGGAGGTTAACCTGAAGAAAATTTTTGGTTGGCTACCCTGCACTGGGGAAGGGGTAAGGGGTAGTAGACAGTTAAGGAAGGAAAGAAAGAGAGAAAATGTATAAAGAGCTATTGAAAAGAAGAGAAAAAAACACGCACACTCAAGCACAGGAGCGTCATAATCGTTTATCGAGTCCGGTTGACCGCAGAAACTTCAGCAACGCCTTCGTCGCCTTCTGGTTCGAAGCTGGAACGTGGAGTGTTATGCACGGGATTACGAATCACATGCGAAAGAAGTTGGTCAACACAAAAACTTAGTCAGTGATATTTCTTTTTGACTGCCGCACTCAGCCCAAGAAAATGTATCTTTACAAAGAGATCCATGAAGACAGTCTCACTTGCCGACAAAAGTGTAGATCATGCTTTAAGGAGGAACCTTGTTATTGAAATTAAAAAAAAAAAAACAAACGGACATGGTATTTTATGCATTCGCCTAAGACGACTCGAAGGCGGAAGCCATCTTCTTTTTTTTTTCTCAGTCGCACCAGTGTACTGCGATCAATAGATCGCAGTACACTAGTGCAATGAGCAAAACAAGCCACGCGCCTGTGCCCCTCCAAAAGATTTCTGCAACTAACGAGGTTTTGTTTGCACTGCTTCCAGGATCGGAGACATTGCAAGTTTTCTGCATCTCACTTGGTTTTTCATTGCATGAAAAAGCGACGGGGTGATGTGATGCGATTATTATGTGAAGTCACAGTATGCGACGTCGTGATGACGTCATAGCAACGTCAGAAATTTTGGTGATCTGTGACATCATGATGACGTGACATGGTGACGCCGTCACTTAATGATCATTATTTGCAACACTCGTGTTGGCGCCGACCAAAAAGCCGTCTTCCGCCGGATACCGTACTCACCCCACGGCGAGAAATGTAGCTGGGAGGCGGGTGGTTTAATTCCACGTAACTTTTACGCGTTAGTGCGAGTACGTGAAGCGTAGGCTACGAGGACAGTGACCTCTGCGAATTTATGTCGGTGCCCACAGAAGGTAACACATAATAAGGAAGGTTGTTTGTGTGAAGATGGCGGTGCTAACAAAAGACCCTGGCCGTCATGGCAGTAACAAATAAGATATATGCTGATAATTAAGAGGAACTGCTGGTTTGGCTAGTTGGTCTGACATCATTGCTGTGAGAATCTGGACCAAATAAATGATTACATAGGCGACACAAGAAAGCGACAAAGCAGGCAAGCACCAGCGCTTACTGCCAACTTTTTATTGCGTCAACACACCTTTGAAATATACAAACCGATCTCTTTTTAACTCTTAATAATTGATAATTGTTGGGGTTTAGCGTATCAAAGCGACAATATCATTATGAGGGACGCTGTAGTGGAGGGCTCCGAAAATTTTTACCGCCGGAGGTTGTTTAACCTGCACCTAAAGCGAAGGACACGGGCCTCAAGCATTTTCGCCTCGACCGAAAATGCGGCTGCCGGGGCCAGGATTTCATCTCGGGACCTTCGGGCTAGCATTCGAGCACCATAACGACTACACCACCATGACCGGTGTTTTTAACTCCTATCTCAAAAAAGTCACAGTTTCACCGCAAGGGTGAAGCAATGAATGCGATAGCAACAAATTGTAATGTTATACGAAGTGAGGCTCGCAGCTAACTCTTTTGGATCCTATCTCACGCAACTCTAGAAAACGCTGGTTTAAAAGAATACGGCCGCTCCAGGGACACTGCTCACCGCATTCTCTTCGCGTTGAGAGCGCAGCACGTAGAAGGGTACACCATCTCCCCCGCTGTCGGCCGCCGAGAAGGGGAGATAACGCTCGCGCTCGCGCTCGTAAAATCGAAGGTCGCTCGAGGGACTCCCCCCCCCCCCAACCTCACGTCTTTTCACGCTCACGAACGACGGGTGGGGCCGGTTATATAGATGCATATACATATATGGGGGATGACGGCGGCGGCCAACGGCGACGCCGACGGCGAAAACCAGCCGAGAGTGTCCATATAATTGCTATCGCAATAAAACGCGATGGCTTTATTCACTTGTAAAGTTTTGTTGTTATCACTTTCACTAAAGTTAAAGGGCGTGTGTCAGCATAAGTGCTTTTGTCTATATATTTAGGAGGGGTGCTGTCGGAACAAACTGTTAGTAGTAAGCGCTTGTCTTTTCCTGTTGTGTTTCGTTCTTGTTTGCGTGTAATCTCTTGCGCTAGATCCTTGCAGAAATAATACCGATACGTGTTGGACGACCAAAAATTCCCCATCTCCCGCTAAAGGGAACCATGTGTGGATGCGAAGCAGCGGGGAGATAATTAGCTTGAGCGGGAGGAACGTCGCCGCTCTCATTTCACGGCAGTGGTCCGGGCGCTCATCGCGGCGCTGCGCAGGAGAGAGAATGAGGCGCGCGCGCTCCGTCATTTTCATACCGCGGAACTACCGTGGCGCCCCCCAGCGGAGTAAGCAGCTGTCACACCACCTGTCGTTCGCGCCGCTCCGTAGAGGATTCCTAGAGGAAAGGACGGGGGGGGACCGTAGGAGAGGAGAGAGAGGGGGGAGGGGACGTGCATGCGCTGTGGGACGCGTGAGCCGCTCCGTAGAGTAGACGATTCCAAGAGGAGAGAGGACGCGCATGCGCTGTGGGACGCCGGAGCCGCTCCGTAGAGTAGATGATTCCTAGAGTAGAGGAAGGGGGGCGAGCGTAGGAGAGCACAGGGGAGGGGACGCGCATGCGCTGGGGGGGGGTGGGACGCGGAGGCGGCTCCGTAGAGTAGACGATTTCTAGAGGAGAGAAAGGGGGGTGAGCTTAGGAGATAGAGGGGGGAGGGGGACGCGCACGCGCTGTGGTGGTGTGGGACGCGGGAAGGAGGGACGGACTAAGCCCCCCTCCAAACACATGCAAGCAAGATTAACGAATGGGGTCAACCTGGGCGACAGACACCACCTGCCTAGCCATTGCTAAGCAGCCTCTCTGGGCTCTCGGCCATGACTAAAGGAATGGGGTCAACTCGGGCGACAGACACCACCTGCCTAGCCATTGCTAAGCAGCCTCTCTGTGCTCTCGGCCATGACTCTGATGACTGTGTTAGGGTTGACGGCCTTCATATTACTACAGGGTTCTGGTTCGCACAATGGGTGCTTCCCTGCTTCATGACAGTGGCCGGACGCGGGACGCGGGACACGAGAGGGACGGACAGAGCCCCGAGCATAAGATGCTTCGCATCTAAAATAGGCGATGGGGGGAGAGTCCGCAAGGTTTTCGAGCGCCCAGACCGCAAATCTTAGCCAGCCCTTGTGGGCGCAGTACACTGGTGCAATGAGCAACACGAGCCACGCGCCAAATAACTTCCAATTTTATTATCGATATAATGTCTAAATTTAGGTATCTGGATTAATGAGTAGTTACTACAGCCTCCACACGAGACTTCGGTGATTTTCAAACGAGCCTTCCGCACTTTGCTGCCCTCCCACTTCTGATGACCAGCCAGCGCGATTTCCTTACTTCGGCGCTCGACGGTGCGTAGCCCCAAGCATGCGGAAGTCGTCAATCGCTGCCTGAGCGAGCGGTTGCCCACGTTAAACTACGCCGAAACGCTGAGCTGCTTTCGAATTCGTAGTCAAGGAAGTCGATCTACCTAGATTTTAATGCAGATGCGCGGTGAAACGGCCAGCAGTTTTCTTGGTAATACGCAGCAGTTTTTGTTACGCCGTCGAAAGACGGCCATTGCGCTAGACACCATTGAAGTTTATTGTGGCGTGGTAACGCTATTTATTGACTATTGCGTAGATTTGTTGCGATTGTTAAATTAAAGCACTGATGTTGAGTGTTTGCCAGCGCTGTACGCTTTTGCGACTGTATCACACTGCTCTATTCTATGTGACACATTTAACATTTGACGGGCAAGCTCTACATGGACGGTGCTCTACTCGGTGAGACCCACTGTAGTAAACAGGGACCCATGGTCCTAGATCTGGAACGATTCTTTCCTTCACAAGGGCCAGCTCTGAATCTCTCTGAATCTCCCTCTTCGTTCTCCTCTATCGCTCCTCTCCCAAGCCCGTGCCCCACATCTTTATTTTCAACATCCACCGCGGTGCTCTAGCTGTTATGGTGTTCGACAAACGCACAGGGTATACAAACAGGGTGCAACAATAAATTGTACGAAGTGCGTAGTCAGGCGTTTCTTGAATACCTTGTAACGCATCCGATATCAGGCACAAGTCATGATCGGATGTGAACGTGTTGTGAACATGCAGTGAATAATACACGTCGTGTCTGTGTTCCTTTCTTGTCTCCTTTTTCGCTCGCGCTGCACTTCGTTCAAGAAATGTACCTACTAGCACGTGAACGAATTCTTCTGTCACAGTGAAAATTCTTTACGATTACCGTATAAAGTTGTCCACGTGGTACCACTCTAGACACGACAAACAGAAGGTGCGACTTCAAGGGTGACGTCGGGCATGAAATGATGACGTGTGCTCGGTCACTTTCCCATGTCCTTTTCTTCGTTGTCAGCTTTCATTCGAGCATTTATTCGAAAAAAAAAATAAGCACCTACACTCACGTTCCTGGGGTTGCGATTACGCAACGAAATCGTCTTTTTTTTTTTTTTTTTTTTTTTTTTTTTTTTTTTTTTTTTTTTTTTGCTGCGGTCTTCCGGCGTCTGCAGATACGTCTCTCGCCCCTCCATGCAATGAACGTCTCAATCATCAGTTGATTGTCCGGGGAGCGTGCGGCAGCGGTGATGGGTTCGCACAGTGCCCTCATGCCTCCTTCGATCGTCTCTTCTGTCGCGCGTTCGTTTTCTCCTTTCCCTACGCGCTTTTGTCGTTGTGCGCGAACAGTGCGCGGAGGCTCACGTGCGAGTACCGCGGCGCCCGATCGTGCGCGTGCGTGTCCCAGACACGTAAACCTCGTTTCCACGCGACGATCCGCGCATCGAAGATGGAGCACTTGCGCAATCATCGACTTTTCTTCCCTTCCGGTGTCCCTATAACGCCGCGATTTGTCCACTTGTATGTATATCGTTTATACGTGCGCGTCGGAGCGAGTATTCGTGCCTCGAGAGAAGGATTCAGTGACCGAGTAAGCGAAGTCGCGTTCCCGAAGAAAAAGTTTTGTCTCGCGGGAACGGCTCCGTGCTTTGTGCGTCGCTGGAGTCCTCAGATTCCAGTGTATTGTGCCAGGAGGTTACTGTGCCACATCAGAATGACGCGTCTTGGTTGACTGCTCTCGATGACTGTAAGCAGCAATGGTCTGAATTTATCGCCTCTTACATCAACACGACATTTTGCAGTCCATTGATCCTCTGTAAGTTCAAGTACATGAACTTCGCGTAGCTCTGGACGACATCAAAGTCCAAAAGGTGTATTACCTCTATAATATGAGCTAGAAATAGATTTCTTACGCGTTGTGTACTTGTGCACGCAACTCCGATAGAGTTTTCTGTTTAATTCATGAAGAATAGTGCACATCAGTTGCGAAGCTGCAAATACTGCCGTATACACTAAAGTCATAAATGTGCATCCTTACATTGAATGCAGAATATGAGCTCGCTCTTTAGTCGAACTTTCACCAATGCAAGTAGTTTCTTTTAGTTCACTTTTAATTCCCTATCATGTCGTGCGAGCTATTAGTGCAGTGGAAAGAAAACTCAGTGCGTTGGAACGATTGGTACGTGAATAGACTACTGCCCATGCTCAAGTTGGTTACATGATGTTATGGAGGCCACATGGGATGTGTAGGTGAGCGTAATGGTGCCCTGATTGCCCTGGCCATCATGAGTACCTTCCAACTCTCCCGATTTGCTATCCTATTAGAGCTTAAAAAGCTTGCGTTAAATGGTCTCATTGGCGTTCATGCGCTCATGGTATCGCCAGAAGTCGCTATCATTTGCCATGGTGTTTGAAAACATTTGCAGGTATCGCATAATTCCTAATTCTTAATCACAATCTGAAATTATCGTCTAGTACACTTACCTTTGCTCGAAGAGTCGGTGTGTAGCAATAATGGAACCCTCAAAGAATTGTCCTTTTATCATTTTGACAAAGCGTGAATGATGAACTTTACACGAAAGTTAAAACGGAACAAAGGGTCACATTGTTTACGTTTCGCTTCTTACAGCAATAATCAACATTTCCCGGTAGGTGAAATTAGAATACGTTTTAGGATAACGAATAATTATTAAAATGAAATCCTTTAGTGTCTTGTATTATGCAGTGGCCCCGAGAGAAAACGCGGCCAGCGAGTCAAGCGGTAAGAAAACTCACTTGACCCTCCCTGAGCGATAGGCCTGTAGAGTGGGAACGGCTTATTGTGACGTCAGTCCTAAATCGATGGAATTTGTGACATCATCACATCCCATCGTCCGTTGGTATAGACCCTTTCACTGTTTACAAAGCCAGGCCCTCGACGGCATCCGGTTTCGTCCACCGATGTGCCTATAATAGCACCGGTGGGCAAGAATTGCCTTAGCGAGTAGCCGGCTGGTTTTCTACACTTTCCTTCCCTATTTAGCAAAATATTTTCAAATAAAGCTTCTTTTGAGCTACACAAAGATTATAACAGATTTCTCTGAACTTTATGCGCCTTCCTTTTATCTAAAAAACTAAAGAAAGACTTTCCTTACCCTGAAACAACTTGAAAACACGCTTTCGGTTTCGGTGTTAGGGGCTGATAAATCAGGTGACCGGAAGTTTCTTGGGGTACAACGCTTGCTGCTGATATCGCAATCTTGAAACCGTCTATAAGGTGGGCCGATACCAGAGGTATTGAAAGACCACGTGAGGTGCGGAAAACTTTCCGGGTTGACGGGGATAGGAGCAATGCGACCGACTGCGAACGTCAATATAATTTAATGCGAGTCTATCACACTGCGACTCCTTATGCCTTGCAAGAAGTCTGGTCCCCGATTGTATAATTCAATACATTACCAATCGTGCGGTTAGTTTTTGCCAAGTGCGGCAGAGCGGGTAACACGCTGCCGAACTTTTCTAGATTGATTAAATCTTTTTTAGTGTCACTTTATGGGCAGAATAAAACCGTGAAACAAGAGATAGGAGGGCTCGCTTAGGTGCATTATTATTTTTTAAAAATTACTTTAAGAATAATCAAAACTCGCATGCTTCCTTATGCATTCGCCTTAGACGACTTGAAGGCGAACGCCATTTTTTTTCCTTTCCTTCTCAGCCAGTGTATTGGTCATATCCCGCCGCCCTCAAAACACCACATATCATCATCATCATCCGAAACCTTTGTGCACCTAGCTTGATTTCTTACAGCCTCCAGGGATCGGAGGCTTTCCAAGCTTTCTTCACCTCGCCTGCTTTTGCATTGCCTCCGCGACCTGGCCCACCTGTGACCAAGTGACGATGTCCATGGGATGACGTCAACATGTGGACGTCACGTTGTGACATCACAATGACGTCACAAATTTAGCAATATGTGCCGCCATGATGACGTACTATTGTGACGTCCTATGACGTCAAATACAATATGGTAACGTCATTAGGTGATTTTTCGCATCGCTCGTGTTGACGCCAGCGCCGACGGCCAACTTTCGCGTTTGATGACCATCTAAGGCTTTCGCCTTAATATTTCTTCACCAGCGCCGATACCGCCTGTTCTACCTTTTCAGTGGTCAGAGCAAGCAACACTAACCAAGTGCCAAATTGTAATAATCTGCCAGTATGGCACAATTATTAGATAATCTAAGAATCGCCTGTCCTGTATGTTCTTTACTCTGTCCCGTTTTTTTGCTAACGCTACGCTTCGACATGAATCTGTACCAACTCGCCCAGTACTCTACGTTACTTAAGATAATCTAAGCTTGATTTCACCTTTGGAATTGCGCAGGCTGACGCCCAACCTGACGTTGGTGCTGGGCACGGCCATGATGACGATTACAATGGCTCTGATTCCGGTGTGTCACGTGCTGGGCGTGCTCGCCGTGGTGCTTGCCGTCATGGGCTTCTTCATGGGGTGCATCGACACCGTCTCCAACGTGTACATGATACGGATATACTCAAAGGACGTCTCGCCGTTCCTACAAGTGAGTGCCATTTGACATTCTTCACGGCCACGCAGCGCAAAATTCCGCAACCTTTGTTCAGCCATTTTACATAGGCTTAAAGAGAAGCAGCAGATAGTGACGCTAAGGAAGGTACAGGAAACGTTAACTGTAATGTGTGAAGTGTGTCGTAGTAATTGTGATATAGATGTGAAGGAAGTAAACTGGACGAAAAAAAATTGTCGCCAGAAGGGGCCGAACAAGCAACCATGAGATTATTCCCTTCCTTTCCTTCTTTGATTCTTCCTTCATTTTATATTGTATTAATACAACTTACAGCACCAATTTGTTGGCTTTATTACGGCCGCCTATTGCCATTTGTGCAGAAAGAATAAAAAAAAAAGCTGGGAACACAATTTGTGCAGAAAGAATAAAAAACGCTGGGAACACAAAGTATCGAAGCATGAGTGACAGTATATATGTACCACTATTTTCTACATTTCTTACACGAGTCCGTAAACAGTTTAACCTGCGCGTCCCGAAAACCTGCAGTATTTGACACAATGCAGCTTTCTGAGAGAGCGAGAATAAGAGTAGAAAAAGATTTGCAGTCATGTTAACTAGACTGTGATTAGCTTACTGTTCCCACTAAGGCAGAATGACAGATTTCTCGATAAGATAATGTCAGATAATATTGTCGTGGAATAATGAAAATAAAGCCAGCGGAATTTCGAACAACATGATATCATGGGCTCGTAGGCATTATTGACTTTCCCAGACGCAAGGCTCTTTCGTAAAGGCAGTGTGTTACAGTAACGTGCGACTTGCATGCTTAAATGGGCCTTGCAACACTTTTCCAAGTAGCCATGGAATGGATTCACTAAAGGAGCTTAATGCCTCACGAATTCACCGCCGCAAAAATTTATAGAAACCGTCCAGTACGAGCGTCTCGACGAAAGCGCTGGAAGCTAAGCAGAGAGGGATTGTCATAGCAGAAGGTACGTCACGCGCGCCTCATGACCTTGAGCACTTTCTCTCTCTGTTTTTTTCAAACGCGAGGCTTTTCAGTGCGATCGCACGCGCACGCACGCACACGTCGCGGCCTCCCGCGGCGGCCCCAGTAACTCCCGAGCGCGCCATGTTCAAATCGGCCAATAGCGTGATGCTTGGGCCTGTGACGCAGTGATTTTGAAGTATGTATCATCATTTGTCTAAAAAAGAGAAAGAAATTTTTAGCTGACTTTGAGAATTTATCGCAAATTCCAGGCCGTGTGCCGCGCTTTAATATTTGGCTGGCGTGTTCTCGGGAGCCTTGACTACCGATCGGCAGCGTTTTCTGACCATGCTCAAAAAGTGTTGCAGGGCCCCTTTAAGAAGACGTTTATGGAACAAAGGAAAGTCGAACGGCCAGGATCATATTTAGAGAGAATATATGCATTGGTGTTCTCTTTACATTTCCGCCAGAACCTGTTCACGTCGAATAAAATCTAGAAGGAAGAACGCTGGGCAGATTTAGTTCGACATAAAATCACGTGTTTGACCCTCTTCTGGCGACATTGAAGAGCGAAGGCAGCCGATATCACCCGGTGCGATGGTATAGGGGTTATGGTGCTTGACTGCTGACCCGAAGGTTGCATGATCGAATCCAGCCTGCGGCAGACGCACAATCGGTGGAGGCAAAATTGTTAAAGGCCGAAGTTCTTAGATTTAAGTGCACTCTAAAGAACCTTATGTGGGCGAAATTTTCGAATGCCCCCCATTACGACTTCTCTCAATCATAAGGATACAGAACAGCCGCCACAACGTGACTGCATGAAAGTGGAGGAGGACGATGTCGCTTTTGGTTGTTGCTGGATTGGCGTCAATCTCGTCCACCTTGCGCTGTGCATCGTAAATAGATTATTAAACAAGCTACTCGTAACATTATTGGTAGAGTCATTTTGAGAGCGTGAAACCCCAACAATTATTATTACTTAGCCAGCCGATATTTGGGAATCGCAGAAGAAACCAAAACTAAAGGCTGAAGTCATGTCTGCTCCGAGTTTTTTTTCACCTTCCACAGCCCATTCCCACGAGGTACTTGCATGTTTTGTACGATACAGGCGCTGCACTTCTTCTATGGCATCGGGGCGTTCGTGAGCCCGATGATCGCGCAGCCCTTCCTGTTGAACGAGGACTGTTCGTTGTTCATCGACAACAGCTCGGAACCCATGTTCGACCAGGAGGACATGAATCCCTCTGGGGGAGGCCTTCCTGCTTCGTCGCTCGCCGAGGCCCAACGCAAGACGCACATCGACTACGCATTCTGGATCATGGCTCTGCTCATGGCGAGTGTCGCCGTGCCTTATTCATTTCATGCTAAGTTGGGGTTAATGGGACAATAACGTTATCATAAGAAAGATAGCTGTTACTTAGTGGTCACTGTAATGGGTAAAACACGGCTTAGTGTGCTCTGTTTATTTGTTACGAAAAAATCATCCGTAAGCAGGGGTTGTGTGCTCGAGCCGATGTTTCGACAAGTGGAATTGTCTGCTTCAAACCTGGAACTTGTCGAAAGCTCCGCCTTGAAGAAGGCAAGTCCACTTGTCAAAACGTCGGCTCGGGCACACAGACCCTGCTTACGGATTTTTACATCGCAAGCTTCCATCTTCCCCTTTCCTGTTCTTCGATCTTCTATTTATTTGTATGTTTTTGCGGAAGTAACCGTTTGGAATTGCGCGCTTGTCGGTGTTATTTTGTGATGTCTCCTATACGGGTGCTTCCCAGTTCTACAGGCATAGTTGCTGCTTGTGCTCAACATTATTATACGTACAAACTGTAGAAGTCTGGCAGAATTAGCAAGTAGATAGGTTTCCATGGTAAATATAGAACAACCCCTAACACACGAGACAAAGGAAGAAGTGACACACACGGCGCTCAGAAACGCATTTGCAAGTTTAGCAACATGTGTCTCACTTCTCTCTTTCATCCGTGTGTTGAGGTTGAGTGCTGTTTTATATTTATCATAGAACAAACTGTAGGGCTTGCTTGAACGTTAGACTACATAGAAATTATTCGAGTATTACCCCGGTTTCTCACCGGATCTCACGGAAAAGCGGTTTAGATCAGGACGTTGTTGATTAACTGCTCTTTGATCTGCAGGTACCTGTAGTCCTGCTGGCTCTGTCCCTGGTGGGGAAAACAATGGTACAGGCGGCGCCTTGCCTCCCAGGATCCGGGAACGAAGCAGGCTTGGTACGAGTCTGTGGACGACCCAACTGGTAAGCGTGAGGACTTGGGCCTTATTGGCTAACCAGGAGCACGACGTACTATGAGGTCAGCAAAATGCTTTGGTGTTCTTCAAGCACGCGCAGCTTACTTTGTGTACGGAGGAGTTTAAAAGACCGCCTCGTCGTCGTCTCATGTCGCGCATTGGAGTCACGCACTCCCCATATTTCATACATAAACCGAGAAGGTTGCACGTTTGGAACACCATCGCTTGTTCGCCCGTGAACACCAGCGTTGCCGAAGGGCTTGGTCGTTTGTCCGAGCAAGCGAAGAGACACTGAAGCGCCAGCGTCGGGAGTTATACGCACCACGCTTGGAGCAGCAAACAGTAGAAACACAGTAGAAGAGAGACCATGCAACAGAAAATAGGTAGGGTAAGGTGGGGCAAAATGAGACAAAAAATTTGAAAATAGTGAATATTTATTTTTATTTCACTCTTTACCCTTAAACGACAATGCAGAAACTTTCCTTTGGGTACAAGGTATGTGCTACATAAATATGACCATGTTGCCACTGTTAAAAAGTTTATTTTAAAAAGAAATAAAAAATGCACCAGATGTCTCATTTTTCCCCAACCTGCGGGGCAAAACGAGACAGTGTGAAAAAAAAATTTAACCCTTCATTTTTTGCAGTAGAAGCACTTGAAATTAAACTCCGTGAGCCTCACGCAGCCTTCATGACCCCAGTCCCTGCACTCCACGCATTGAATCTAGACAGAATCCGGTGCTGTTTTGCTCCAAAACTTCTTGCAGATCAAACACCACCAGTCTTTCTTTGTGCTATTGTTGTATTTTGTTGAAAGCTTGCACTTCGTTGGATTATTCAACGATTGGACGCTAGATATAATCTGACGCATCTTCTTCGCCTCCTTTTGCCGTTTTGGTGCAAGAACTGCACGGGCGTTTCGTGGCTTTCAGCTTCGTCAGCCGGGCTTCGTGAGGTGATGAATTTAAAACTGTGCTAGATTCGAATTTTCTAGCACAAACTTGGTATTGAAAGAAAACTCGATGGCGAGACGTGTTTGTGAACGGCTTGACTTGGAGATTCTTCCAAATTTGCGTTCGCCTCTTGAGAGCATCCTTAGGAACGCGGAAAAATCTCGATGCAGCACGAATGGAGTGGGTGTCCTGAACACCAGTCAGTGCTTTTTCACGTCGTTTTCCTCCCAGGAAGCTTTATATGATATTCTCTTGTGCGTCCGAACCTTCCTAAACAATAAAATATAATATATAATGAGTGTAAGTAAATGGTTCACTTAATGTGACACTCTCTAAGGCAATTCAATGCCTTTTTGTCGCATTTTGCCCCCCCCTCACATGCCAAAATTCAAAAAAATTTCCGCTTTGACCCCGCGCACCAAGTGAACTGAAATTTTGGTGGTATGCAGCTAGGGGTATATAGTAACAACATAAATACTTACGTTGTTGTACTGACGCCAGAGTAGCTTCATGCACGGATCCGAAAATTTGGCCGAGAAGAATTTCACCCCTTTTTGACGGGTCACGAACACACTGACACCAGCCGCGTAATTTTTCCCACGCGAACGCTGTGAGCAATCATCAACTTTTACACATAAAAAGGTGGACAACTATCAGCACCTCTCGCTGAAATATAGAAACAAATAAAAGTGCTTTTTGTATTAGTTATACACTCACAGAAGTACAGGGAGTACTTGAAGAGCAGGGCAACTGCATTACTCTCGCCAGAATTCTTTAACTCCGTGGGGGAGTAGCGCAGAGTTAGCCGCCGAACGTACTCTTTCCTTGAAGGAAGAGTAAAAGAGGCTGCGAACGCTCTGCTACTCAGGCGGAGTTCCCAATCTATGCAACTCTCGTGCCGATACGGCGTGAATGGGGTCTGGTACTCCGTCCTTAGCGGACGAAGTATACAGTAGCGCCTGCATGTGACCACCGCGACGCCTCAAAGCAATATAACTGTCTCGTAACCATACGCCTTTGAGCGTAGACGCCACAGATGCAAGTTTATTGCGTCAAGTTTGTAGAATAACTTTCAGTGATGACAAAAGTATGGTTTTGTGATTGTGAACGTTTCATTCCGAAAACGCCAACAGCGGCACCTTCGAAGCAAGGAACAGCGCCAACTTCTAACTCGTCGCCAAAAATTAGTTTATGGCACAGGCTAATTGGAGTAACGTAGACACTCGAGACATTCGTAAAAAAAAAAAAAAAAAAAGAAAAAAAAAAGACTGCCTTACAAAAAAAAAAAAAAAAAAAAAAAAAAAAAAAAAAAAAAAAAAAAAAAGACTTCACCAGCAGATTCCGACCTCGCCACCTCCCGATTACCAGGCGAGTACTAGCTCTACCACCACGCAACGTCTCACAGCGCTGACTACACCGTAAACAAACTGATGCAAACAAAACAAGCCGTTTCGCTTCACGGGTCGAATTCTGAACACAGACGCGATTGTCTTTCCCAACTAAACCTTGCGTCTTCACGAGATTAAAACTGCTGCCAGCCACACATGACATGCGGCTATGGCCAACAGCGCCAACTTTCTTTCAGAATTCATAACATGGAAAACAAAATATACAGAAATTACAAGGATATCTGGGGCGGATTATCAGCTGTTACTGCCGAGTACAAGAGCCGTTTCTCGCTCTTTCCGTTGGTTGACGTGCACAGAAGTTTTATGTCGACTGTAATGTCGTTCGATAAGTACGCGCGTATTTGATTGAATAATCTGTATTTTCTTGTGCAAGCGACGATATGCTAGTGCAGCAGCTGTGTCAGTGTGCAGATTTGCATTGCTATACCGATAGCTGCAACTACCTAACCGATCGCTAAAAATCAAATTGAATGCGCAGGAAAGTATGCATTCATGTTACTTCAATAAGGCGTACCAAGTGACAAGCCTGTGTTTTCACGTACGAGTCAGCGAAGTGCCGGGGAGTGCGCCCGGCGGCCATCTGCGGCGGCCTGTGTGCACTGGCTGAAAGCGCGTCGCATCGACGCTCATCGCTCCTTGTGCGGACACCGTACACAAGAAACAATGGTTCAGTCAGGTTAACCGATGCCAAAGCTCTACTGTACAGTCATTATTACTCCGCGGAATCGCGTATCATTAAGCCCAGAAGCGCCGATGACATGTAGACGAACTCGGCCGGTACGCTAGGCCTACCTTCGCTGGCTCGATCTCGGCGCAGGCGGCCTGTGTGCACTTGCTGAAAGCGCGTCGCATCGATGCTCATCGCTCCTTGTGCGGGCACCGTACGCAAGAAACAATGGTTCAGTCAGGTTAACCGATGCCAAAGCTCTACTGTACAGTCATTATTACTAATCGGAATCGCGTATGATTAAGCCCAGAAGCGCCGATGAGATGTACACGGACTCGGCCGGTACGCTAGGCCTACCTTCGCTGGGAGTCGTACTCGTACGGGTCGTATTTGGTTGGCCCGATCTCGGCGCAAGTGGCTCGCGAAGGTTGATGTTTGCGCATTTTCAAGCCTCTTACTACAGAAGAACTGTAGTAAGACTATCCCATTAAAGTGTAGCCGAGGTAAGCAAAACTGTAAGGATTGCCAGAGATGCGCTTGGGTTGTAGTTTTGCCGACCGGCGTTGTTTTTCTGGCGTACTTGTAGTACATGCCGCAGCACCGCAAGTCGGATCGGACGCCGGATCGTAACGTTCGTAGATTATTCCTCGGCCAGCTCTACTGAAAGATTGTCCCAACTATATTTGTAAGCGCGTAGCTACTGCTCCCAGACTTAGGCATTAGCGGCTGAACTACATTGAGCCTATATGACAGAATGCCAGCTGATAATTGAAATTTAATGAAAATTGCGTTGATTGTTATGCAGTTTTATAGTAAAAGGCAGACGTGCCTACAGTAATCCTAACGATTACCAGATACTTACACGGGCTCGGCGTATGTTTGTCTTTCAATACGCACAATAGAGATGTTGCGCCACCGGCACTAGAAGGGGGGCCAGACATCATGGGTATAGATACCGGTTGCTGAACGTATATGGTTGTCCGTAGCGCGAGCGGTATATGTTCAGTGTTGCTGTGTTGTGTACGATTGTAATGTGTGTGCCGATGCCTGTCCCGTATTTGTGACGTAAGCTTAAATAATGTCAGCCTGTTCACTGTTAGATTGTAAAAAATGCTCGACAATTATTTTATTTTTTTACATTAGTCCTAGCAGAAAGAGTGATTCTACTCTTGGAGGGAGTTGATGCACTCTAGCCAGACCAAATTATAAAATTCTGTGAGAGAGTAGCGTAACTCCCGCAGAGAGTGTATGCACTCTATTTCAGAAGCGTGACTTTACTCTGGCGAGAGAGCTTGTTCACTCTCGCTCAGCCAGAGTACCAGAACTCTGTCGGGAGAGTGTGCCTACTCTGTGTAGCAGAGAGTTCTCAGCACTCCTGAAAAGAGAGTGAAATATGGGACAAGCGTTTACTCCCGCAAAGGGAGTCGCTAGCACTCTCTTGGGGCTGTGAGTGTAGAGGTCGGCAAAGCCAAAATGTCGCGTTTTGCCCCGTGTCTCATTTTGCCCCGCCTTACCCTAATGGCCAAACGAATTGGATTACCGCAAGAAAAGAACAGAAGAGGATAGACAACATCACATAATCGCACAAAAAAAAAAAAAAAGCCGAAAAAGGGAATCGTGAGGAAATGCGAATGCATTTCTTGCGGCGACAGATTTCGCCTTCACCGACTTCTGCCATCGCCTTGAGAGGCGCCCAGCCAGCGAACGGTCTAGAGTGAGGCGCGAGCGGACTGGAGAGTGGGGCGCAGGGAGGAGAGAGAGCGAATGGCGAGAGAAGGAGCGGCGAAGCACTGCACCTACCCTCTCCTACACTCTCTCGCACCACATGCTCCGGTTGCTAGGGGCGAGGATAAGCGCGCGCGCCCGCAGCGGTTGCTATGGGAGAGGGAGTGAGAGCGGAGAGATAACACCTGCCGGTGCGCGGACGCCGCCGGATGCGCCTGACATAGCCCGACTAAGAAATGCATTCGCATTTAAAAAAGCGCGAGGGAGCAAAGTACGGAAAGCACGAGCTGTGATACGAGGGGTTGGGCTTAGTCAAGCTGCAGTAATGCAGATTTTTCCGGCCACCCCCTTTCTCCTTCCTGCGATTAAATAAAGTTTGATTTATCTGTTACATTGGTGACTGCCAATAAATCAGTAAACGAACAACAATGTCATGCACACTATTTGTAGTATCAGTGAACGCAGGGCCATAGGCCGGAATTTTTTTCGAGAGAGGGGGAGGCACTTGCTGAAGGCCTGGAATAATTTTGAAGAACACCACTTTTCATCATTTATTTCCGGTAACACACTTTCTGCATCACAATTCTCGGGGGCGAGGGGTGGGGTAAGGGGGGGGGGCTCTAGTCTTCCCTTTTTTCCTGGATGCGGGCCAGAGTGAACAGCTTCCCTGCTAACCAAATCGCAACGCACAGTACACCAACACAAACTACAATATACCTTAACAGTTAACTGCTTATGATTAATTATTACGCACCATTAGTAGTCACGTGTTTCTTCTTCGCACTTTTTAATGTTATTGGCAACAAATTTCCGGAGACCGCTGCAGCCAATGATTATCCTCAAAAAAGAGCGTGTGGGTCGTCAATCTTGGAAATATGTCAGATATTTCTAATCATCCCTTGGTACAAGCATAACGGATAATAGTACTTATGATATGTGTTCAGATTTTCTTTCTGTCTGTGCAGTGCCGGCTGTTCCGGACAAAACGGGCAAGGCGACTGGCACTTCCCAGATTATTCTGGTTGCACTTCTCACCGCAGCCATGATGTTCCTCTATGACGGACTTCAGGTATATTGCCACACGTGTTATTTCTATTTCCATGTTACCACCCCATTACAATGTAACTGCTGCCTTTGCGCAAAGCGTGCCCGAACGACTGGGAACTGTCTAGTTAATCTTAGAACCTTTCGATGAGATTACGTGCTCAACACGAACATTAGAGTTAGTTCTTGAACTTAGCTGGCTTGGCTTACGGTAGGGAAACGTACAAACAACATAGTACAGAATTTTAACAGGAAGAGTGCAAACTTCAACTGATTTTATTATTCATGCATAGCCGAAATAAATAAAAGTTCACAAATGCACGTGCAAAGAGATAGTGCACATGCCCCTCCCCCCCCTTCCCCCTATGTGGCGTCCATCACGAAACCAATTTCGGCAGGAGATAGTTTTATCGATGGCTCACTGACGCATGTTTCGGCGCCCAGAGATACCATTACAGCAGCTTCGTAAACTTTTCTCTCCCTGTCGTCTTTTATCCGCTCATAATTGTTGTTTTTGGCGAACTGCGGTACGCATGTGCTCTGGTTAGAGTGAGTAGCTAAATTCTCGGGGTGGGTAATGCCGGGGTAGGGCTCCTGGGATTTCTACGAGAAAGGTTCATTTCATAAGAAACTAGAAGCGCTTTCGGATACCTGTAGATTAAGTCTACCTTCGCTTGTCGACTTGAGAAGGTTTGTCGACGTCTCTTGCATCTCTTAAGTACAATGATAATCATGCTTAAGTGCTCCTGTTCTCACTGTCTCCCCCATCTTCCTCCTTACAGGCTGCGTATGGCGGCTACATCTACTCCTACGCCGTGAAGGGAGCTGCGCGTCTTCCAAGAGCCGACGCTGCCTACCTCAACGCCCTCTTCTGGGTCAGTACGCAGTTTAAAGTTATTGCGCTGCAAAGTTCGAAATGCCGTGCGCTCAAGAGTTATTTGTTCCTGGCGTCTGCCCCTTTTAAAAAGCTTTTCACCTTTAGGGGTGTATTTTTGGCCCGTCCTAACACCCTAACCGTAAGGCACGGGTACAGCTTATTACACACGACAGCGAGCTCTAATTATCTACATAACGAGATTGAAATCGCACTGTGTAGGCGTAACCTCCATACTTAGCGAAACGCAAACAAAAATAATGACTATGTACTCAAGAGGAGGCCTTTCGACGAAATGCCTGTGCTCGCGATCTCGACCACGTGACCACTGCACCTACGAAAAGACATGTACCAGTAGTGTTGTGGAGGAGACGTATGCGAACAAGTTTCTCAAGTTTCCTTTACCGGCCTTGAGAGTTGAAGTAGACGTAAAATCCATATAATAATTGACCGCAGCTGCTCTTTGGATATTAACCGTATTAGAATGAGATCATGCATGTTCTCTCTCTCTTTTTTTTTAACGCCATCTCCTGTTCTTCGCAGGGCATGTTTGCCATGGGCCGGCTCATATCCATCGCTCTGGCCACGAAGCTAGCCCCGGCTCTCATGCTTCTGTGCAACGTGGTGAGTTTGCGTTGCTTCCATCCCACCGTTCGCGCTGCGTTATGTCATGGCGCACGTCAGGACTTGTGAATATGGTGCCATGCGCTTCACACTTACACCTACAGAAGTATTAAACAGTCTGCCGCGGGGGAGCAGGGGTTATGGTGCTCGGCTGCTGACCCGACGGTCGCGGGTTCGATCCCGGCTGTGGCGGTCGCAATTCGATGGAGGCGGAATGCGAGACGCCCGCGTACTGCGCGATGTCAGTGCTCGTTAAAGAGCACCCGGTGCTAAAACATTTACTAGCCACTTTTCCAAATAGTACTTAGTGTAACAGTGACAATACACCAAGAGCGTAGTCCTTACTCTGAGCAGAAGTTACGCGCGTTAGAATTGCTGCTCGTCACGCTTAGACACTGATATGACGCTTAAGAGACGGCACCGGGTAACTTGAATAATAAGCTGACGTGTGACCGAAGCAACGATTATGATACTGCTTGCCCATCTTTTAAGCGAGAGTATACTTAGCTGGGCTAGTTGGTTTATGTAAGCGTTATGGCGAAGCACGCACTTATAGGCACGCTCACTTTGCTGAATAGAAGAGATATTAGCTCCACCGGGCCTGCAGGCTCCTTAATGTTTCCTAAATACCATACAGTTGCACGCTGAAACAATGACAGGTACACTTTCTTATGCAGGCACAAAGCACACACGTGGAATACTACACTAACCTATTACGTAATATACACGACTGTTAGCACAAAGCGTTGGCAGGAAGGCCGTCGTTGAGGTATACATTTTAACATCATTCCGCTCAGCCTGGTGAGGTGGAGGCTCCGATGTTTCGGTGCTGAGCAAGACTGTGGATTTTCGAACCGGCCAATGCAATGCCATCTCAGTGGAGCGAAAACGCTAGAGACGCTTGTGTTTAATTTAGATGCACGCTAACAGAACACCAGATGGTCAAAATTATCAGCAGCCTCCCGCGGCGTGCCTGATATTCATATCGTTGTTCTGGCACGGAAAGCCCCAGATATCTTTATCATCTGCACATTGCAGTGCGAGAAGGACTACAGGACAGCGCGCTCGTTCGGAGCTGTGTTTCTCCGCCCCAGAAGAAAAGCGTTGTGTAGTATGTCAAGGTAACCTAGGTGGCCAAAATTAATGCCAAGTCTACCAATACGACGCGCCACGTAATCATATTGTACTTTGTCAGACACAACCAATGAAACCAACGGACACTTATGTCAAGGAAGGCAAATGGCAGGTTATTTGTACTTTTCACTTGAAGTGTAATGATTATGAACTAAATTTATATGAATTAAAGTTTACGAGAAATAGAATTATGCGTCCGATGCTCTGTTGATTTCATTAGTTGTATCTAACAAAGGAAAGAGCCCCTTGAATGGTCCCACTTCTTGCGTACATGTTGTATATTTGGCGTGTTGAACCCAATAATTAATTTTTAGTGATTACTGTTTAGCAACCTATAACAAGTAGTACATGTCATAAAATACCTTACTAGGTATTTTAACCTGTGATGACCGAAGTCGAAGAGGCCGAACTGGGTTGTGGGTTGTGGGCTTACGACCGGCTCAGAACAGAAATAGAACAGCGAGCCCAGCGAACGGGTGTTGTGTCTGTTTCTCTCTCTACAATGGCGCAGTCGCGAAACGCAGAGTCATCAGATTACGTCAATGTACCTACGTCCATGCCCCTTCGAAGCCGACGAGTACTCCCGGAGACTGAGGATGGCGTCGAAGCCTCCACGGCGGCTCCATGGCAGCACTGTGACGCCGACATTGCCCGGTCCTCGTGCATGCTGCCGCAGCAGCTCAACGATATGGCAAGCTGCGCTACCTCCGGCATTCGGTGTGTTGCTCTTACCCTACTCTCCGAGACCGCAATTCCGGAGTTCCATGGTTACGAGAACGATCCTACCACCTGGATTGGCACCGTCGACTCTGTCGCGCTCAAACATTCTTGGCCGGAGTCCACCAAGAAATCAGTCGCGGAAGGGCGTCTCCGAGGAGCTGCCCAAGCCTGGCATCGCTTTCAGGGAAGCACGTATGCCTCTTGGTCTAGTTGGAGCGCTGCCCTGACGTCTACGTTTGCACCGCTGCCGGGCGCTTATGACACTCGTTTCATGGAGATGCGGTCGCGCCGGCAAGGCCCAAGAGAAGACATTGCCACCTACCTCTACGACAAGTTACACCTCCTAAAAGCGTGTGACATAGCCTGGCCTTCTCCGGCAGCCAGACAGTACGTCGTCGATGGCATCTATGACTCGACGCACGCGGCCATACTGTCTGTACATACAGCACAAGATGGCCTCGAGACTTTCATCCGAAGGGCAGCAGAGTTGCAGGATACTGCTAAACGGCGTGCCCCTGCTGTCTCCACGCAAGCAGCGGCTACAATGTCACGTGATTGCCATCCTTGCAGTCGCTGCGGACAAGGATACGAGAGTTACACACAAGCTCCGCATCAAGAAATCCAGTACCAAACGCGGACGCTGCCAACAGTTCGTGTCCGCATTGACGGCATCGGGGAGCTGACGGCTCTGGTGGATACTGGAGCGCAACGCACGGCGCTGCTTCGACGCCATGCCCCCGTCACCCTCCAGCCTTGGACCGAGCCACCCCTTTGCGGCCTCGGCGGCAGCGTATTGCCGGTCGGTGCACTGGACATTCAGCTCCAAACTGAAGCCGGGAGCAAATTCCTTGCTGCTGTTCCCGTATTCGAGCACTTGCCCACCGATGTGGTCTTGGGAGTGGATTATCTCCTATCGGGTGACGTACAGCTTGTGATCGAGGGTGGTGGAGTTTTTCTGCGTCCATCGGTCTCGGCTTCAACAGCTACAGCAGTAACTACAGGTGAGCCTGATGGACTTACGACTCTTTCCTCAGTGCTCGAGCGACACAAACCAATTTTTGCGGAAAGTACATCGCAGCTACCAGGTACTGGCCTACTTGAACATCGCATACCCACAGATGGTCATGCACCCATTTCTATACCCCTACGACGTTACGCCGAACGTGAACGAGTCGTCATTGCCGAGCAAGTGCAGGAAATGCTGGCTGCTGGCGTAATTAGACCCTCTTCGAGTCCCTGGGCCGCACCTGTCGTCCTAGTCCGGAAGAAGAATGGTAGCCTCAGGTTTTGTGTCGACTATCGGGAGTTGAACAAGCACACCATCCCCGATTCATACCCACTCCCCCCGCATCGACGACGCCATTGACACTGTGCGGCATGCTAGATTCTTCTCATCACTTGATCTTCGTGCGGGGTATTGGCAAATTAACGTTGCCGAAGAAGACAAGTGCAAAACAGCGTTCCGGACACCTTCCGGCCTCTACGAATTCAACCGCATGCCTTTTGGGCTGCGGACAGCGCCAAGTACATTTCAGCGCGCCATGAATATTGCCCTCGGCCCATTGAAAGATCACGCTTGCGTCGTTTATCTGGACGACATATTGGTCGTGGGCACAACAGAGCAAGAACATCTTCGGAACTTGGATGAAGTCCTCCGAACGCTATTCAATGCCGGATTTCGATTGAACCGAGAGAAATGCCAATTTCGCTCGGACACGATTTCTTACCTGGGACACGCCATTTCGGCAGACGGTGTTCAACCTTTGCCTGAAAGAGTAGCAGCAGTAGCAAAATTCCCTACGCCAACGTGTTTGAAACAGCTGCAGGCATTTTTAGGTCTCGCGTCGTACCTGCGCAAGTTCGTTCCCAACTTCGCAGCGACAGCAGCTCCACTCACGAATATGCTCAAGAAAGCGTCGACGTTTGCGTGGGGCCCTTCCCAAGATACCGCCTTTCAAACCCTAAAGCACCGTCTGACACAGTGCCCCGTTCTGAGTCATTTCCAGGATACGTGGGACACTGAGGTTCACACTGACGCAAGTCAGGTTGGTCTAGGAGCGGTCCTCGTTCAGCGCGACCCAGACGGAGTTGAGCATGTCGTAGCTTACGCCAGCCGCAAGCTATCCGACACGGAACGCCATTACCACTCGAACGAGTTGGAGTGCCTGGCTGTTGTCTGGAGTGTGGACGAGAAGTTCCGTCACTACTTGTTTGGCCGCAAGTTCACGGTGGTGACGGACAACACCGCGATTGCGTGGATGTTTGCCAAGCAACATCTGAAGCACAAGTTCGCCCGCTGGATCATCCGACTGCAAGACTACACCTACGACGTGAAGCATCGAGCAGGGGCACTTAACCAGGTTGCCGATGCACTGTCACGGAACCCGTGCGAGGAAAGCTCCCCACAAGCCAAAGAGGGCTGGATCTGGTTCTCGCAGCAGGATGTTTCGAACTCTCAGCGGTTTGATTCAGATTTGGCAGCAATAATCACGTCCCTCGAAGACACGCAGAGTAATTCAAATTTTGTCCTCCGTGGAAAAACGTTGTATCGACGCCATTGGACCAGTAACCAAGAAGAACGCCACCTTTTAGTGATTCCATCGACCATGCGTTCTGAAGTCCTGCACGCCATCCATGATGTCCCCGAAGGCGGACACATAGGCCGGCGGGCTACTCTTCGGAAGATCCAGGAACGTTTCTGGTGGCCGAGAATGGAGAGAAGCGTGCAGTCGTACGTCGCCAGCTGCGAGGTGTGCCAAAAGCATAAGCGTCGCCCGGGTTGCCAACCTGGACTACTCACGCCTATTCCACTCCCTGATACTATTTTCAACACCATCGGGATTGATCACGTCGGCCCATTACCAACTACAGCCGCAGGGAACCGGTACATCGTAGTCGCAGTGGACCACTTGTCGAAGTTTGTGGAAGTTGCTGCGGTGCCCTCTCTCGCAGCTGGCTTCGTGATCAAATTTCTACGGGACCGCTTTGAATGGAAGCACGGCCTACCTAAAAAGATAATTTCAGACAGAGCAACTACGTACCGCAGTCGTGAACTGCGATCATACCTCCGAAACGCTGGGGTCGAACATCATTTCACTTCAGCATACCATCCCCAAGCGAATGGATTAACGGAGAGGTACAACCAGACCCTACTGGCTCGACTCGTTCCTTACTGCAAAAACAACAAACCAAATGAAGCAGACTGGGATGACCACCTGCAAGCAGCCGCATACGCGATTAACACAGCGTTCCAGGTTTCTATTGGAACTTCACCTTACGAAGTGGTCTACGGGCAGATTCCAAAACTGACTGCCGTCCAGAATTTGAACACCCCCTTAAAAGTCGGACGCACGGCTTCACGACAGACCACCTGTCGCGTCATTCGGGCTAAGGCACACGAGACAGCTACAAACGCTCAAGAGGCCCAGAAACGCTACTATGACCGCCGCCATCGACCAGCGCCACCATACAAGGTCGGAGACGAGGTGTGGGTCCAACGATGCGCGCAATCGCCGGGCAAAAAGCTTCACCCAAAGTACGAAGGACCTTTCGTTATTACTGCAAGGTTGGGTGAGAACACGTGGCGTGTAGGCTATCCGGCAGGTGAAACGAGTGCGGACAAACGCAGGAAAAACAATTTTTCTGTGCACGTTTCTCGCCTGAAGAAGAGAGAGCTTCGGCAGAACTGATAAGTCGCGCTTCGTGTTTTCGCTTTTTAGGAAGCGCACAGACGCAGTGTGGCCGAATGTGATGACCGAAGTCGAAGAGGCCGAACTGGGTTGTGGGTTGTGGGCTTACGACCGGCTCAGAACAGAAATAGAACAGCGAGCCCAGCGAACGGGTGTTGTGTCTGTTTCTCTCTCTACAAACCGTAGAATGCGTTTCAAGATGCCGCTACTGGCTTTGCTGACACCGCCTCCACGGATCCAGTACACCAGCAATCCGCAACCAGTAGGAAGTTTAAAGACAAGCGGAAACTTAGTGATAGACAGTTTCGGGATAGAATACGGACATTAAGTACGTAAGATGGCCAGCACTTTGCATAACGTTGCGCAATTACCCTAAAGTTCCGGGGGGCAAATATGTAAAGAAAGTGCAATTGGTCGAGACACTATCTGAAGCATTAGTGTCAAACCTGCGTAAGTCGGGAAAACGGAAAGTACATGCCGTCCCGTTTATATACCGACGCTATCTGGAAGACCAAAGAGGAATGCCAGCAGAGCTCACAAGCTGGACGTACTGGACGCTCACAAGGTACCATTGCGCCGATAGCAACACTCAGGCTTTTGGTTCTATATATGAAACAGAGACATTTACAGAAAGTGCCCAAGCAAGGGAAATTTGTGTAGTCCATACTTTCTAGTTGAAGATGTTGCCAACAGAGCACGTTTATTGTAGCATGTGGGCGCTTTTTCATATTGAGGGGAAGACTCTCACATCTGGATTTCTAGAAGATTTCACAGGGATTTCGTACCGAGCTTCACCGTCGCTGAACCGCGAGACCACGTCATCGGCTTGCCTCTCCGCCAGCACTGTACTCTCTACTTACCTTGCTCTCGCTACAGTACCGAACTCTGTCGGACATTACGGTGGCTCGCGGCAAAGTGTCGACTAATGGCTTTGCTGTGGAAATCTTGAGGTGGCGCCATAGTTCCCCCCAGGATGTGTGAGAGTACGCTGAATAATTGTAGCCAAGATGGCACGGGAATATCGAAGTGTTTAGCGGAGTCCGGTTCTCATAATTCCCCGCACACCATACAATTGTCCTAAGGAAATTGAAAAAATAAAAATAAAAGGAGCGATGAAACTTTAAAGCGCGAATCGATAAACTTGCGGTGAAGCACTGCTAGCAGTATGCGAGCATAAAAAGCCGAGCACCGAAGCGTGCCGCCGTTCTAGGATCACTACGAAAGTGAAGTTTGGCTTTTTTAGGGGCGAAGCTCCTTAGGGTGTGGGTCTGTCCCTCCTCTGTAGTAGTAGTAGTAGTTGTAGTAGTAGTAGTAGTAGTAGTAGTAGTAGTAGTAGTAGTAGTAGTAGTAGTAGGTAGGTAGCCACATATAGTGGAATGTACCCACTCCACGTGATAAAGATGACGATGACGCAGTATAGTGGAGTGTACCCACTACACGTGATAACGATGACGATGACGCTGATGACCACGAAGTATAAGCGTTCCAGACCACACATTCTCTTTCTGCCATGGATGAAAACGATCGAGCTTCGCCCACTCATCATCATTCACTTCGTGGATATGGCGTGATTTTTTTACTGATATCGTATGTGATTCATGTACAGTGTTTCCTTCCGCCCTCCACTGTTTTTGTGATTTTTGTGCGTAGTGCGGCTGTACGCTGGGCGTCACCCTGATGCTATGCGTTCCATGGAGTAAGGCCGTGCTCATCATGGGCACGATGCTGATGGGCATCTTCATGAGCAGCGTCTTCCCAACAGCGCTGTCGCTCGCCGAACAGTGCATCTACGTGTCACGTGAGTGATCTGCCTTCGCAACCTTTGGCTGCTACCTTTTATCGCTTGTATGGCCGTAATTCTGCTTTTGTATGTACATCACATCCTAGCGGATTTTACTTTACTTTACTGCTTGACTTACTTTACTTTATCTCTAGGTTTGCGCAGTTTCCGTTCTCGCAAAACATGTAAGTACCCACGTCTGATATCGGTCAAGAAGTTATAACAGAAACCTACAGAGATTGGTTGCGCGGCTGAAAAAAGATGGCGTTTAGAACGTCATCGCCTACTTAGACAATGGGACGAAAGGTTGACGAAAGAACCTGCAAAATTTCGGACATAGCAGGGCATGAATCCATTATCTTAAAGCCTTTCTCTTGGTTGTGGTGCATGTCGTTTTCCAGTAAAAATGGTTGAGTCATAAAATTCGTTCAGATTCTCAGCGTTTAACACAAATCCTGCTGAAACATAAAGAACGAAAGAAGGAATCGAAGATTTCGTATAGAAGCTTTAGTGCAATGTGAACTTCTGCAAACAAACTGCATTATGATGTTATGATAATTCGTTTCTGAGTTGCATTTCTTTTTTCTTTAGTTGCTTAATTTTTATTTTGGCTATATATTTCTTTATTTTTATTATTTTTTTTTGCTGTAGAATTTATAGAAATGGAGTAGCCTAGATAATATAAACCTCAACCTCTCTACAGCATGACCGTGAAAAGAGAACAAAACAGATATAGTATCCCGTACAAATGTGACAATGCAGAGCTTCAACGATGACGCTAATTAGCCTAGCACGTTCCTATGTTGTACTTTTCGGCAAAATTGACAGAATGCAACTAAGCATTTAAAATCAGAGATATCTTGCGAACATGTCAGATGCTGTAGGGTAGGCACGTCTTCACAAGAACCTCCCTTCAGTTTTCTCAACTCAGGGTGCGATCATGTGCGCCAGGATGCGATCATGTTTCGAGGACGCTGTTTTTATTACACAAATAGCATATCCTCTGGATTTGTGCCGGTGATTTACTCCTTATGGGTTGATCTGTCGATAACATTTCTAAACGATCACTGTGCCTGAGTCGTGGCACCAAGATGCGTAGGTCGGCAAAAAAGGTGGAACTCGCTCAGACTCACTCAAGAGCTATATTTTGTACTTAGGGCTGACTCGGATTCAGACTCTCAAACATGTTCCTGAGACGGACTCAGTCGGACTCAGGCTCACCAAAATATTGCTTAACTGGACTCCCTAAGGCTCACGGCTCAATCTGAGTCTCAGTTAGCCGACTCATGGGTGCTTTAGCGTATAAACAGCGTCTTAGATCGCGGTGTCAATGCGCTTTAAAGCCAATATCTAACATAATCGGCGCTCTAATTTAGATAACATTTTTATGTCGTGCCTTCAAATATGGGTTATAATAATAATGTTTAATAATGTTTATTTTTCATCAATACATTTGATGAAGGACAGCTGTAGGTTATCAGTTGCTGCAATCTTGTAGGATCATTTTTACTGAAAGACATGACTACTACGCGATATTTTTATCAAGCAGCTACCTTTAAAGAGACAACTAGGGGGGAGGGGGGGGGGGGGGCTAGGCACGTTGAAAACTATGGACTTTTCGTTGCAGACTATGGTTGAGGACTATGGACACCATTTAGTGGTGTTGCTAGATTGTGTAGTGTGAGCAGACGGAAGCGTGAAAGGGAGAAGCCAACTGAGCAGAGCTGCCAGTTTCGCTTAAAATAAGCGTACGTGGGCTTCCTTTTTTCGCCGAGTGGCTTGTGGAATTTTCTAGTCGCTTGTAGCGTTTTTGGGAGCTTATTTGCATTTTTCAGCGATTATAATTATATTAGTGATCATCCGTTCACCACTATCGCGTCTGCTCTTCACTAATAGCATTTGTAGATGACTTTAGGTAGTTGAGTATTGAAGTCAAACATACGATGGGAGAATCAACGAGTACCGTTAATCACGAATTGACAAACGTGCAATCAACCGAATGGAGACTATCCTGGAGGCAATGTTAAAAAGTAAATATGTGCTTTAGTTCATAGTTGTGCGTATTTTCACTGTACAAAATAATTAAAGTGACTTTTTCACCCCCCCCCCCCCCCTTGTATTGAGTGACATTTTTTGTTATAATGAAAATATTTTCAAGAATAGGGAAATTCATTGTATTTCAGCTTTACGGGGCTTCGCGAAAGTCGCGCCGTTTTCGACTTCAGGGCTCTGTTAGACTACTGCACGCCCGTTTAATACACATTCGAATTGTAATCTTCCCGGCAACAACAATAGCGACGCAGGTTCAGCCAGCAGAAAACGAGTGATCATTTGGAATTTGTGGTGTGTTGGTGACTCTTGCTACGGCCAGTGATTTTCTTCTTACCCTTTAGAAGTATTCGTTATGTTTTTTTTTTCTATACGTTTGCAGCTCGTATAACAAGCACGCTAGTCTTCGGCGCAGCGCTGGGCGAGATGTCGATGCCTGTCATCTTGGGACACGTGAGTACTTGTCGGCACACCTCACCTTCCTCGTCATGTTCTACGCACAGCTTATGAGCGGATGACAGAGAAGATAGCGCCTAGACAGAGTATTCGTGGCCTGCATGTGTTTCAAAAGTGCGGAGAGTATTTCAGTCGCATTATTGCCCAAGGAACTGGAGTACCGACAAGCCGTTTTCATAATCTGTCTCAGTTGTGCTGTTGGCGGCCTATCTCCATTATGTCCCGGGGCGCAGTATTATGCGAGTGGTTATCATGTGTACTTATAGGTGATGCATTTGTTTTCACCATGAAAAATTGTTGACCGTCAGCGCTGTGTACGTTTCGTTTCTACGTGTCCTGTGGTTTTTCGCGCTGTTTTCTAATCTGTATCTGTTTGATGAAAACCAATTTGTGACGAAGCCGCGTATGGAGGAAAATGGGACTTCAAGAAAGGTCGCGATGTCTGCGCATATAGTCTCGAAATTTTTAAGTTTAGGTTGGGAGTGGCTTTGTGTGACTTACACGAAAAACCACTACTTTAATAGCCCCTTGATTCAACAGAGCATTGATTCATATAATCGCCATGAATCCTGTGTTCCGTGAGCTTTATAACTCAATTAGTACTGCTGATTTATAAAGGACGACATATTTATCACCAAGAAAAGTGGCTTTCTGCTCATTTAGAGCTAAGTGATTGCATGGCTTGTTCGCGCTGCCAGGAACTGGACGAACTACACGAAAGGGGACAGACACACAGGGTGAAGCGCGTACTAACAACTGCGTTTGCGTCTTTTGATTGAGTCTTTTGAAGCTGCAACTCGTTAGAGACAGTAAATTAAAATATTCTTTCTCGCACTCTGCTTTCTTTTTACAGGAATACGTGTAACAAATTTCTTGATAACATACAGTGGGTGTATTATTGGTAAATTTATGTAATGTTTTCACGTGTTCGTGACGTTGACAAAGGCAGCAATCAGCGTATTCAAGTGAAATTTCATTTGGGTGAACTTGTGCACGGGAAATGACAGGGTCAGGCTGTACGCTAACAGCGGCGAGAATAACGTCGGCCACCGAATAATCTGCTAAGCGGTAAAGAGCGTCGACCTTTATACATGTGCCATTGAAGATTCCAGTGTCATGGCTAGTGGCCGCGTAAGTTCCAGAATAAACTCTAATGTTCGCCTTGTGCGCGTAATTTCGTCGGAAGGCTTTAAAATAATCTGCAAGCTTAACAGTCACACGGTCGCGGTTTACGCAAGGCAGTAATTACTATGCAATAGCCCGGTAACATAAAAAAAAGCCGGCAGATCCCACGCACTGTGGGAATCGATGTAATGCGAAGCCGCCAGGAAGGAGCAAATCGTGCTTTACATAATTTGCACGTAATGTTTTACATGTTAGGACCTGTCATTTATGTTGGTGATACAGTCATGTCACTCAGTACCAAATTTGGTGTATCTCAAGCTAACGAAACGGCCGTGAGCACGCCTTGAGCGTGGCATGCAAATCATGTCGCACATGGCAAGTCATGATTTCCATATTACCACTTTCATTTATGTTCGTCATACAGTCACGTCACTCAATACCAAGTTTGGTGTATATCAAGCTAACGAAACGGCCGCGAGCGCGCCATGAGCGTGGCATGCAAGTCATGTCGCACATGACAAGTAATGATTTCCATATTACCACTGGTCATTTATGTTCGTCATACAGTCACGTCACTCAATCCCAAGTTTGGTGTATCTCAAGCTAACGAAACGGCCGCGAGCACGCCATGAGCGTGGCATGCAAGTCATGTCGCCCATGACATGTCATGATTTCTATATTACTACTTGTCATTTATGTTCTTCATAAAGTCACGTCATTGAATCCCAAATTTGGTGTATATCAAGCTAACGAAACGGCCGCGAGCGCGCCATGAGCGTGGAATGCAAGTCATGTCGCTCATGACATGTCATGATTTCCGTATCGCCACTTGTCATTTATGTTCGTCATACAGTCATGTCACTCAATACCAAATTTGGTGTATCTCAAGCAAAAGAAACTGCCGCGAGCACGCCATGAGCGTGGCATGCAAGTCATGTCGCTCATGACATGTCATGATTTCCATATTGCCGATTGTCATTTATGTTCGTCATACAGTCATGTCACTCAATACCAAACTTGGTGTATCTCAAGCTAGCGAAACGGCCGCGAGCGCGCCATGAGCGTGGCATGTAAATCAAATCATGTTGTTCATGACATGCACGTGTATATTTGCATATTACCACCTGTCATTTATGTTCGTCATACAGTCACGTCACTCAATCCCAAATTTGGTGTATATCAAGCTAACGAAACGGCCGCGAACGGGCCATGAGCGTGGCATGTAAATCATACTTTTCATGACAAGTTAGTCATGATTTTCATGATATGACCAGCCATTTATGTTCGTCATACAGTCATGTTATGCCATACCAAATTTCGTATAAATCCCATTAACGATACGGCCAGGAGAGCACAAAGTCGTAGGCGGCTAGATAGCTAGATAGATAGATAGCTAGTTAGATAGATACGCTCAAATTCGCCGAAGTTCGCTAAGAAATGCTTCGCATTTAAAAGAAAGAAAAGAGCGCACGTTTAAGTATTTAAAAATATTTGTTTTGATATAGGAGGGTGGAGTCGTGATGAGTTAGCGATTGTGGGGACAACCACGTTACGACGAGTGATTTCGTGTTATATTCGTAATGAGCAAATATATGCTAACTTTAATTTCAATGAGCTTTGCGACTTCATCGTTAATGGAAAATTGAAGTAAGCTATTCGTGAAAGCTGCATCAGTTTTTGAGTCCAGAAAACTGCGAGTACCCGCAGAAATTCGGCAAAACGAACACAGCGCGCGAAACCGCACACGGGCACCAATGAGCACGCGGGGCCGCGCTCGTCGAGGTGTCTGCTGACATCACCGATGGGCGGGAAATCAGAGATGGCGGTTTGTTAAGAGGTGCCAATTTATGCAATAGGAAGGCATGATACAGTGACGAGGAGTAAATAGGGTCAAACACAGAACAGAGAGGAAGAGTGGGAGATTTCGATGTGAGTACCTCGACCGTAGCCGTGGTCAAGCTAGAACGTCTACCTTCAGCGCATGAGGTACCATGGCATGAATTCCCAAGTGCCGCCGGGCATATAGTTGTTTCTTCAATGGGGGCAGATGCACTCCGGCTCGGCACTGGAGGTGTGGGTATTCATGTATTTCCGTCCTCTTCCCTCTCCACTCCTCTCTCTCTTTTACCTCGTGTTCTCGTTACAGTGAGACACCTAAACTTGGTAGTTTAAATGTTCAAATAACATAAGTTCTATTAAAAAGCAATGGCCATATGTCCTCCTCTCGACAGTATCGTCATCACTGATACCACTTCAACTTCTCTTTTAATTAAATATGCTAATTTTAAATTATTAATGAGACTTCCTAGGAATACACAGTGCATGTCGTGGATGAAACCATCGACAGTAAATGTACGTGGCATGCTATGTGACATCAGTAACAATTCCGTTAAAGATACTCAATTACTAACAACGTGTGTCGCATGGCTGATTGATCTTAAATAAGACTTAAGTGCGGGGTGTCCGAACTAAAGATACAAAAAAAAAGTGGGGCAATGGCTATGAGAACTACACAGCAATCGGTGATCAGTAAAAGTGACTTTGGTAACTCACATTCGGTCGTTGATTCATTTTATGCTGCAGGAGTTTCACCGCGTAGGACCAACAGCGTTTCCAGTCACCTGCATGGTCCTTATGCGTGCTCTCTTGCGTTGTCTACATAGGACTCTGGGCTGTCGGCCATCCAGCTGACCGGAGGACGAGGTGCGTGAGAACGAATACCTGCTTCATGCGTACATTTTTGCTAGGAGCAGCGTTTTCCATCAGCACGCTTTTAAATGCTCACACTGCCAGGGTGATCGCCGTACACGTATTAGCAAAGGTCATAGTACAGTATGCGTGGCCACAGCTGGATAGATCAACATCTTGCTATACCGAATGATGGCAAAGTTTTACGCGTTCAGATAAGCGCGGTCAGGGCAGTCAAATGTACGGGCAGTGCAATGCAGTGTTTTGCTACTGCGGACTGTTTTAAAGCGCAGAACTCACGAAAAAGTCATATTTACCTTCCTCGTCATCTGCAGTCAGCAGGAATATGATAATCTTCAGTGGACATAAGCACTAGAACTCTAATAAGGGGTACGTCTTTGCCTTTTCCTATATTATTTTGGACTGTCAGTTCTTCCCGCGCAATCACATTGTTCCGCATAGTTATATTCCATATGGCTGCATGCGCTAGAGGCACAGTCTGTATAGATGTACAATTGCGGGCGTACGTTTGTGAGCTGAAGTTCTAAGACCGTTGTTTTATACATTTTTCATTGTAGTAGTCTGGTTTGGCCATGCTAACGTGTCTATTCCTAAACATGTGCCCCTTATGTGTGTCAGAAAGGAAACGGGGAATGCATTAATTAGACGCTCACTACGGCATCAGCGTCATTCATAGCTACTTGTCTTTTCTTCTATCTCTAATAATCATATCGTGGTTTTGGGACGGAAAGCCCAAATGTTACGATTATATTCTTTCTGCACGTCATGCGTTCAGTGACTCTTCCCTTTGTTGCCGAAAACGCAGGCCTCATCACCGCCTGGCTCTTCGGAGCGAAGCCCGAATGCGGAGAGGATTCCGGCCTGATGACGCAGCACGTGCGCTACTACTCGCGCATGCGCAGCGACCTGTCCGACAACAGCGTCGACGAACACGAGAGCACACTCACTTCCGGTCCAGAGCCACCGGTGATGCAGCAAGCGCCGCCTGCAGCCGTAACGTCTCCCGTCGCCCCGTCTGGCGGCTCGCTCAACCCGTTCCAGCAGTAGTAACGGCGACATCTTTATTGCCCCTACTTAACCAAAGCCATCAATCAAATCGGTGGCACTAGGACCGTGCGCTCTGTCGGCGATGAACTCGGCGTTGTCCGAGAAAGGAGCTGCAATTTCTTCCCCAACAAACAGATTTAAGCATTCCTTCTTGTCATATTAGACGTGTAGATGAGGGAGTAATCTGCGGCTTAGTAGCCCTGTGTAAGTTAAGACTGAGCGTGGTGCGTAAATGCTGCTGACAGGAAATAATTTCCTTCCGCAGAAAGCAGTGTTTCCGTGCCGCAGCAGGTCATGGCTAAACCTTGCAAGCGCATTGCATAGACTTTGTTGATAATGGAGAGCATGAGATGCGAAAATGACTAGAATAAAAGACACGGGAACACCGGGAAAACTTTCGCGAGAACAGTGCTGGACACGGCTTCCCGTAAGACCTGCTTCAAGCAAGCATCCTTAGAATGTTGTTGCCCTGTGGGACAGTGTCCCGCTAACGTCATGGTACAATAGAGACTTCAGCATTGAAATCTTTGAACATGACGTTACAAGATGTCAGCAGCAAGGCAGACGCTGTTCTTAATATCTTTACCCCGTTCTGGTGGGTGTGTCTAACTTGGTATGGCTATGCCTCGCTGAAACATACCGTCGCCTAATCCTCTCGATATTGGGGAAGCGAATGCAGGCGACTGTGCTGGTGCTGACTGCCAATACTATGTCATTTTTCGTTTATCAACAACCTGCAAGTTATGCATGACAATGAATGAACTGTCAGCGCTAATCTGCTACGGTCACGTGGACGCATTGTTTTCATCCTAGCATTTGTGGTTCCCCGACTATTCAATTACACTTTGGAAGCATTCCGCTGAGCATTACCATTTCCATTGCGTTTTAGTGCAACGTAGTATCTCGTGCTGTCACTGTTACCGGTGGTGCAGCAGTCGCCGTAGTTGCATGGTAATCAGGTGGCGAAGAATGCATGATTTGATTACAAAGTTCTGATGGAACGAGTGTATTAATGATCCGCCGTAGAGTAATCTGCATTCGTTAGGCAATTAGAGCCGCATATGCACTTGGCAAAAGGGAAATGAGATAACCCGGACTGTGGTCATGTGCTGCCCGCTGACGCTAAGACCCACAAACGAGAGTCCTGAGGTGATGCGCAAGCACAGAACCTCTACGGCGGAGTATACTTCATTTCATTTGCAGTGACGTCACAGATACGACTGCTCAACCAGCGTCACCGATCGTAAGCATTATGCAATCTTCCTCATGTATGCCCGTCCCACACGCTGGCGCCTGCTTGCGAAGGCTGCAAGGCGAGGGTCTAGATGTGAACGCTTTCCTAGCCGTTTGTCTGGACATTTTAGACATGCATTTGTTTCCCTGAATTCCGTGTTCTTCGTTAGTAGCATAGTATCGTCAATTAGATTATATCACTCTAAGCACAAGGGGGGCAAAATGTGAACGAGGGCAAGATGCGAAAACTCCCGTCTACTTCGATTTTGTTTTACCCACATTAGGGAGACAGGCACGCCTATTACTGCTGCCTCATAATGAAATCGTGGTCTGGGCAAGTAAAAGTAGACAATTTTTTGTACTTACTTGATCCCTGTTTGACAGACAGGAACTGCCGGACCGTGAGAAGAGCTGTAGAGATAGTACGTCATTCACTCCTTTCGTGTTTGAAGCGAATGAGAAACGCCATGTTTCGTGCCGTGGTGAAGCGTGTATGGCGGGCCAGTGTAGATCACTATTTAATTAATGAAAAAAATGAAGCAAAAGTGTGGAGGTATATTTGAAATTTAGCAGGCTACCTTACGACAATGTTCACGATGCAGGACTATCATAGCTTTTTTGATTCCTACGGTGAGCATGAAGTGATATTTGATGCTTATTACATTTTAATGAGTGTGCAGCGTGCAGTTTCTTTCGAGACCACACGCGATCCGGAAAATCGTTGTTTAAGACAATCTTCGCCTGCGTAGACTGGAACGTAGATTGAGCTTTTCGCTCTTTAAACACGACGTCTGCGGAAGCCTAATTGCTTCAATCGTCATTCAACCATTATAAACTTCTCGATGTGGCAGTTATATTTAACCAATTTCGCCCTCTGTAAAATCGTCTGCGTTCGGAGTGACATCGCGCGACCCATACCCGGCCGTGGGGACTGAACAAATATTATCTGGGTAGCATCTGTTGTTGAGACGCATCTTGGGTCTTCAGAAAGTGGATGTTCGGACGTTGCGTGGACTTTGTCGGATTCATCGGGTACAATTATGTGATGGCCTATAGTGTAAGCGCGCGTTAAAGTACTGCAATCAATGACGCATGTCATCGGCCAGCTTTTGCTGGCCGGTAACACATGCGCCATCAGTTCGTCGACTGTGTGTGACATAAAGAGAGACTGGTTGACAAACGTGCCGCCTCGGGTCATATGTGGCCCCTTGAAGGACACTAGAGCCACTTCCTACACATCGGAAGCGATTTGGTCTCGCTACTACGTGTCTCTGACTCACCCTATTGGCTGAAACCTCCGCCTACGTTGCCTCAGTGTCTTCAAACGCCAGCTTGTTCTTGCTTAAAGCCATCATACAAATTTACAATAAGTTTAGCGTTTGAAGGAAAGCGGTGCAACTTTTAGTTCAGCTTTACTCAAAGGTGGCATGTGCAATTTATACCTTTTGTGTGCTTTCAACGTTGGAGCAGTTTGTCGTTAAGGGTTATCTGCATGATACCGATACTATATCTTGTACTTTGCTTGACGCACGGTGTTTATTTGTTCTTCATTTTGTATGCACAAATGTTAGCTGATGCTGCACGCTTGCCACGTGCAACAAATACTTGCTGTTTGTTGCTTCACTTGTTTAATCTCTGAGAACGTAATATAATTGAACTCAGCAAAAGTGTGGGCTTGTTCATACACCACCTTCCTAAGGAGTAGCGCTAGGTAAATGCGGATACCTTAGTGCTGTAGATCGTCAGTTGTCATATTACGCGAAAGCCCAATGTCAATCTGGTATAAAAAGTCAAAATTTTGTCCACTATTCCAAGCAATTATTACATACCTTGCTAGTCACATGCGTCATCTTAAGCCTTTATGCTTTTATTGGTAAAAAATTGTCCAAGTTTATGTGCACGTACTGCAATCAGCTCCCAGGCGTGGTTAGACCTACTGCGTATAACGCCTTGGCATATAGTTATCGCAGGCATGTTGTTTTACTCGTGTTAGTCAATATGTAGTCGCCAAAAAAAAAGGTACGCTGCCCGATATTCAGGTGCAGAATTATGGGACAGGCTATCATCTGTAATGAGCAGTGGGTAGGGGGGAGGGAGGGCGTGTTTTGAGGGAGCATGCAGTGACATCCTTTCGACCATCAGTAATCTATAACTATTCTCAAGGTTGTAAGACTGGACTGCAATATGTATCAGTTAAGAATTGTTGCCACAATTCCTTTTTAGAGCGGCAATTTGTTTCATCGGTATCTTGGATCTAAATGTATATTTCAGGCGATAGGTGCATACAAAAAAAAAAGAAAAAAAAATAGGCGGTACATCTAAGTCTGGGGTACAAAAAGGTGGAGGTATTTTGCCTGCGCTTATTTGTACATGACTTCAAAATAAGGAATTGCGCCAATATTCAGGGGCACACTTTTTGCTTTAGTCGAAACCTTGAAATCTTAGCCAGGAGCTTGCTAGCTGCTTATTGGTGCGAATATGTCCTGTACGGCTATTTCTAACTCAAAACAGCGGTTATGTCAGCGAACACTGCTTTAGACGACCAATCACTTTTTTTTGTTAGTATAAATGCTATGACGTCATCAAAACCTTGCAATTTCAGTGTATTTGCTTAGCTGTAGCAGTTAGCTTGACGTGCTCTTTGCTTGTAGGGTATATGAACAACTTTGTCGTCTGAGTCCAATGTTCGGTAGATGCATACTAATTATTCCCACCTGCCCATCCTGCGCTTCATAACGAGATATGATTTAGTGAGAGAAGTTGTACCATTGAGCGTGTAATGTGCACCGCTCCTTGTTACGCCTTTGGGCAGATTCTAATTTGCATTTTACGCTGTTACAAACCCGGTACGAAATCGTCCAACACAAGAGTCTTTCAGCTACAGGCACGGAGCGCGAAGATCTTGACACTACACTCCCTCATTTTCCATCCGCAGTTCAAGGTAGCCTCCAAGGATAATTATTTCCAGCAGCCTACGCTTCAGTTGTATCGTTCGCTCTCGCACTTGTGACCTTCGTTAACGTAACACTGGTAGAGGATGATGTTGTGACGTAAGTAGTGACGTTGCAGTTCAGAGTGATGATGTGACGGAGCCACTGAGAACATAGGCGGTGGTGAGTCTTGGCTGGTCCCCATCCGTGTAGCTTCGTGGTCTTGGTGCTCCTTGGCGATCATTGGCCCTTGTGTCATAAAACACCACGTATCGTCCGCTTCGATATGGTTGAACACGCATTATTTCCTCATGGTTCTTTCGACACTTCGACACTTACTTGGATTTCATGCGGCAGTTTTTTTTTCTTATGCTGCGCGGAAGTAACTATGGTGCCATAGTGTGATCATAGTGTAATCAGTGGGTCACACCATCTTACCTCTGACGCATCATCTGGCTGGGCACCGAAACAACATCGGAATTTAAAATAAAATCCCACTTTAGAGTACATGCTACTGCCAGCAACCACATCGAGGTTCCACTTCTTCCCTCCATACTATTGCAGGAAAGGTTAGGGAAATTATAGGTATTAGGTAATATGAAAGCCTACTAGACCACGCAGCTCGCCACTGTGGTCCTGTGTGTTGCGGGATCACTATTTGACACCTTCTCAAGACACTTACGTTGTGGTTTTGCAGTTCTAGGCGGCCATCGTCATAGTGACGAAGTCTTCCTGTCTCAAGCTAAAATTTTGCTTACAATAACCATTCATCTTGTCTCACGCAAACGGGCCTCCAAAATTGCGTAGAAAGTAGTTGAACGTGTTTAATTTCCCCAGGAGGAGAAAATCCGCGTAAGCCCGCTCACAAAATCTATTGCGCTGTACAGCAATCAGCATCTTTGTAAATCGACCGTTCATGGCACCGTTTATGTAGAGACGTGCGCGTTTCAGTAGGTTTTCAAGTTTTCTTTGTTAGTAAGAAAGAATTCGCTTGTTGTATGCATAGACTTTTTGTACTCTAGAAAAAGTTTACCTTTTTCTCTATGCGGCCGTCAGCGATGAAAAGTTGAGAGTGATGCAACAACGAAATATGCAAATGGAGCGTGAGTGGGGCAGCTTTTTTATCCGTGGAGCTATTCGAGCTCCTATATTTTAGCGCTCCTAAGTCCGACAATGTCCTCTAACCGCCCACACCACCTGAAAAAGTTTTACACGAGTAGCAAATCTACTTTCATTTTACGCAACGGGTACCACCAGTCTTTCAAGAGCTGCACTGCGTGCCAGGGCAGCTGCTGTCATTGGCGAGGCCTATTGCCTGTATGCCGTTGACAGCAAAATACAAAGGAAAAAAATTCGCACGCTTGAAAGCCCACACAGGTCGTACAAATGACTGTGTTATTTTTGATGAAGTATTTGAATCGCCATTACTGTTTGCCGGACACTGCTTTGGGATATTCCGAGCGAGAGAGTGGCCAACTTTTTATGTGTTATAAATATGCTTATATAGCCGGTCTTTGCTCGTTTACGCATATTTAGCATGATCTCAGTGTTAGTTGGTGGCCCTTCAAGTTGCATTGATTCTCTGACCTGATTCGACCCAAATTAATGCAGTGATGCTTACGTCTTGTACGACCGATGCGTCCGTCGGAAAACGCGTTGAAATTTGCAAGAAGTTTGTTACGCTGTTATGCTGCGCCATTTTGTGTTACGCTGTAGTATGCTGTGCTAAGCTTCAATATTTATATTCGTTTCAGCAGTGTCGTGTTATCCTGTGTTATGATGATTGCTTCTTTCTTGTACATTACCTCAAGCCGCATTATGCATAACAGATGTGTGCGTCAAAAGAGCAGCGACGCTCAGTACGCAGTGTGGCGAAGGTAAAGAGGTTGCGTTGTGAAACCAATCGCTTCGAGGCAGTTCAAATATGCTTTTCATATGCGGTCGCCAGCTACCAACGTTACGGCGTATCGATACAAGTGATGCGACGTATCGTTCAGTGATAAGACATGCCGCGGCTGTGCTTTTTGATTTGCTTGAATAGCTAGAGCTCCTCAGGCCGTCACCGTCTTGTAATGGCGATAGGTCCCGTCTCGATAACGTTACATTGGTTTTCTGCGTAAAGGGGGAAATGTCTCGCATTTACAACGATGCGCACGTCGTTAACGCTGTTAAGCGTGATTCTGATTACTTTCCCGCTTATACTCCCAGTGTAACCGAAGCTGAGTCATGTTTAAATTCCTTGAGACCTGCTTGCCCATAGATGCGCATCACGTATGCGCCTACGACGAACGTGAAACCCAATTTTTCGAGACTTTTCCATTTGCGTATTGCTTGGATCTGCTTGTCTGTGTAATCCACGTGTCGTGTTCCCACTTGTACTTACTATAATAATGAATAGGCTTATTCTTGCTCTTGTGTTCGCGTTTCATTATAATAGGGCTGCTGACAGCTGATCAATCTTCATGAGGAATGTCATTCTAGCGTTCGAAATGTTTAAATGAAACATCAGGCGTATAGTTTGGCAAATATTGTGTGCAGCTTCTACGCCTGTTCAAAGAAACTTGTGAACAGGTGAACATGTAGACTGATTAACGTAGTTTTTCAGTGGGTCTCACGTTGTTCCAAAGCTTTAAAATAATGAGCCGGGCCACAGCCTGCAGTTGCTAGTGAGAGCTCAAGCACGCCGTTCTGAGTCGGAGCGTAATGTAAGTTTAGTGCTGAGTGCTGTTTCCTAGCAGCGCTGAATCCTGAAAACAACAACAACAACAACAACAACAACAACAACAACAACAACAACAAAAAAAAAGCCATGCAATTTAATGTTAGTCTATAGTAGTCGCATATACATATTTAAGCGCGCGCTAAAGATATGCCAATGTTCAGCTCTCGCCTTGAAACCAATGTCTTTCATCTTTGCAGCGCTGTTTTATACATGCTGAATTTTCTGGTGTTGTGCGTGTTTGTTCGTAACGTGTATCTCTAGAAAAAAAAAGAACGTTCCCTTTTTCCTGTTGTGAGTGTTGTCATCGTTGGTGTATGCCTGTTGTCTTCGTCGTAGTACACTGGATACACAATTGTCACTGTAGACCTACCCTTGTTATTGCTAAGCGCACGTTCTCACGCCTTTCAAAAGCAAAGCCCTCCTAGTTGGTGAATATTAATGCGCGCACGAAATTACTGCCCGCATTGAACAAGAAAGGGAACTTTTCTTGTTATCTTCCTGTTCACTTCTGATGCGTGCCAACTACTATAGAGCTGGCTTTACCTACGCCCTGCTGTGAACAGTACTTCGTCTGTATGTAACTCATTCTTCAGAGCTAACGTTTGATCGCAGTTTACAAAGTTTCGGCAGCTCTAGTTCTCCGAACCCGACACTGCGCTACGGATAGAAAATACAATGAATAATCCCCTCGCGCAGCTCAAGTCTTTCAGGCTTCGGGGGATGCGCCCTAGCACCTGAGTTGATAATGCCATCAATAGGAGAACTTTTTGTTCGCAGCGCATGAAGCAGGTGAATGATGATGTACGAACGCCACATTGAATTTATGATATTAGAGAGTATTATTGCCGGAGCGCTTAGGTGGTTGCGTACGTAGGTCGTTGCGTTCCGCTGTATTCTCGGTGGGTGCGGCTAGGAGTTCATAGAAACGCAAGAGCTCTCTAAAGCTCTTTTATAGCGAGTTTTAGTTAAGGAGACCCCTAAGTGGCCTTGCGTACGCAGGCTCTTGCGGTCCTTTGTACTCCCATCCGCACTCACGGTGAATACACAAGAACGCAAGGGCTTTCGTACGGAAGCCACTTTGGGGCCTCGGCACTAGAACACTCTATTAGCAGGTTTTAGTACTGCGTGCGTGTCATCCGCAAAGTTGATACGGACGCTACATACGCACTACTAAAACTTGGTATTTTAATCTGGTTAACGCACCGTAGTTCGTGTGCGTAGCGACCTTAGCTCCGTGGAAAGGTCGAGTAATTGACAGATCAAAATACGGAAACTAATTTCAGAAACCGTTGTAGCAAACACAAAGCACCATGGGTCCGTCACCACGCTGTGTTGCGGTCTGCTTCACGCGCCACTGATGAACTTGGCGCCACATAGATGGCGCTTTTCTCTGTAATGTTCGAAAGCTATGACCATCAGTGTCGTATTACATCGAAATTAAATTACAGGTACTTGTAAGCAAACGCAAACATAACGTGGCATTTGCAGGGATGATCGACATCAAAGGCGTGAGGTGGGCACGTGTTTAACTTATACCTAATGAGCGATACATAACTAAAATCAAATTCCTTCTAACTTAACATTCGTTCTTGCATACCAACTAACTGCAGTGGTAGATTCAGGAGTCCCGGCTAATGCCGCCTACACAATGAAAGGAAAAACCTGTCGAGCTATGTCAGGGTTTGCGAAAGGTGAATGGGAGTTGTAGGCCTATTCCGCATCAATCTCGTTATGAAAGGGCGTGGTAGTCGGTGTGAAGCGTAGGCGTTTTATGTGTACACGCATATTTCATCCCACTGCCTCAATTTTCCTGCCAAGTGAAGACTAAGTTTGTTCCATCCGTGTCACCAGAAGGTTCTTGCTCATGTGGTAAAAAAAAAATATATATATATATATATATATATTTTATCGTTAGTCTTTTCAGCTTTCTTCGCGTCACACACATGTACACGAGACAATGTGCCGCAGATGATTAGATTAATATTGTGGTATCACAAGGCGCGAGATGCAACTAAATGTAACCACCTTTATGATGCGTTTTTGAATGTCGGACGGTGCCTGTATATTCTTCTGGCCACACCGTTTGCCACATGACAGTTGGGCTCACGGTGGTTATTACAGAAACAAACGTTTCAATATAAGAAAAAAAGGATATAGTTTTATTACAGCGGCAGGCACACGCAAAGCTAGACGATGCTGAGTGTCCAGGACATTATTTTGCTTTCACATATACCGTTTCAGCTTTGACTGACCACCCGAGATGAAGGGACAGATTGTAAAAAAAAATAACAAAAAAACAAACAAACAAACAAACAAACAATTGGAGCAGAGAACCTTACTTTCGGTATGTGTTTGTTTGAATCATGTCCCATATTGATGACGCCATCGATTCATTTCCGGCGTTGGTCCTTTGTGAGCAGTACTAGTTGAGGCTACGAATGCCGGAGGACCGCACTGTTGCGCTGATGCCATTTCTATCTTTGTACAACGTCAGGGTCGGTTAAGTTTACGTTGGGAGCGTGTTGGAAATGCCTCTCTTGAGGTCACTGATCAATCACTCAGGCGAAATGCAGAACAATCATGGAAATCAGGGTGTGGTCGAATCCGGTAGAATCACTTTAGACAATCTGAGAAATCATCGTTTCAAAGCTGCAATTTACCCTGAACTTGCTTCTGGTTTGGATTGAGACAATCTGGTACTACTCGACTGTGAAATCTGTGAGCCATGCACAATCGTTCAGGAGATATGAATATTCCCTAAATTCTGAGTCTACGAATTTTCAGACTGCCGTACGCATTGTAGTAGACTGCCTCGTCATTGTCTCTCTTGTAAACACAAATTACTACTGAGTATGTACAATGTTGGAAGCCAAACAACTGTGGCCGATATGTACATCATATGGCAATCATAAACGCGTTAACTTCAATCATAGGACGGCGGAAATTTGCGCTATATGAAGTGTGTTTCAATGGTCTTGGTGCTTTCAGTTTTGCTGTATCAGCATACATATATATGTGTAATTGTACTGTTTTGCTTTTCACAATGGTGCGAGCACTAGCTAAAGTCCTTGTTTTTGTGTAGCCTTCCCAAATGTGCTATGACGGTGCAACTGTTCCGCAAATGTCTGCGAACCAGCATTGGTTCACTTAACCTCGCGTTATATGTCGATGAAAAAAAAATGATTGTGTGTTTGCGTGTACATGTGTATAACTTATGTGGCATGAACCTATTTACCATGCAGATGACTGTCTTTAAAATGATGCAATAAATAAAAAAAAATATTTCCTCCTCTCAAAAAATCATGTGTCGTGTCCTCGCCGATCATGGGTTACCAAGATGCGCTGCGTTTGTTACAATGCCACGAAATTTATAGTTATCAGTTAAGCGAGCTTTTCAACGAACGGTCACACGAAAGTCGATTCATCCGTAGTTGAGGACAAAGCCCATGCTTCCTGAAGCCATAGCCGAGATAGAATTCAGACGCGACGCGTGCGTGCGTGCGTGTGTGCCCTCTAGCCCGGACATGGTAAAAGCAAGGCCGCGTGAAATGTGTTACACAGTGAACCATAACTGGCCGAAGAGTTTCAGTTCCTTCAATAAACAAGACATCTAACGGAAGTAAGCTTCTGGTAAAGATAAATAAGAAATATCAGAAGAACTGTTTTCACTTCTGGGTGTTTGCATGTTAATTTTATTTTGTTCTGTGTTGTGCTCTGAGTGACATGTACCAGGATGTCCTGGCCTGCGCGAGGACTTTGCTAAGAGTTCACTATTACCTACTTTTCTTATACGCTGTCCTGCTTCGTCAGCGTAGAAGGTGGTGAAGCACGACACGGCTGCGTTCTGTCAGTAAAAGTCTGTCGCTAGATTAGACACTTTTAAACGTCCATGTGAAAGCCCTTGTAGGCACGATGTGCCGTCCAGGTGGCGCTGCGGCATTTAATTATGACATCCGTTTTAACGGACTTCAGCAACAGTAAGGATTCCTTGAAAACTAATATACAGACGTTCCGAACATCATAGCAGACTCCTATGACTGAACAAAAGAAGGGAAATTTTATCAAGGGGCTCGTTTTTATTTGTTTGACGCGACCTTAATGAAATGCAGCAGACAATGAAGTAAAGAAATGTACGGCGAACGTTATTTGAAGTCTTTTAACTGTGATTCGGTCCCAATGCTATGACACGGATAGAGCTACTTCCTTGATATCACAAAGATATTGGCGATCCCATCATACTTGTACGCAGAAACTGTGGCTATGCGCCGACTATTTTACGCTGTTGCATTCAATAGACGTTACGCCATGCAACGAACGTAACAACGAAAAACATTCAGCCAGAAACTTCCTACTGGGCAGTTGTCAATGTGCAGAGCATAAGTGGGGAGCTTCCTATTAGGATTACAGTATTTTATCACGAGCTAAAATGCAACGCATGGTTTAAGTAAACTAAGCGCAGTACAGACGAACAGAAAATGGAAGGACAACAGGAGAAGCGCTTTTTCAACACGAAAGTGTTTTATGCCAGGGTCCACCAAGACTTCCGTGACGTATCTCCGTCACGGAAATGACGTTGAAAGAATGCGCACGATCAGATGGCAAAGAAAAAACTCGAAAAACGTTCCGCTGATGGGAGTCGAACCCATGACCTCTCGGTCCGCGACAACATATGGCCGGGTACGCTATCCACTGCGCCATCTTCACACATTGTGGAGGCTTTACAAACGCGCCTTTTATATCTCATACTTTCTTCTCACAGTGCTCTTTGTCGGCGGGAGGTGTCGCCATCTGTGAGCGTTAAATTGAAGTAATGCATCAGGAGCGCGGCCTCCGCGATTAGCTCCTGCAACGCGTCGTTGCTACGCGTCCGTCTTATTCGGCCTGTTTCCAATAGGAGAATTTCCATTTTGTCAACGCCTTAACACACCACGAGGTGGACGACCTTAGCCTAAGCCTTGGCCTCGCTCATAGCATCCATCCATATTAAAAATAGCTCTGCGACGCGCGCCTGCCTCGCCTGCCTGTAACACCGCGTTCCCCGCTTACGCTCACCCCGAGAAAAATCGCGGCCGGGCTAGAAGGGAGGCGCGACGCACGTTGAATTTCCGTCTATTCCAGCCATGGTGTTCTGTTTAATGTTTAACATGCCGCGGGATGGTGACCTTAGTCGAAGTTCTGCATCCAATCAGCGATGCTTTTCTGGCATTCACACCGCTTTCTCTGATTGCGCTCTCACCAATCAGATACTACAGCTACCACAAAAGTTTTGTTTAATCATTGATCATGGACGTTAGTCATCGGGATGGAGATGTGCCACCAAGCGTAAACGTTGGCGCATGCGCATTAAAGGGTGCTATAATTCGCCAAACACCAATTGACATTGTGGAAGCTCTCTTACATCAATGTACAGCAAGCATTCAACTACTTCTGTAAGGACACGTTTTACTTTCGTGTTATAGCGATTCCTATTACGGAGGGATCAACCATGTTTTTTTTTAAATTTTTATCCGTGGTGCGCTTAGTTCAGTTAAACCATGCATTTCAATAAACTAGAGAAGTTTTCGATTCTCTTGTGAAATACAACGCACCCGATGACGATTCGGCTGTCGAACACATTGTACCAAGCAATGAGTGTTAGTAACCATGGAAAAGCACCTTCGGGGCTTTTTGTTGATTTGACAATATCTTCAGCCTATCATTTGCCAGTTAACTCATTTGCCTTTGTTATAACTGTGCATCCTCACCCATTGTAAGCAGTGCCTTTTTTAAATATTTTTTTCTAGCATCACGTTCCTCGCCGGCACTGTTCTGCGTTACATTTTTCTTCTGTTTTTATCGCTACTCGACACGAAACGAATAAATACGAAAATCATCCACATCGAAATGGACAGCGCATCTAATAAGCGACTGTTTAGTCCGCAGCGTAACTTGCACAGATATTCGTCGCTGAATGTAACTATACTATGCTTAAACACAACTTCCCGTGATTGGTCAGTGAGATTAGTGACGTAAACGTGGAGTACATGGCGACCTTACGCAACGAAAGGTATTAAACTCTAGGAAAAGCTTGAGGTGTGCACCTCTTCACCAGAAGGTAGGTAAGCGTGTTTTCTGTTTTTAGTAGTGAAAAGAACTTCGCTGAATCCTGATTTGCAATGTGACTCGAGAGCGTGGAAAAAAAAATTCCTCAAATATTACCAACGTACACGATGTTCCATCCCCATAAACCTGTATCTGAAGCTTTTTCTGTCAAGCGATCTCTCCCCTCTACTTGTCCATCATCATCATGATCATCAGCCTCCTATTCATCTGCTAGCGCTTTCTTTTCGCTTCTTTCTTGTACTCCTATTCGTCGTAATAAATAGCGAATACAGTAATGGGAGACTCTGGAGAGATGCCCATGGCTGGAGTATGGAGAAAGCAATATGAGTCATACATTGCGCAGCTGCCTCGATAGAGCGCTGGAAAAAGAGTTACTCAGTGTGTGCATGAGATGTACGCGTCCTTGCCGCGACGCAGAGCCGCAACGTTGTCGCTGACAGAGTTCAATGTCGCCGATATGCGTGGCGCAATGTTGCGAAAGGCCCGACAGCCGGAGGACGCGCGCGTTCGCTGCTGTTTGTTCTAGCGTTTAGGGCTAGGGCCCGTATTCGCAAATCAACCTCGGCCTTACCTCACGTTTTCCTCAAGTTTCTGTACTCTCTACATGCGTTATAAGGCCTCAGAAAATGGTAACAGGGTTAAAGATAACAACAAGATTGGTTCATGAATACTGGCCTACTTTGTTCATCGAGCTCAATGAAGGCTTAAGAGCGATGAGGAAAACGCGAGGTAAGCATGAGGTGGGTTTGTGAATACGGGCCTAGGCGTCGACTGCGAATACTAACCTGGGTTTGGTCGATCGACAAAAGCTGTGAATTTCGAAATGTGAGTTAGAGACACGAAATTAGAGCAATACTAAGCGGCTGAAACATGGGAGTGAAACTTCGTCTCGGCACTCTCGAGTACGAGGTTTTACCCGATGGTATCACGAGCTCTCAGTGGCGCCGGTCACACCCCAAGGTCGTGAATGTGGTGCGCCATAAACCGTTTATGCGCGAGATTAAAAAAATTTTTTTTTCATCTCTAAGCAAGACATTTTCCTTAGGATCACGGTGACACGATTACACGCGGGCTATTTGCCTACTAGATTATAGAAACTAGTTGCAATTTCAATCCCATCCGCGAGTAAGGCATCTCGCCCGATTCTTCCCCTGCTGGTTCGGCTCCTCCGTGCTGCACTTCCGCGTTGTCCCGTCGTCGCTCTTGACCCGCTTTGGCGGAGACGCCGTCCACTGATGGGCGGCCGTAAACGGATGGCTCCAAGGGGCGACGGTGCTTCGGCTGTGTGCACTTCCAAGGACGCCGACACCCTTTGGTCTTTCGCTCTCTTACGGCTTCTGATCGCCTCAAGAAGCTTCGGTGAAACACAAAGCACCTCCTACCTTCTGGTTGCTAAAATAAGTGTTCTTGGATAGCGTGGGGACTGGTATGTGGATAAGATGTAAATGGTGAAGCTTTCATATTAATATACATTTCAATTTGGTACCGTTAACCTCGGTGATATTCATCATCATCATCATGCTTGCCTCAGTGGTAAGGTCATCATCTGGTGACCCGAAGGTCGCGCGCTCGATCCCGTGATGGGACGAAATGCTAGAGGCTCGGCAATTGTGCGATGTCAGCGCAAGCTGAAGAACCCAGATGGTCTATATTTCCGGAGCCCTCCACTACGACGGGCCTAATCATATCGTGGTTCTGACTCGTGAAACCCTTAGTGCCTCTTTACAGCCTTTCCACAGCCTATTTATGTCTACCGCAGGACTAAGCCTCTGCCAATGGTCTCCTATATACTTACCCTATCTTGTGCGAGCTCATTCTATACTGCATCCCTGCGACCTTCTTGATCTCTTCACTACCTCTAATCGCTGCCTTCCTCGAGTGCATTTTCCACATTTTGGTAGTGATTCTGACAATCTAACCACCGGTTGTTGGCCCTACGTATATACAAAAGACGCTCATTCACTCCTGTTGTCTGTATTTTTCAGACCGACGCCTACTACGCGTTCTGGTCTTCGAGACTTTGGCGCAAGCTGCGTTGCTGGCTGTTTCGTAGTAACTGTAATCAGTTATGATGTTTGCCTGCGTGTTCTCATCGACTCACTGTTCACTAATTCTTCGACTTCAACGAAGGGTGGATTTCTCGCTCGTTTACTGATAATTCAAATTAAATGAAAGTTGTATTTGGCCATGAGGGACTCGATGCGGATTATCTGGTAACACATGGTGAGCACGTTTCTTTGTCGCTCGAATAAGACAGGTCCACGCATGTCTTCATTTATCCTGTATTTTATTCGCTCTACGAAGAAACCTACATGGGTTATATGTGGCCTGTCTAGTTGTCGAGCATTATTGTTCGGCTACTCCTGGCGTGACTGAGAACCGGAGTGGTCCATTCTTGGTTCACTTCTTTTTCTGAATTTCATAAACGACCTTCCTAATGGCCCTTCATCTTCTACCCGACTTTTTACTGAGGACTGCATATTTTTATTGTGGTATTATGCACTAATCTGACTATGCGGCGCGTCAAAATGACTTACACCTATTAGAAATATGATGTTCAAATGCCATAATTGAGCTTAATATTTCCAAATACAAAGTGATTCAGCTATCCCGTAAACGCCCAAGCAAGGGTCACCCGTACTGCTTAAAATCGACAGTCTTGATGAAATCGTATGGTTATATCTGTATCAGCAAGTTGATACGGTCTAATCATATCGCAAAACTAGCTGCTGACACTGTTAAATCGCTTGGTTGCAGCCGACATTTCCCCGCCCTGTGCCTCTCATCGACACGTTATGAAACTATCATTCGAAGTAAACGGAATAAGCTGTGTGGAGCTCGCATTAACTGCCCTTGGTTAACTCTTTAGGGGCATTAAAAAAGTGTGCCAGCAGATTCCTCACTTCCAGGTACTTTTTTAATGCAATATAGACTTGCCCTTAAGGAATAATACTTGGTGCGCACATGTGTATTAGATGTGTGCCCTGTCCCCGCCACGGTGGTCTAGTGGTTATGGTGCTCGACTGTTGACCCGCAGGTCGCGGGATCGAATCCCGGCCGCGGCGGCCGCATTTTCGACGGAGGCGAAATGCTAGAGGCCCGTGTACTTAGATTTAGGTGCACGTTAAAGAACCTCATGTGGTCAAAATTTCCTGAGCCCTCCACTATGGCGTCTCTCATAATCACATAGTGGTTTTGGGACGTTAAACCCCAACAATTAATAGATGTGTGCCGTAAGACCGGTGTTGTGTACAACGTGAAGCAGTGTCATATAGAATCTTTTATCATGTATCCAGTGGTCATAGTTTGTCGCGCCGCAGTAGATAAGGCCGGCTTGCAGAATTAGAAGGGAGTATTCCTATAGTAATCCTAGACATGTCTATGTAATCTGGTGCGCTTCTGCTTCCATCACCGGAACAGAGCACATGCTTCACCCAGAGGTAAATGCGACCGCTTCGAAGTTGAAACGATAGCCGGTGTGAGGGGCCCCCCCAGGCCGAAGCCTCCTAGGCACGACTTCCTCCGCCCGTGTTTCAGCGTGTCAGTCGAGTATAGACACTGAACTACCATAGTCGTGAGTAGCAAATTGGGGCGGCCGGTCACTGTTATAACACCCGAGGAGCTCCAATATCGTCGGCAGTTTGAAGAAAGCCGAGGAGAGCATACGGCAGTGTGCCCTTAATAGAGTCAATAATGATATATAAATTCACTATAGCAATATTTACTTCAGGAGAACCCACTATAGTCACAGCTTCACTGGCTTCCATCTCCACAGTAGTGAAAGAGTCCCACTCACTTTTCTTTCTTTTGCTCCTTCTCCCGGGCTTGAATGTCTGCAGATAACTTGTTCCATTACGATGACGCAACAGTCGGGCGTTAGATTTCACCTCTGCGTCGGCTCCCAGACAGCCAATTAGCCGATTGGGAATGTCAGACGGCTGCTAGAACTACAGACACAAGACTCACTTCAAGGTCTCGTCGTCAATTCGGTCGTATAATCGATGCTGCGGGCCAATGCCCGTGCATAACTGTAGTCACGTTTTTTGAAACACCAGCGATTCGGGGTGAGCACTAATTTGCCTTTTACTGTACGCACACGACTCCGCGCACACGATTTCGTCCGTCTACTGCCACAGAGCGTGTAGATTACTTTAATTCGTTGCAAAGATATGAACGCGCTGTCTCGTAAGACCGTTCAAAACTATTACCGGCAGCGTTTACCGTTTCCAGTGCTGTCGGAATGGCTCCCGTTATTACAGCCTCAAAGCTGCGAACCTGCTCTGAATCACAGCTGTATCCTCTTGAGCGTACGTTGGCCTTGCCTTTCTTGCGTTTGCATAACGCCAATCAGACTGGCTTCATAGCTGTTCGCACGTTGAGTTTAAGTAACGGTATTCGAATCAACGCGTGTTGGAACCTTTCCCACTGCAACGTGCATTTAGGTACCGTAGCGCGCTTAGCCTCATACGGTGCACGAAGAGTTGCAGTTTGATGATTGCGAGACCGTTAAGGTCTGCGGAACGCTCGAACGCGAATATAACGCCGTAATTATAGGCCTGGGCGTTTGGAGAGTGAAGAAATGTGGGAATTACTTACCCTATAGGAAACCTTGCTTTTGTTTTCGCAGTACGCGTTTGCTTTATGTTTCATAGAACTCTTGGCAGGGAGAACCTAACCCTATATGGCTTTAGGTATTTTATGTCACGTACTCCTAAATTACGTCACCCAAGATGAAACGTCATTCGCTCCTGCTGCTGAGAATATTCAAACTGTGAACTCGTGTACATGCCGGCTTTTATTATGACCCCAAATATCAGAAAAGAGATTCAACGTGCAATTTACTGTGAGTGTACACTGCTAATGTAATTACCAATGTGTCTTACGATTATTATATGATAGGCCGTGTAATTGGTAACCAACTGATTAATATTTTTCGATAAGGACAGTGAAAAATTGGCACATGTTTAGTGGGACTTAGGCAGAAAAGGACATTTCTTCTGACAACTTTGTTTTGTACTTTTCATGTACTGCCACCGATCAATTCCGAATCTCGCACTTGCGCGTTGGTCTCATAAGCTAGTTCTACGATTGAAAAAACGCGACATCATTCTCTTCCTTCCCCCCCCCCCCCCCCCCGCCGCTTTACTTGAATCGATGTCGGAGACGTTTTCCAGTGCATTTACAGTAGGCACTTGTCGGCACATCGAGTGCCAGTGCCTTTGTGTTCCTTATAAAACTATTTTAACAGTCGTGCCACGTCGAAGTGCAAAAGCGCGCATTTGATGCGTCGAGATAAATTTTCTAAGGCACTTAGATTGTAGCTTATTAGAGAAGTTTATAGTGCACTTTATGATGTGCCACCCGTGTGCGTCATGGAGTTGTGTGAATTGGCTTGGAATCTGAGATTATGAGTGGGGATCATGGGGGATCATGGGCTTCATCAAATGAGAGGGGAATGTCGAGTGTGTGTGTGTGTGTGTGTGTGTGTGTGTGTGTGTGTTTGTGTGTGTGTGTGTGTGTGTTTGTGTGTGTGCGTGTGTGTGTGTGTGTGTGTGTGTGTGTGTGTGTGTGTGTGTGTGTGTGTGTGTGTGTGTGTGTGTGTGTGTGTGTGTGTGTGTGTGTGTGTGTGTGTGTGTGTGTGTGTGTGTTTGTGTGTGTGTGTGTCTGCGGGCGCGGGGTTCGGGCACTCAGCCCCAAAATATTGTAGTTTTGCATGTGTTTATATACACGTACACATACAAACGCACGCACGAACATACTTACAGAGTAGCTGAATGCCCCCCCTCCCTGAAAAGGAAATAAACGGCGACGCCTCTGGTGAGTGTGAACTCTGACTACTACAGTGCAGAGTGCGTATAAAGTTACGGAGAGTACGTCCTTTCGAATCGCATGTGAACTAAGTTTGTTCGCTTTAATTTTAACCTCACTTCTCTTTAGAGCGAATGCCTTAATTGCCTCATCAAATGCGAACATTGACCGTCGGCAGCGTCAACTGGAATGATACAGAATAATCACTTGGTGACGTCTCTATAACCTCACAAATCACCAGAATTTGCTACTTCATCATGCCGTCATCATGAAATGACGTTACATGATGACATCGTGACATGACATTACCATTTGGTCAAAGGTGGGCTGATCTTGGAGGCAATGCAAAACAAGGTGAGCTCCAGAACCTCGCAATGCTGGAGGCAGTGCGAGGTGCTCCATCATTGCGAGGTTTGAAGAACCTCGCAATGATGGAGGCAGTGCAAACGCGCATTAGGTGCGGGAAGCTTTCGGAATGGGTCGGGTAAGGATCAGTACATGGACTGAGAAGAAAAAGTAGATGATGGTTCTCACCTTCGTGTCTTTTTAGCCGATTGGATAAGGGACCCCGTGAGTTTTAATTTTGTTCATTTCTATGTTTACCTGGGCTATAGTGAATAGTTGCTCAGCATTGCCTCTGTGTAGCGGTGTGCTATGTTTTCCTTCTAGAGCAGACTGTTTGCTATGTTAATTCAACCTAAGGTAGGAATAGCGAGCATCCCACGCAGGGCAACCTGTCCCACATACATTCAAGAAAGAAACAAGACAACAAACAATGAATACACGCTTGAACACTTCCGAAGGTATAGCAGGGTAGAGGCTGGCTACACGCTGTGTGCCACTTCGCGTTGAGTATACCGACCTCGTGACACCGTGGTGCTCAGCAAACATTTGTCGGCATCCACAACTTTCTTCATCTGACCAAGCACAAATTTTTGAAGGACGCGCGCAGGTGTTGTAATATGAAATAGAGACGCCTTAAAAACTGTAATATTCGCGAGGAATTTCTAGAAAGGCGTGGTGAATGGTGTATTGACACGCTGTATGATTAATTATTTTTATGTTATTGTTAACCGAGGGTCCCACTGCATTCGCTCGACTTTGAAACCTTCGTGTCCCTACTTCTAACTATGAACATTTGTATTTTGAATGAATAATAAACTGAAACTGAACTGAACTGAAACTGAACCCCGTAAAAAATAAGGAAAAAAGGTTACATGCAACTCATATGTATAGCTTCTCAGGTGACGCGAAATTGTGCTGCCATAATGCTTACCACTCAACGGAGATTTAGTTTTAATCGCATCACTTCATTACGAAAAAGAACAGAAATACAGTTAGGAACGTTCTTAAGACTAGTAAGATTCACAAGCGAAAAAAAAAATGCAGCTACATAATTTTTCACACACGTTTCTTATTCAGGCAGATGAACACAAAGCAAGTACGAATAAAAATTTGCCCAAATATTCCTGAGTGGAATTCTCATGGTGCGCGAAGTATATCGAGCAAGGTAGATGTGTACGGTAAGGGAAGCCGCGTAGCCGAATTTAGTCAGCAGCAGCCAACTCCTCAACACATTGGCCAGTGTTGCTGTTATACGCGAGTGAACACGGTAGGCTCCATACAGCTGCGCGATTCAGGCAAACTGATGATGAAGATTTAATTTTTCTATTTATATTTCAACTTTATTACAGTTATGTCCAGCTTTGATCTCCTGCTTTACATAAGTAGATGTTTTTCGTTTCCTTTTTCACTCAGAAAATGTATGCTGATTACTTTTTTGGTGCTGAGCTACCCGTTTGCAGCGGAATCCGTCTACTTTCTACAAAAAATCGTGTGCACTAATGAGCAAGTTGAAAAATAAACAAGTATCCCTAAATTTCTGAGGGCTGAATGCAAATGCATGCAAAATAATACATCGGTAAGGAAGTTCCGAACTGGCGTACGTGCTCCAACAGGTTGTTCTACAGATTGCCCCAGACAATGGGGCTAATCTTCTTTAATGTTTCTTAATCCTCTTAGCACTGCGCTTGATAGCGCTGCTACTCTGCAATGCTGAAGTCTTCTGCTTGGGCTGCCAGGGTATCTGCACAAAGCTGGTATTGCGCGCACAACCTCGCCAATGTATCCCTTGACGAACGGGTCATTCCACTCGCTTCGTTTTCCTGCGTCAAAACAGCGTCATTCGGGCGCATGACCTATTCATGACATCCCTAGAGCTGAGCGAAGCTGTAGCGTCGTCGCTTTCGCTCCCGAAGCCTTTGCAAGTGCTGAATATTTTATGCGTATGGTTGTCCGTCTCCCGGTACCCGCTGAACAGCACACGGAGCGACATAGCTTCGCCGTGTCGTGGTCCAAAGCACTGCTCTGCGCAGTATGTAAAGTGTAATGTTACCTACCAGAGCACATGCCTGAAAAAAAAAAGACTGTGCTATGAATGTTTCGCAGAGGTATTCCTAATCTTAGGCAAGTGCTCTTGAATTATTTCGTCGCTGCGAGTGTTAAAGCGATAGAAGTCTCCGTGAGTGCTGACGTGAGCGAAGTTGTTTTCTCTGGGACGGTATTTTATTTGGTAGATGAGGTGTCTATTTTCACGTAACCTGCAGGGGCGCAACAGATGGAAAATGCATGCCAGAGATGCCCTCGACGATGAACGAATACATTTACTAGGCTTCAAGGTAGAGGACACCCGGTAGGAATTTACTGTGTTTGTGCGAAGAAAACATATTATACAACGTGTTCAGTATTCGAGGTGTTTGGCCTGATATCAAGTTAATACATAGTTGAGCGAGAGGTACATTAACTTAAGAATTTAAAGGGCAACGATTCTTGAGAGAGACATGCTAAAATATATAAAAAAATAATGTTCTCTAGATGATGCTTTCCGATAGTTTGTGCCTTGCAAATTTTATCTCAGTGATCGCCTTAGGAGGGACATGAAAAACGGTCCGTGGAGCGAGTTGTTAAACTGAGATTTTATTTCGGTATAATTAGGTCGTTCGTTGCCTGGTTCCCTGTATTATGTCCCATAAAGCTGGAGTGCTGGTTTGTTGTGGAGGAGTACGGCAGCTATTTTCTCTGGGGGTCAAGTTTGATTCCCCATTTTCAAACTTACTCGAAGAAGAAACTCATGGCTTCGAACCGGCACTATATTTTAATAATAATATCTGGAGTTTTACACGCTGCAACCATCATAAGACTATGAGGTACGCCGTAGTGGAGTGCTGCGTAAATTTCAACCATACGGTGTTCGTAAATGTGCACTAACATTCCGCAGTAGACGGACCTCTATAGCCACTGGACCACCGAGGCAGACCACTTTCTGAAACCAGATGGCCATGCCACACAATTGTAAACATTGGTTCTGTAATAATAAAGCAATAGCATGCACCTCACGCTCCCTTCGAGTAGTTTTTTACTGAGCAATAGACGCATTTCGCAGTCTGATGCTGCAGGTTTTTGTATGTTGAAAACTAGTGTCGTAGGGCTCCTTCAATATGGTCCATATACGATGACCGTCAACCAGCCACGAACCGAACTGGGTAAACATGGTTTTTGGTGGAGCGAGCATCTTGACTGCAAAGTAAAGTAATATTAAAACACCAAACATATGGACGACCGCTGTCATTAGTCGTGCCGCTCACCCAGTTCTTATACATGAAACCATAGTAATTTCTAAAATAACTTGATCTCCATTACAAGTACAGCAGCAATCGCTTCGTGTGGTCCGGTAAAAAGAACAACAATGATTACGCACGTATTGCTTGAAAGCATATTGCCCTTAATCTTGCTATTCTTATAATAAAACGTCGTTATCTTTTAGAGGGCGCTGGATATCTCAATCAAACAAAGATTGTACGGCAAACGAAAATGCATTCTGCGTATTCGTGCATGTAATCAAATGTTCAGACGAAATAAATATCGACTATTCGTTGTGTCAGCGATGTCTCTGTTCCTCATGCAATAAAACTAATTTTTTGTGGTTTTACGTGCCGTAACAACGATATCATTGCGAGGCACGCTGGCGTAGGCTTCGAACACCTGTGGTGCTTTAACACGTACCTAAGTCGCACATAATTACAGGGATTTCAAGCATTTCGCCTCTGTCGAAGTCTCAGCGCCACGGCCTGGATCGAACCCGCGTCTTTCTGTTCAGCTGACGAGTACCGCAACCACTATATGACTTTAGAAGAACTTGTTGCTGGGCGTGTTGGTGAACACTTGACAACGTCTTGGACTTAGCGCTAAAAAAGACAAACATATGAGAGATGACAGAATAGCGCTTGTCCTGCCGTCTCATATGTGTTCGGGCTTTTTAGCGCTAAAAATATTCACCGATGATTACTATACTGCCTAATGCGAATTCTGAGCGCAGCTTCGTGTTGGAGCAAGGCCAACTGTGTTTGAAGTTTTGCCTTTCCGCGAGGTACCGACTGTGCCATACATCACAATTTTTGGGAAGTAGGGCAGCGCCCCCCCCCCCCCCCCCCCCACCATTATTCGTCTTTCTGCGGATAAGCGAGGTACCCACTACACACCTGTAAAGTATTATGTGCACTGTGTTGATGCTGCATGTGGATGACGACGATGGAGAATTATGTCCGAGCACTTTTCAGTGGGTGGGAAGGATTAAACCACGCACTCTTTGCGCAATTAGCATTGTGTGAGGACTGGTTGTTATTTTACTCTTCTGCCACGCTGTATTACATAGGTTAACGCGATTCCTTGCCCGACATGAGGCCTGCATAGGGTCGTTTTGCAAGAGACTTTCAAGCACTAGCGCAGCTCTGTGGTAGAATGCTCGACTGCCACGCAGAGAGCCAGGGTTGAAATCTCTTTCGATACTGGGAATTTTTTTCTCCATTTATTTTTTCATGTCTATCGGTTACGCCACCGACGGCGACAACAACAGCGACGGCGATGCCACTCGACACTGGAACGGGCGCCTAAGAGCTACGCTCTAATATAGATGTCGTCACTATACCACCGCTGCGGACCAATTAAAACGCAGTCACTGGACTGATAGTTAACGAGGGAAATGGCACGCTGTTCAGGCAGTTACTGAAGGTGGTGTCATCGCCAATCATTCGTTATTGTGCCTTTTCTGGCATAAGTATACTTAGGCCAGAAAATACGCTATAACGAATGCAAAAGAAAATTGTCCCAATTTCAGAGGGGACCATATATATGGTCGACTTTCAAATCGGGACAATTTTCTTTGCATCATGAAGAGGTTGATGGCTAGCGCAACCGTAATATATATTTTTTAAATGCGAATGCATTTCTTAGCCGCGCTATGTCAGGCGGCGTTGTCCGGCGTTGTCCGGCGTTGTCCGCGGAGGAGGAGGATAGGTGCAGTGCTTCGCCGCTCCTTCTCTCGCCGTTCGCTCTCTCTCCTCCCTGCGCCCCACTCTCCCGTCCGCTCGCGCCTCACTCTCGACCGTTCGCTGGCTGGGCGCCTCTCAAGGCGATGGCAGAAGTGGAGAGGAGGAGTGCGCTCTGGTGCGTGAGGGCGCTCGCATCGTGGCAGCTCGGCGGAGCTGCCGCAATAAAAAAAAAAAAAAAAAGAGAGAAAAAAAAAAAAAAAACAGGCGCTGCGCCATGCTCCCGACCGGGCTGCAGAAATTAGGCGCCTTTTCCTTCTTCGAACCGCAACCACCATATATAAATGGAGTGAAGCGCGCGCGAAATGCATTCGCATTTCCTCACGATTCCCTTCGGGGAGGTGGGGGGCATTTTTTTTTCGCCATGGCATACATAGCGCAAAATGACCATTTGCTTGCCTGGCCCCTGCTTCAGTTCAAAAAGCTGTCAGCCCCCCGTAAAAAAATTTCTGCCTGCCTACGCTTTGTTGGGTCGTGCTTTCCGCCGACGTCCTCGACAGTGCAGTGCGACAGAAAACGGAATACATTTACTGAGTCATTGCGATTTTTTTCGTGTTTCGTTCGCTTCTGATTCAGTGTCTTTCCTCCTTTTTTATACACAGCTTTCAGAATCCGAACTCTACTGAGTTTCTATTGGCAGGTAAAGCACGCTCAGGCGCTTACCACAAGGCCTTTGCACCCACGCCTTGAAGACGGCTGAACCATTCGTCACGACGCTTTGCCGAAACCTCCAGAACATCGCTACACTGGCTGCGAATAACGTACGGCAGCGAATAAAATTTAGCTGGCTTTGCGTTCTCACGCGTTTCACAGTTCAATTTTGGCGATTGCTACTCCCAAATAAGTTGAGCGCAATTAAACTTGACATCGGATGGTGGGTGCAAAAAAAAAAAATTCCATGCATGTCCACGGAGTGAATGATGATGAATGGGCGAAGCTCCGATCTCGAACGATCATTGGATGGAACATCATTGAATGGAACGATCTCGAACGATCGTTCCATCCGATGAGAATCGAGCTGAGATGCGCCTCTAGCGGTATCCGATTAAACGAGAGCAATGCTCTCGTTTAATCAGATTTGAGCACAAAACGCCGCCATCTAGCGCTCTCCTATCACACTAGAGCACGCAGCGAGCGCCTCCGCGCCATCTATTGATCAATTCACGTACTAGCTAAGCAGCACCGCAGCGCCATCTAGTGATCATTCTGAGACCCAGGGGTTCTTGGATGGGTCGTAGTGGGAAGTTTGCAAAGACGAGATCGATGCAGGTTACTCGGATGGTTGTGGGTTGCATGTGGTCGATCACTAGATGGCACCGCAGCGCCATCTAGTGATCATTCTGAGACCTCGGGTCGTAGTGGGAAGTTTGCAAAGACATGCAAGCAAGATCAAGGAATGGAGTCAACCTGGGCGGCTGTTTTCTATTCAGCGATGCAGGTTCCTCGGATGGTTGTGGGTTGCATGTGGTCGAACGATTCACGTACTAGCTAAGCAGCACCGCAGTGCCATCTAGTGATCATTCTGAGACCCAGGGGTTCTTGGATGGGTCGTAGTGGGAAGTTTGCAAAGACGAGATCGATGCAGGTTCCTCGGATGGTTGTGGGTTGCATGTGGTCGATCACTAGATGGCACCGCAGCGCCATCTAGTGATCATTCTGAGACCTCGGGTCGTAGTGGGAAGTTTGCAAAGACATGCAAGCAAGATCAAGGAATGGAGTCAACCTGGGCGGCTGTTTTCTATTCAGCGATGCAGGTTCCTCGGATGGTTGTGGGTTGCATGTGGTCGAACGATTCAAGTACTAGCTAAGCAGCACCGCAGCGCCATCTAGTGATCATTCTGAGACCTAGAGGTGGCTACTACGACGACGACGATGGACTAGCCTAAGCCCTAAGGAGCTTCGACCCTAAAACTGCCCAACTTCATCTAACGCAGCGGCACACACAGGGGACACGGTCCTAGATATGGCGGCACAGAACACCAAGAAGCAGTGCCTTCCCGGCATGCCGTGCGGTTATGGTGCAGGAGTGCAGGGTTGTTCGGGGGTGAATACCATCCGGAATGTTAGGCACACAGCCAACGCTTGATGCGCACTTTCCCTTGTTCCGTCTTCGCGCTTGTTATCCGATAGGTAACGGCTGTATTCGTCTAACGATGCCACAGCTAGATTTAATCAAATTAACCACTAAAGCTCCACCCACAAAAAGCCTCTCATCATGCACTATTAGTGCCTTTTGCGATTTAGGACAGTTCCCGAGAGCCACCGATGCTGCAAGTTCTCATCCGCTATGACGTCACAGAATCGAGCTAATTGGCGCATTAGCATGGATGAGGGTTTCTTTTAAGTTATAAGTGACTTACGCCACCTTGCGAGGGATGTAAGTTAACATACACTCATCCCAAATGCGTCCCGCTTGGAGCGGATACCTTTTGAGATTTTCTGTTTGGGTGCACAAATCCTGGGAGAATAGAAAAAGAAGCGAGTCAGGTTAAGCAATGCGTCTTCGGCCCCATTCGCTAAAAAATCACTCGTAGGGTCGTAACGTCGAAACTTAGTTCGAAGGAATCTCCCCAACTACCGGCTACATTTTGTCCTGAACAGGCGCACGCGCCTGTGACCACCATCCAATCGTTCACTGCATTGTTACGATTGTAAACAAACAAAAATTCGGTGAATGTGCAGTTTTATCGAGACACAAAAACGAAGAAAGGCGTCTTATATTAAAAGCAGATACTGACATATATCGGTTCTAATGGAAGTGTACACGGGACTGCGCTTTGTCGATCTTGGCGAACCAGCGGTGAATCGCGATAACGGCGCACGAAAGAAAAACTTCTACAGGCGCAGGTACGCATGCGCGAGAAGCTGTGTGTAATGTATAAAAGAACGGCCGCTGGCAACCCATCCCGTCACATTTCCAGCGGAGGCTATACCTATTGCGCGCGTGTCGCTCGAGCGTATATACGTGCCGTACCACATGTATCTTTGGCAGCTGCTTCAAATCCTTCTCAAGTAAGTGCCTTTACACAGTGTGTATGACGCCACCATAGTTTAGCTGTTGCTGCGTACGTTTCAATTAACTTGTGCCTGCGTGCCGTTGACTTCTATTATGCGTCTTCTCAATCCCGTAGGTCAACCCTAAACAAAGAAGAGCTCGTGGAACTACCCCGTGGTTCAACGCGGAAGCTCCTAGCTTCGGCAACTCTTTGAGGTGGGCCGCACACACACACACGTATGCCGTGGCACGGCCATTAACTTTCGTTAGCTGTAAAACTGGTTAGTTGTAAACCTGATTGGCCAAATGGGCGCAATTTTTGCATTCAGTTTGGTACGACGTGCCTTGGCCGTGGCCACATCGGGTCGTCTCCATGGCGCAAGCGGAAAGGACTGGTTGGGATGTTGAGGCGTAGCTTACACTAGGCAGGGTTAGCGAACACTAGGCAGGCAACAGCTAACGGTGGTCTTTTCCCGCTTGCGACAAGGATATCGGCCTGTTCCGCATGTCATTCCTTCACGATTCTAATTTCGCGCCGAAGCGCGCCCGGGCGCGAAATGTCGTGAAAGTAAATGGCATCCGGAATGTTAGTTTCACACTTGCAGGTCGGCACTGAAGAATGGACGTTGCCTTCGGTCCGCAGCGCGGCGCGCTGCGGCTAGAGTATGTGTTTTTTTTCTCTTCCTTCCGTATCTCGCTCGTTTCGTGCCACGCCGTTTTCGTCGCTGGACGTGATACCAATCTCGGATGAGCCCATGTCTACGAAAGTGCTCATCGTGGTGAGTACGTGCTTTCGTCTCCCTTTCCTGCTTGATCACGCGGTACCTTTATGGTTTCAGGTCCAGAACATGCGCCTTGTTCCTGGTACAATTCTGCACCCGGCCATGTCCCACATTGAGGACGTTCAGTGCCTGCGACCTCTCCTCTGCTGGGTATTGGTCCATCAAGAAATTTGCGTACCCAACCCTGCATTTCATTCACTGCTCGTAAGTATATCGAGTGCTTCCGGGCCGTACTGCGAATTTGGGTTGGCTATCGAGTAAGTACCGAAACGCTTGTTTATCGTTCCAGTCAGCACGATGGATTTTCGTCAACCTGGTCGGTTGTGTCCCAGAGAGATGAAATTCGGCGTCCTACGGTGCCTGCACTCCTGCCTCGCGGCTACTGGGTGTCCTGCACCTCAAGGAACCTGCCATTCAGACTGTGCACTCGGTCAACTGCGCGTAAGTGTACGGAGTTTTTTTCTACACGCGCTGTAATTTTGTGCTGGCAGGGTATTATAGTTAACTGCTTGTCGTTTCAGTCCTTCAGCAGCCTATTCCATCTGGTATGCACGGCGAATCGTCTAGCGCCCCCGCCTTGACCCCGACAGATGACGTTCAGCGCCTGTTGTCTCGTTGCCTACCGTGTCCGCAGTTCTACCTCATGGATATCGGTGTACTACTCTGCTCAACATCGGAAACATGTAAGTATGCACTTCCTCCTACATGTGGTACGACAACGTCGTGACAACTAGTCGGCAAGATGCTCAAATGCTTCTCGTTTTCAGGTCTGCTATCCGGTGCACCTCAAGGTGTGTCCCAACGGTGCCGACAGTCGATGACCTCTACTGCAGACATCAGTGCTTCACTTCACGCTATTACCATTCTACGTGCCATACACTGCCACTCCAGACAGCTACACCCATCTGCCACAACACAAGCAGTCCCAGAAAACAGCGTGGCACCTTTGTGATGCAAGTGTGATGCAAGTGTGATGCAGCCCGCTGCAGTATTCGTTTTACTTACTGCATGATAAGGACCATAAGTTCTCGGGTAACTTGTTGTCCTGCCTTGCCAGTGGTATGCTGTTGAGGCGCTCGGAGGCTAATCTGTAGCATCGGGTTGTTCTATGCATTCTTGCACGTAAACGGCTACGCTCGCACTTGTGCTTTAGGAATGGAACGTTGGTGTTGGTTCGTAATGTCAAGCTGCGCGCGTGCGCCTGCATGTGTTTGTATGCATGCGCGAGTCTGTGCGCTCGTCCAATGCTACGTGTGTGTGTGTTGTGCTTGCGTGCGTGCTGCGATCACTCCATCTGGTTGTCCGCTTTATTTTTCGTGAGGTGCGTTTCCAGAGGACATGTGTAATCGGTGAATTCCTTCGGGAAGCTTTTTCAACGGGTCAGAAGTGTTGGTCGCGTATTCTTTTTCTAGAAACCCTTACATTTTGCGCTGGTCTTCTTTCTCAGTCTTTCAAGTGGTTCATCAAGGTCGAGCGTGCGAAGCAGTATCAACGTACCGAAAAAAAAGCACATAGTGTAAATTAGGCATTAAAACTACATAACCTCCTTATGGTGGTTGCTATACGGGCATATTCTTTGAAATTCGGTGCTGGCGTGTACAGTTCGTTCTTCGTGCTTGCTATATAGATACAACTTACTGCTCTTCAAGGCAGGGCCGATTGCCCTTACATATATTTACTGCATTTTGTGTGCTCGCTTTGCTGTGTAAACTCCTTTATTGAACATTTATATCACATGTGCTTGCTTTGCGATATTTCTGATTGTACCTAAATAAAACAATGATTTTCCATTCATGCACTCTTTGTTTCCGTTTGTGAAAGGAATAATTGACTTCATGTATTGCTACATCGGCAGTTATATATTTTATTCCTCACAATAAATTAGTTGCTTGCAATGTCTATTTGTGGGAAAAAAATAAAATACAATTTACCTCACCTTTGTGGTGAATCTCTTTGGTGTTTCGGCACTTGCTTTTCTTGCAGGTGGTGTTCGATATATTGCGTATGGAGACCCCTCCGCAGAATTAGCGGTGGTCTGGAAAATACGTTAACTGAACCCTTAGGTGCACGTGTTGACTTCATTATCACCAGCCTTACTACGCGCACTGCAGCAGGGCCCGTGTCCCCCCACCACCCGAATTTTTTTTTTTGCCATGGCATGCAGACCCCAAAGTGACACTCGACCACATGTGCCTGCCAGGCCCCCACTTCATCTGAAGTGGGGGCCTGGCAGTTACAGGTGAAGGTGTAGGGGGGCGCCGACCAGCACGCCTAAAACTTCTTTAAAACAGTGACATAAATGTTCCCACGTAATTGAGCCGGATCCCGTGAAACATACAAATGCCGTAATCGTGAATTAGGCCTTCCTCTGGATCCTTTTCACAAAGAAGTCGCTATTTCGCCCTCTTTGTCTCTGTAAGCCTGCCAAAGCGACGAGGAGCTGTAGGCCTGCCTCAGCTTACGGTGGTAGTTGTGCTTTATATTTGATTAGAACATCGAGGTGGGCGAGCTGGTTTACGTTCATGATGGTTTTATGGTGCTCTACGCTCGCGGTGGTCTTATGTGGCTGACCCGGCTTGTTTAATTCTTGGTTTTTTTCGCCCCCATGTAGATGTTTCTAATTTGAGCTAGCACGGTACCTCAAGGTGCGAGCATGGCCTCACATTAATTGCTCGAACATACTTCCCAAGTTTCGCCACATCCTCTTTCACAAGCTCGTTTTCGGGACCCACAAATGCAGCGGCCAATCGCTCTTGCGTGAAAATTACACATACGGCCGCCGACGTACGTCGCATAATGAAGGTCATGACCGGCGCCGATGTCGCTACCGAACGAGGTCCTACCGCATTTTCCGCGCAGCTCCGGCTGCAAGAGCGAGTGTGTTTAGGCAATGTGTACACAGCTAACGCACGCAACACTCGCAATGCATTAATTAGGATGGCGTGAACGGTTAGGAGTGCTGGTGTTACCTCATTTACTACACTACCCGCCTTTGGGGCAGAATGAGTTTCTCGCCTCGTGACAGGCGTCCCTTCCCGGAAGCGCACGTGCATCAGCGTGTCACGTCTGTATACGCAAGAAACAGGAGGCCTGAAACGATCTGGTCATATGCCAAGAGCTTGTTCAAACAGAGGAAGCTCAGATATGCATATATCTGGCGGACAGTATACCACGTGCTACACATGCGTGTGTGGGACACGGTGTCGGCAGTAGAGCCGGAAGTCAAGTGCACATTGCTGGACGAAGTCGACCACCGTCCACTATGCGAACAAGGTCTTAGCCAGCGCTCCCAAAAAGTTCCACTCGGCTGATTAGTGTATACGAGGCTTCATAATGGACTTGAACAGTACCGCTTGCTACCACTGTACAGTATGAAACCTGTCACTTCGTGCTCGTGTCTTTTTCTCGCCACTGCGTTATGCCTAACATGCGTATAGTATAGGTTAGAAAAACTATGCTCTCTTGAAGCGGTTAAATAAATGTCATACAAGGAACCCGAATGAGCCCAACCCTGCTGATTTTTCTTATATTTCACGTGTAATTCCATCCCACGCTTGCGTTTATGCGCAGTGCCGGTAGCATAGAGACAAAGAACTTTATTATATGGCCCGGAGGCACCAGCCAGCGCAGCCCTAGAGAGGAACCCTGGCTGGCTTTTGATTAATCCCATATTGGAGCCTGGACGCCATGCCTCTTCGCTCTCTCACGGACCCTCTGGACAGCCTTGGACTGGTCTTCTTGTTTAGAACTCGTGATGGCCTTTTTCCAGTCCTCGCTGTGGTTGAAGTCCTGTAACGCAGTGCGCTCCCAGAGCATGCGGGCTAAAGTAAAGAATTCTTCCCCGCAATCCCGGCAATGAGGATCTATGTCTTCGTGGAGCCTGCTCAGGAAGCCTCTCGATGGGTACCAACTCTTCTGAGGCATCCTGAGCGTAGACTGCGCTCTGACCAGTTTTACGTTATTGCGCGAGCTCGGCCCGTCAGCATCCGACGCGAATCAGAAAATCCGAAGGAGTCTCTAATGTACGAGGACCACGACTTGGCCACGCAAGGGACCTCAAGCCATTCCTTCAAAAAATTCCAGCCCCGTGCTGAAGACAGCAACGCCGACTTGTAGGTATTGCTGGTGTCACCTTTTGAGGAACGATTTAGCCCGGTGACTGGATCGGCGCAGCCCGACCGAGTCATTCCTGACTCGCTCTTGGCAAATTCGCCGATGGGGCGAGCCACTATGACACCACTAAGTTCACCTCCCTATCTTTACATCTTCTTTGTTAATTCACCTAGCAAACTCTTGAGTCAGCATTTAATAGTAACACATTTTTTTAATCATCAGCTTCGTGAGATTCACGGTTCTCGAGCTGTGTATAAATTTGAACACCAGGCGCCGAGTTCCCAAAACTTCTTTTTCGCAAGTGTGATTTCCCAGTGATTGGACGGCTTCGCTAATGATATGCCCCGTATCGTGATTGGCTGAAATATTCTTTTACGACAAATTTTAGCGTACAACCAAGGGCCCGTATTCACGAAAGCTTCTTACGCTACAATTGTTCTTAGGATAATATTTCACCCAATGCCAATACTGAGCAGTGAAGGTGGTGGGGCAGTGGTAAAAATCTCGGGCGAACTTACACCTCTGTGAATTCGGTTCCAGCTTAGATTTATGAATTACGCAGCAAAGGCTGTCAGTGGGGCCTGTCAATAAAATAATGCTGGTGAACAGGTGCGGACCCGAGAGAAACTGTACACACGCCTCACGTAATGCTGTGTGCTATACTTGTCTCGTATTCTGAAGTATCGCACACACAGGCGTGCGCATGGGGGGTGCAGGGGGGGGGGGGCTGCACCCCTCCTGCTCACCTAAGAGGGGGGGGGGGAGGTACGCAAAGCGCAAAGTCTACCCCATACATTGAGAGTTTATAGGGAGGGAGGGGGAGCTGCGACGGACCTCCCCCCCACCCTCCTGAAGGGGAACCCTGCGCACGCTTATGTCAGCACAGTTCCGTCTGGGACACTAATTTAATCCATAAGCTGTTGGGGTTTAACATCACAAAACCACGATATTATGAGAGCCACCGTAGTGGAGGGCTACGGTAACTTCCACCACCTGGTGTTCTTTAACATGAACCTAAATCTGAGTACACGGGCCTCAAACATTTTCGCCTCCGTCGAAAATGCGGCCGCCGCGGTTGGGATTCGGCTCCACGACCTTCGTGTCAGCAGTGGAGCTACTTAACCACTAAATCACCGTGGTGAGCCATCCTGAACACTGCGAGGCCTGAAAATTATATTTTCAATCAACAGTGAAAAGGTTGACCAACCTTTCCGCGGTCACGTGTTCGTCCTTGGTCACGTGCCCATTTAGTGCGTCAGAAGCAGTATTTTTGAAATTGAAATTGTTTATTTACCATCTTTAGGAAGTACAGATGGGGGGATTGTAGAAAAGAAGCTGTCTTCGGACAGCTTGACTAGCCTGCATCCCTTTGATTTTATATGACAGAGGCAATATTACACATGAACATGTATATATATACTTATACATGATTTTACAAACATAAGGCCACATATATACGTATACACACATATATACACATACATGCATATACATAGGGGCATACTTGTTGTGGTTTAACATGCCTCAACTCACACTTTCGTCTTAAAAGGCAACGAAATCAAGGAAGTATACACATCACAACACGAATCTATACCGAAACCACATACATTTTTTTTCAATTCTTTCACTGACAAAATACGATAAGACAAGAAACAGCGGCCTCGCGTCGTCATCTTGCTGCTTACTATATAAATAGACTGATCGGCGGCTTCGCTACCTCTGAAAGAAACAGGCTCCGTACAATCGGAGAGACCTAGGCCACCCGGTTGTTCTCCCGTTCGGCATCGCGCTTCTACGGATTCCCAGTGCGCATTCTCATTTGCGAAGCGTGACTCGGGAGCTTTCTCCAAGCTACCGTCCTACACGCAACTCATCAGTGATTAAGCGCTGACTCTGTGCTGGTCCGGCATGTGTCCTTCGCTTCAGGTTAGCCACGTGGAAGGATACATCCATGTGTGTGATAAAGATAGAACCTTAACCAAAAGGTTCAAGTTGCTTCTAAGCATGCAGTAGCGATAGTAATAATCTCCCTAGCTGCGCCCAGTGCACGACTCGCCATCCATCGGCAACAAGAAAAGTCCGTGAGAGCAGCCTCTGCGCAAGCCGTGACGCCCTCGTGTGCAGACAGAAGCGCGAAGGGCGGACAACGCCAGCATCGAATAATCCTGATTAGCAGCTCCATTATAGCGTTAATGAGCATTAGAACTCATTGATGTGCACGAGAATAGGCTACAGAGAGCGTCACAAAGCCTAGCTGTATGTAAAAGACCGTGTCCCTGAAAGATGGCCTTCGCTTTCTCTCTATAGAGAACGAGCTGCTTTATGTTTGAACACATGCAAATTTATTTATGTATTTATTTCAATACCTTAAAGGTCCTATTGGGCATCATGTAGGGGGGGGATTTAAGTGAATACATACATTTCAAACAACATAAATAGAAAACGAGATACCCAAAAGAAAACAAGAAAAAGGAAGCAGAGTAAATGGAATTACAGCATCCAGTCAAATACATTGACCAACATCAGTCGAATACATATTCATGAGTACAAAAAAAATTTTAAATAATGATGAAAACACTTATGAAATTACATCCAAGAACACTGAATATATATCGCGAACAAAAATCGTAAATGAAACAAGGGCAATCAGACACAGGTTAGCAATGTTACTGGCTATGCAAATAGCCCTGCAGCATCGAGTGAAATATGGAAAAAATCTGTTATTTCGGCGATATTAGGTGGAAAGGTGTTACACTCGATTATACACAATGATAATATCGAATTTTGAAACTTCTTGGTCCTGGCAAAAATGGGGGGCCGCCTTGTGCACATGATCGAGGCGGGTTGAGGTATGAGGGGCTGCAAAGATATGAGACAAGGCGAAGGATGAGTTGCTGTGACAAAATGAGCGAAAGAACGATAGTACAGTATGTCGCCTGCGCATTGGCAAGTGTGGTAAGGCTAAGCTCTGCTTTTACTAAAGGAACACTTATGTAACGTGAGTAGGCTGATGGGATAAACCAAGCAGCTTTATTCTGTACCATTTCGAGCATGTTAGTAAGACCTATTAGGTGTGGGTGCCATATGATTGAAGCGTGTTGTAGACATGGCCGAAGCAATGAATTGAAAACGTGCAGTCTTGCATCCCTATTAAAGAAATTCAAGGGTGGTTTAAGGAGGCCGAGCTTCTTGAGAGCCTTATTAGTAATATTCTCTATGTCTGCCATCCACCTTAAATCTGATGTGAACATTACGCCCAGATACTTAAATGACGTGACTTTTTCCATTACCGAATTGTTTATTTTATAAGAGCTAGAGCATGCAGAAGTGATATTAATAAACGTTAAGCGCGTAGTTTTTTGTACGTTAATTTCCATCTGCCAATTGCTGCACCATTCCATTAACCTGGCGTGATCCGCTTGTAGTTTTGCAACGGCATCTGTGCAAGTTATTTTCCTATAAACAACGCAATCATCCGCAAAAAGACGGATTGACGAACTTATGTTAGATGTAATGTCGTTAATGTATACTAAGAAGAGAAGAGGGCCCAGCACACTACCTTGTGGCACACCAGATGTTACCCGGCTTGGATGAGATACTGTAGTCGTTAAGTTTAACTGACTGAGACCTGTTGTTTAGAAATCCATGAATCCATGCAGTAGTTTACTGGTCGACGCTGAGGTTACGTATTCTTAGCATTAGTCAGTTATGGGGAACACGGTCGAAAGCCTTAGAAAAGTCTATGAAAATTCCATCGATGCAGATGGACATTGAAAGCTGTGTGCAGGTATGTGACGAGTTCGAAAAGTTGAGTCTGACATGAAAATTGTTCTCGAAAACCATGTTAGGTGTGAAGAAGTAAATTGTTGCGGTTGAGATGACGCATGACCTGGGAGTGTATGATGTGCTCCAGTAACTTACACGAAATGTACGTGAGTGAAATCCGCCTATAGTTGTTGGGATGATTGCTGTTACCAGACTTAAATATGAGTATCACATTAGCAGACTTCCAGTCATCTGGTATACAACCAGAGTGAAGGGATTGCAGGGATATGCATGCAAGCAAGTTAGCTGAATGTTGGGAGATTAATTTAATTAGTTTGGCGCTGATGCCATCCGGGCCGGGACTGGTTTTGCGAGGAAGTCGATTGATAGTGCTAGCTACCCTGTGCTCCGTCATTAGGATTGCTGAAAAAAGGTGCTGAATGGGCAGTTGGGACTCCCTGACGATTTGCTTTGTCTCCGTGTAACCTTCGTGATCACCTTCAGGAAGGGCTTGATGATGAGGTTGTTCCTCCTCATTCTGTTGTTCATATCTTCAACTAGTTGAACTAGCTGTTCACTTGTCTTGCTTATATTAGACTTGACTTCATTCACAGATTCGGCGACAGCGTCAAGGTTGTCTTTGAACTTCGCCACACTGTTCAACGTTTTTTCAATGGTCGTGACACGAGTCTTCAAGGAAATCAAGTGCTGCTTGATATCGTTGAAGCTTTTTGTTGTCTCGTCGTGACATTCCTTTATGAGGGTGACCACATCCTCACATCTTCATTCCTGGGGCCTGGATTAGCTTCCACGTCCCCCCGCGCAAAGTAAAAGCAAAGTAAGACACGTTAACACCAGAAGAGACGGCCTAGGGCACGGCGCACTGATTGCGGTTAGTGTAACGTGAGACTGAACATGGCGGAAGCTTTTAGGTGCGGTACAAGCCGAAAACGGGCCGATTCGAACACGATAGGTTCACTGGTCAACACCCATTGATACACGAACTGCGGGGAATTCGCAGCCACAGAAGTTATTAGCAGAAAGGCTGACCAGATGGACAGCCTACCTATAACAGCCGAAGGCACAGGTCAAGCATCTGTCACTCGTGGCCTCGAATCCCAGATGGAGCCCGTCTGTCCGGCGTTAATAAGGTTTGTGTTGGCGCTGCAACCAAACGACGTCACGGGATGCGTCACAGTCCTTTCCGGTGCTCAGAACAGGCTGGATGAGATGGCGGCTGCGCGTAAGTTTCGTCGATCGGCTGATTCCTGGCGGCAACGAGCAGCCCACACGGGCAGGATCCGATGATATATAACAGGGGAAGGCACAAGTCAAGCATCTGTCACTCGTGACCGCGAATTGATCTTGTTTACGTAGAAACATTAAAAAAACGGGTTTTTATTGTATTTTTATTTGATTACGTCTCTCAATTTTGAACCTCTTTTCAAATCATTGTTTCTGTTGATCCAACCTAATTCTTTTGTTGTCATTGACAACTCCATGCGCACTCAATAACCAAAAATTATACTCACAGTCAACGTGCCAGAGATGGAAAATCTACAATTGTTGAGAATTCCTGGCCCTAAAAAGATGATTTTTGGCAGGCTAACATCAGCGCTTTCACACAGTGGCAGATGCTGACAATTTACCACTGTGTCGATTCTAATGCAGCGTTTTACCTGACATGATGCGTCTTAATGTGACAGTGAAGAGCACTGGCGTAGAAAGGGATAGGGGCGGGTGCATTCAACCCTCCTCTCGCCCCCCCCCCCCCCCTTCCAAACTTTTTAATTTTTAACGTGAACAGGCACACATACAAACCCACGCACGAATATAAATTATGATTAAGCCCTCCCCCTCCCCCTCCACCCCCCGTCCTCCGTAAAAGGAAGCGCAAGAAAGCTTCGTTCTACAGCGCACACAGCGTAGGACGATCATGAAAATGCTCTGTGGAATTTCACTTGGGCACGCGCGCAGTAATAAGATGTGTCTACTCCCACCTGCACAGCAGCCTAGAAACTTTCCTCCTGTTTCGAACATTTCTTTTAAAATGAATGCATTTTTCGAAGTATCGTGGATATGACATTCAAGAGTGGCTATTATTTGCAAGGTGTGAAAGCCTTTTTAGAAGTAGGTGGATGACTTATTATTATTTGCCCCATCCTCCTTACATACCTCTTGTCCGCCTCGGTGGAACAGTGGCTACGGTGCTCGGCTGCTGACCCGAAGGTCGCGGGTTCGATCCCGGCCGCGGCGGTCGCATATCGATGGAGGCGAAATGGTAGAGGCCCGTGTACTGTGCGATGTCAGTGCACGTTAAAGAACACCAGATGGTCCAAATTTCCGGAGCCCTCCACTACGGCGTCTCTCATAATCATACCGTGGTTTTGGGACGTTAAACCCCAGATATTATTATATCCTTACATACCTCTTGTAAGAAGACCTTTCCTATACCTCATATATGGATGATTTCTGAAGGGGATTTGACGTGTGAATTCCAGAAACATATGGATACTGATCTCCAGAATGGGCAAAACCTGAACGCCGATGCTGAAATATAGTTTTGGTTCCAGGGTCATTTCAAAACATGGTGATCGTATTGGGCAGCTCAAGAAAAAATGCTTGAGACCAGCCACGTCTGTATGGGCCATGAAAGTACTTATTAAGAAGAAAAAAATATGGAAAGAAGACAAGCATGTGCTGGCCGATCCGCTATCAAAAGGCCTTCTGATTGAGACTCATGCTCTAGCACAGGGGTCAGCAACCTTTTGAGGCGGAGAGCCAAATTGCATGAAGCTGACAAGGCTGGGAGCCGCACAGGAAATCAAGAGGGGGGGGAGGGGGTGGGAAGGGGGGCTTTTCAGGCTGAGACAAGAATGTGACGAACTGACAATAATGTAGAAAATTGCCTAAGTTCTGGCTAAATTTTGGCTAAATTCTGGCCAAGTCTGAAGATGGGGCACAATGACAAATGGAAGCGGTGTCTAATCCCCATTTGCGGTCCAAAATGTCATGTCGGCCTTAAGATAGGAAGCGACAAGGGGAAAAGGGGAGGTTCTGACGTCGGGCCGGGGGCCGCATAATGCTACCTCGCGGGCCGCATGTGGCCCGCGGGCCCTCAGGTTGCCGTTGCCGACCTCTGCTAAAGCAGAACTCTTTCCGGGCCTTTTATCTTATGCATACTTGAAAGTAAACGTAACGCGAAAACAAAACGCGCCCCCACCATTCTATATGAACGTGTCTGCTTTTCGTGCAACATTTACGTTCATGCAGCCACCCTATTTCCTGCGTTACGCTTAGAAAGAAGCATAAGTGGACTCGCCGCTCAGCTATTCACGCCGCCCCTCTGTCGGCGGTTTTCAGAATGCTGGCGCCCTCTGTAGGAAAACCCGTTAATCAGTGGCAGGTATCGTAGTTTTCGGCGGCGTGTTTCGTTCTCGTAAACGCAACGTGGACGCGTTTATGCGTGCCTTCATAACCTGAAGAGCTCAAACGTGGAACTTCTGGCCACCAACATTCGGAACAGTCCCCGCGACCTGAGCAGGGAACGTCCTCCTCTGTGCACTAATATAATAATCGCTGGGGCATCACGTCCCACAGCCATGATATGGCTATGAGGGACGCCTGTAGTGGAAGGCTCTGGAAATTTCGACCACCTGGTGTTCTTAACGTGCACCTAAACATTATGCAATACTACAAAACGCACATAAGCAGGAATACGAAAACATGAAATGATGATGAAAATAAAGTAATTAGTAATGAACAAAAGGTATGTTTAACACTATTTTTTCATGTTATGTTTCAAAGAGACCAATGAACGAGACGAGTTAACATGAAAAAGGATGCGATTCCAAAAATGATCACCATATAATCGAGCTGTAAATCTACCATTCTTTGTCTGATTTTAGGCTAAAAGGAGGTTAATATGCTCCGAAAGCCTGGTATTCTTCTTTTGTCGAGGATATCGAAAGGAATGCTAGTTAATGATATTTCGCGATGAATGAGACAGGATGTAATGAGCGACAATTTATGATTAACTCTTGAATGTGTTCGATGCGAAGATGTCGATAGATAAGTAGGGAATGGTAGCGGAATGAGCTAAAAGTAATTAATTGTATCGCCTGGTTTTGAAGAAGTTGAAGTGGTTTGAGATGAATGGAATATGTCTTACCCTGTGATGAGAAGCGCTATGACAGATGGCTATTATTATAGCCGTGATAAAGTTGATAGAGATAAAGAGGTTGAAAAAATACACGTGTTTTATTAATAATGGCGATACCAAATGAAAGTTCTGTAATTAGCGAGTTGGCGCGGCTATTGTATTTTTTAAGGTGTTTAACGAGAGTAACACCCTGAAATTCAACGTTGTAATATGCCATTATAACATATTTATTCAACGAAACAGTTACGGAGGAAGCAATCACAGTTTGTGGGCTGTGAAAGAGTACAAAAGTTGTTTTAGTTGGATTAATTTGAGCTTGGTTATCTCTGCAGCATGAATACACGTTGTTCATATGTGCATTAAGTGTGCCTTCAAGTGTGGTGAGCGATTTATGTGGTGAGGAAATGGTCCTGTCATGAGCATACAATAATCCGTTAGAAGAGGTAAGCGTATTAGGCAAATCATTTATGAATAGTAAGAACAACGACGGACACAATATAGCAATATAGAGCCTCGGTGAACACCACAGTTAATTTTGTAGATGAAGATTGGTCATTAGGACATACTACTTACGCCTTGTTAGACAAGTAGCTGCAAATAAGATTTAGTGGTAGGCGAGTAATACCAAAATACTGGAGTTTATACAGAAGAATAGAATGTTCTAGTCTGTCAATGCATGTGTTAGGCCAATGAATATGGCTCCTGCAACAAATTCTTCGTCAATAAATTATTTAATGTTATCCGCGAAGTTAATTTCTGTTCTGTTGACTAATCATTCCTAAAGCAAAGATGGAATGGAGAGAGAATGAGTTTTTATAGATAGCTTGTGTATTAAACAACTGTGGAGAACCTTTCAATGACTGCTCAAAAATGACCAAATGGAAATCTCGCGGTAGTTCTTATAGTTATCACGAGAAGCTGCTTTGAACACAGGGCTATAACCACTAGACCACCGCGGCGGGTTCCCCTGGGCACAAGATTTTTTAGGGGCGAAGCACCTTAGGGTCGCACAGTGCCGTCGAGGCTCGCCGTTGTCACTAGCCGAGGCACAGGTGCGAAACATCTGTGTGCACTACCGTCAACAGGGCGTACATAACGCACATATGGTTTAAAAAAAAACAAAATAAAAGGCCACAACACCGTACAAACACCGACATTTAACCACCCATCAATCAAAGCATATGACAGGACAATAGGTTAACAAGAGCAAAATAAAAGGCTGTTAACCATAACAAAATAGAAGGTCACGATTCACGATCCAATGCACACTGCTTCGCCCCATCGTCAGTATTCACTTCGTGGATCTGCAGCCATTTTAAATATCCTACAGCGGAGCAAAAGAGGAGCACGCTTAACGACGCACGCTCTCACGCCTTTTCGTATAGAATGATCTCACTCATTCATCCACAGATGCCACCCGCCTTTACTGCGCCCACACATGCCCCTGAAGTACATGCGCGTATATGAAAATTAAACGCTTTGGTTGCTCGACCTTCACTGATGTGCGGACGTCTTGCGATGAACACGAGCGCGGCGCAGTCGGCCGATGCTGCCCAGATGAGCTCACCTCGTGCGTTAATTAGGTCTTCGGCAATCATTGGCCGCCCCGTGCTACTACACTTGCAGGCGTGACTTGTTACGAGGCCATATTATGCCGCCTATAGACACCCGACGGCGGCAGGATCTTGTCCACCAGTACCCGACCTTCAACCGCGTATCAGACTTCCGCCTTCGTCGTGGCTCTTAATTGCCAAACTATTCACCCGGCTCCTTAACCCTAAAGGCTAAGGGCCTGCGGTGTTTGCTGCGCCAATACTATGAACGCTGCTCTCGGCAATTTCAGCTCGAAGTGAAGCTCATTTTGACGTAAACGCGAATTGGTTTGCGTATCGTCAGCTCTATCGATAGCAATAGATAAGAACCCACGGAGACGATGCCTGTGGAAGAAATTGGTAGAGTCTGATCACGTTTCATGTCCTTCAGGTAACATGTCTTCGATGCTGGCGCGTTTAAATACATTTTACAGGCTTCGGGACGGCGCCTTTCTGGAAACACAGCGACGTGAAGTTATCTCCATCGCCAATCTCACGTAATAAAGCACAAAGCGGCGAAGGGCATCATCAAATCTTAAATAATCGAGACTTGGTCTAAACGGTGTGGCCTGGTTACAGTGAGATACAGTAAAGTGGCTTCTTAGAGAGTAAGCCCTTGGGACACACAAAGCTTGGTGCGGAGCTTTGCGCCCTATAGTCATGAGCCCGGAGAAAATCTTCAGTTGTCCGGCAAGATGAGGTCTGGTTTCCGAGAACCATAAGTGAATAGAAAAAGTGACCTTACGTGAACGCTGGGCTGTAATCATTAGCCAGCATTGTTTAACAAACAGTCCTTTCATCACAGCCGCTTGAAGCAACCTTCATTAACAAAAGCGAGCAGTCTCCAGTCTATACGCTCGCGACTAGCGTAGCGCACCCGGTGTTCGGAAGATGCACAATCGCGTCATTTGTAACAGCGTCCGACTTGCGACACGTGCGCCCTCACACAGGTCCGTGGCGTGTCTAGTAAAAGCCCAAGGCCGGCAGCGAACAGTGGGTGAAACAGAGCAAAGGAGTCTCACGGCTGTCAAGGGATCTCTCAATGGTTGAAAAACCATTGTCTCGAGTCATATTTTTTTGCCTGAAGCGCTGGCGTGAACAAACAACGGCACAGATTCGATGGTATCGCTGTAGTTTCCCGCATGCACTCCTTTTGCATAGTCTTGTCTAAACGGTGCACCGTTGACGACAACGTGGAACGTTTCCAGTCGTGGGAACGGATATGAACTTACGAGACCAAGCTTCCTTGGGATTCACCTTGAATGCTCCTCGCTTTATTTGTGTAGTTGGTTGGCTGGTATTGTGGAGCATGGTATTAGTTGGCTACCTTTGGTGAATTATGCCTAATGCTGGGTCACATGATTGTTGCACTTGAGGATTGAGAGCTATTGTGAACATATTCTTACTTCATGTTTTTGTTTTCAAATTTTGTGTTATTCGTGGAGGGATTAATCTCCATCATTAGATATGTAAGGGTAAGTCATTTGGACGAGGTCGCACTGGCGGCTGCTGTCGTCGCATTGCACACTAGATATCTTCACAAGAAACGCTGGAAGCATGCCCAGAGAGAACAAATGCACCTACGTGCTTGTACAACATTCCAAGAAGACATGGATGACTGCAAAAGAGAACACAGGCATTGTCACGCACTAGTAACCAAGAAACCTTTGGATGAAAACCGATTGTGTTGCATAAAGCTAAGCATGCATTGCTGCCAGTATCATGGGCGTATGAAAAAGGGGTTGCACAAAAAAAGCCGAGATGTGTGGGTAAACGGCTTGGATGCATTGAGAAGAGAGTGCAGTCAGAGACAACATTCAATGCGACTCCGAACTTCCTCAAGCGCAAAATTATTGCCTTGAATCTTACAAAACACATATAGCAATGTGCAAATAAATCACTAATTGTCATCTGAAGCGCTGTCAAACAGCGAAAAGACGAGCACCTTTGACGAACCAGTGAACTCCCAATCTAATGTAGCGATCAACTGCGCAAAAGCACAAATTCGCCCAGCGCTCCGTTCTCCAAATCTAGGTACCAGAAGCCTTGCCAAAGCAGTGAAAACAGTTTGTATTGTTCATTCTGCATTTGAAAGCTTACTGCGCAGTATATGTAGCCATATAAACAATGCAACTTTGTTAAGGCACGAACAAGCATTCGTTTAATTTTTTCAAGCTTCCCGAGTGCCCGTTCCCTAACGAGAGAAATCTCCATACTGAGCCTTTGGGCACTGCTAAACTGCTAAAAGGCTAGTGTGGTATTTAAAAAAAAACGAATGAATATACACGCAGTTACTTGATTGCCGTGCTATTTAGCAATGAATATTGACACAAATGTCCATGTCGTATTCTCTTATCAAAATTTGAATCCTCCATGTGCGTAGCCACCCTACGCTAGCTGCCTGGCTTGGTGGTGTTGGAGGGAAGCAAGCGTCGTGATCGATGCCTTTACTGTACAAAATCTCTGATACACCCAAAGAGCCATCTACACGTATACCAGGCACGAATTGATGAACTCCGTCCGATTTTCTTTCTCCAATCGTGTTCATGCTACTAGCGCTTGACAACAGGTGCCATGGAATAATTGACCACGTGACGGGCAGAGTGCCGCGTTTCGTGACAAAATTACGCAGATTGACGGTTGTAGCGTTAGTCGTCACAGCTGATCGCACGTGTCGGTATTGAAACCAAAAGGTGGCTGGCTTCCTTCAAGGTCTCGCCTACAAACGCGGGTCTCTAATTGTATCGTTCGCGATCGCCCTGCGCACCATCGGTTCAGAGCTTCCGATGACCTTCACAGCGGCAGACGAAGGTAATTTGCCGATTTATGGCGACCTCTGAGCCTGCCATATCGCCCGCGTCTCAATCGCGCAACAATTCAGAGCCACTTTGGCAAGTACATGTTTTACTGTGGGGTCGCACCATTGGTGGACAACCTTGAAATTAATCTGACTTCTAGGCTATCTCTTTCTTTTTTTTTGTTTTTGCAAGAAGGTGCTGAAATCACCTTGACGGGACAATCGCTGACGTCGAGAAAGCTTTGATGTCTTACTCAATCAAGTGTGGTGCACTGTTTCACTCCGCAGGTTCCTTAGTCGTTGCATAACGGCGAGGTTTGTGTCGGCAGCTGAATAGATGACCGCTCTAGGTACTTGCGATCTGTTGCCCCGTGCAGGCAAACCGATTCTCATTCATTAGTCACATCAATGTTTAGGCTTTCGTATAACTGCTTAAGTCACAAGATATGAAGGATTTCATCACGCGCTGATCGCGGTTAGAAAAGTTAGAATGCTGAAGTGGCGTGCACGAAGCCGCGATTACGGGGGAAATTCTGTGAGCTGAGAATGTTTAGTGCAATTATCTCCTACCCGTATCGCACATGCGGCTAGGGGAGTTGTGTCAGAAACCAAGGGAGCCAATTATCCTAAATCGCCTCTCTCATTATGAAGCAACAGGAGTGTTTACGATAACACGTGTCGCGCACTGTACATGTGCCCTTGCGGTTTTGTGCGTAACGGTTATGATGCAGCGGCATATGCGATTATATACGACGAGAATGTTGATCCTGCCTTGGGTAACCACCGCGCGTGAGTTGCCAACGCCTTTGGGCGTCAGAGTTACGGAGCTAGATGGACGAGGAATCCAGCTTTGCGTAGATATATACTTTATTGAGGCCGAGCGCACTCAACCAGTGTCACGGAAACCACTTTAACGTTCGCTTTACTTTTACTCCTTTTTACACCGAAGCTCATATAACTTCACTGTAAAAAAAGATCGAGTAAAAAGGGTGCTTTTTGTCACACAGTAATCGTCATCTGGCTTGCCTGCGCTTCCTTTCTTGAAAACTCGGCGCTGGCCACTTTCCTATCAAGAATGCTATGTGACGCTGATAACGCGCATGTCGTTCGTGGCCTGAAAGCGCCGGGCGCGCGGCGATAATGCAAGGAAAGGAACACAAGATAGAAGACGATTATTGTGTGACAAAAAGCACCCTTTTTACTCGATCTTTTTTTACAGTGTTGGCCAGTCGTTTATCAGTACGCAGAAAACCCCCTTGTGCCCTCTACTGAAGCATTTTGAAGCGTTAAAGTGGAACCACTCGCGCCCTCTATGCGGTGGCGGAAGAAACTAACGCATTGCAGTGGGAAAAAGATTTTCACATGTCTTGAGGTGTGATCCCGGGCACCCAAATTCTGAAGGGCAGTGTGATAATCACTACGCCAGACACCTTTTTTCCTGTTTTTTGCAAACTTCCACAAGCACTTTACGTGGTATCAAACATGTGAGCCACGCCTTGGCTGACATGAGAGTAAAATTTTGGCAAGGACGCTAAATGATCACGTACAAAAATCCACTCTGGCACTCTGGCGTATCACCAAGCGCAGGATACAGCTCTGTCAGATGTTCCCGTAACGGAAGGGCGACAGGGTGAGCGTGCTCAAATTCCACTCTAGTTTTCCAGAAGGCATGAAGTCTCAGGACCCAGGCTTGCAGAATGTAAATGCATCTCAACCATATGAATACCTTGTATTTTCTAACATCGTGGTTAGGACTCTTGAAGAGCATCCGCATATCTTATTCCTGGAAAAAATATCTTCACAACAGCGTATTTGGGCTTCAAAGTAAAGCCGACTTTAAGGAGCTGGGCATGAAACTTGGTCTTTGCGAGATGGCTTTCCTGCACAGTGGTGCAGTGAAGCCTATTTGAAGTTTATTGCATACCAGTAACAACAGTTCAGGGGAGGACAACTGCTCCGGACCACAAAATTAACTTTAACGACATGTACAAACATAAGGGCACAGATATGTGTGTGTCCATAAATGAACCAATCAGCTGGAAATACATTCATTCTGTCAGCATGGTCGAAAATAGTGCAATGCAGTGCCTTCAGAACAGAAAAGAACTGTCGTGACGCTACACTTTTAATGGGCGCAATGACATGCGTGACATGTTGTATGTCATTGCGTTCCTTTCAAATCATGGCTCATTACTGTCATCACCTCTTTTATTACCGATACGATTTCCGAGGTCTGAAGACCAGCTCCCGCGGTTTGGGCCGCATTGTTAAGCCAAGAACTTCATCGTTCAGTTGTACACCATCGGTTGAAGCTTCGACGGTGAAGTGATGCAGAATGTTTGTGAAGTAGACAAACACCACCATGGCGGCAATAGATTCACCAGGACAAGATCGTTTGCCTGCACAAGAATGGCAACAGATACGCCCTCTAAATGTTGTGCACTTGAAGAACACATCAAATGAGAGATCGCTTTTTCTGCTCAGTTATCTTCTGCGGACTCGCAAGTGCAAAGACTTTGCTTATTGAAGTAATGAAATATTTTTCTGGGTTTTTCGTGCGAGAGCGCATCGTGCTATCGGCGCGTAATGCAGAACCCCATATATAGTGCTCTCGAACCTCCTTCTGCATATCCTTTCTGCGTACTGTTTTGTACTAATATATAAAGATAAACCCCAACGGGCTTGCGAGGCACGCAATAGTGGCAGCACTACGCCCGATACACCACCTAAGGTTTTTTAACCTGAACCTAAATCTAAGCACACGGGTGTTAAGTCATTTGGCTCCTATTAAAATTCACCTGCCGTGGCCGGTAATCAAACCCAACCCGTGTCCTCGAAGAGATCTTGCTGTATCAGAAAAAGAAAATACTAACGACCTATAATGTTTGAGACAAAGGTACATATATATCTACTAAGCTAAGGTCTGAGAACTGGCTAACCTCCCTGTCCTTCCTCTTCATACCTCCTCCTCCTCCTCCTAAGCTACGAAAACAGTGTATTTATGCCACTTGGGAATGAACTGAGTGGAGAACAAAAAGGTGTTTCATAAAACTCCCATCACCATGTTTTTACCAGACTTGCACATAAGGCGCACTTTAATTAGGAATCGGTACATCTAGTCAAATAGAAATATCGCTAAAATTTAAGCAAGCTAGTATGTTTGTGTGGGCGAAAAGATAGCGTGCTGAAGTGTTACATAAATTTTAGCGTTGTGATTTCCATTTACGTCGGTGTTAGCGCGCCTGCGCATCAGCATCATGCGTGAATCTTATTTTCTATAGCAGGGGTCTGAAGCATGTGGCCTGCGGACTTTTTCCTAGCGGCCCTCTACGACCCGGCGTTACGTCCACAAGCCGCTAGGATCATCGCCATGTTCGGAAGTACGCTACATACTTGCGCGAGCAACTGCTCTCATTCCGGAAGGTGAACAAATCCGTTCGAGGATGAACCGCTGCGATCGACCATGTCGCCTCCGCACAAGAATTTAATCTGAGCATTTCTTCTCTCGTCGCAGCTAAGCGTCTCCAGGCATCAAGTCAGCCTGTTTAAAGCTGTAGCCGTTATTAAAGACGGTAGTCTTTCTTGGGATACTTGAACGCCGAAATTTTGGTCTGTCTGTCTTTCCATCTCTCTGTCTGTCACATGATTCAGCCACCCGGCCAAAGTTTAACCACTTCATGAACGCCCAGCCATCTTGAAGTGATGTCTGCGTTGATACTTGTAAACATTGTCGATCAAAAAGCAAATATTACTCATATCTGAGGCTCAACATCAATGCGTCAGTATTAGGTGGTGAGTTCCTTTACTAGAAAATACATAGATACGCAATTCTAAAGACCCTATTGTTTCTTAGGCTGCGCTGAAAAAGCGACGCTATGCACGAACTGCGACGCTATGCACGAAAAAGCCCTCTGCCGAAGATATGATGCTGCCGCTGGCAGTGGCCCTGGGTTCTGCACAAGCTCATATTTCCCGACGCCACTGCCAGATGGCGTCCATATCTCACGCAGCACCTCCTCCATTTTATCAATGCCAGCCAGATGCGGCCGATTCAGCATAGAGGAGGTGCTGTCTGAGGCAAGGCAAAACAGAGTAGTACGGCCGGCAGAAGACTATCGTTTTTCGACGGCATTTGCAGCGAAGCACGCAGATACGCAGTTAATTGTTTTGTGCTACACAAAGAAATAAAGTTTTACGACAATGCTATATGGTACCCGCATTATTTTCTCGCCTATTGTGATTATTCATGCTTAAGGTATTATGGTAAAACACACAGACGTGACTAGTCCTAAGCATTCTTTTCGTGAGGCACTCCATGCGGACATCATGTGCTGAAACATAACCGTGAAAGAAATACTACATTTCATGATCAGGGCCTCCAGATTTTAGTCGTGTTGAGGTCAGTGTCGTTAGGCTTCTCGAACTGTGACGTCAAATCTCCTTCAGAAATGAACCATATATAAGATACGGTAAAAGGTCTTCCTTGAAATGGCAGCACTAGCTGACATCTTGTTCAAGCCTGTTCAAACCCTGTTCCACAGCTTTTCGTTATACATTACCGGCAGAAAACGGAATAAACCACTTTGGCTTTGTCATCAAATGGCCGCTGTCGCTGAGGAAGCGTTCAGGGCGGAACACTTCCGGGTCTTTCCAGAAGGAGGGCTCGTTGAATAATGACCAGAACGAAGGGATGACGACGCTTCCACGAGGGACAACGTAGCCACCCAGTCGGATGTCGTCCGTTGTACTGCGGCCAACGCAATTGCATTAGTCGAGAACTTGATGCAGGGAACAACTTAAAGCGACAGTCACATGGAAGTACCGCAGGTCTAAGTTGTTTTAATAATATGATTGGCCTGCATAACTGCGCGGCATTAACAGTTCCGCAACACTTGGTGACCATGTATTAAGACAAGCATATTATAAGGGACATAGATAACTCGAGCATTTGCACTACGCCAAGCAGCAGCGGGTGTAACGTAACAAGTCGTGTGGGCAAGTTACAGCGCCGTAGCATCGGTGCTGTCACATTCGCATCTGCGACTGCGCCACCGTTTTAAGGCATTGGGGCGTAGAACTTAACTTAGCGCCCTCTAATTGCACGCAGAAAAAGGCATTTCTTGCTGTATTCGTGAATTATCTAAGCTCTAGCGGTGCGCCATGAAGAGCATTAGGTGAGACTAAGGGCCGGGGGTGATACGCACTGATACTTATTTTATATTACAGCGGCGGTGAGCCCACACTCTAAACGTATTAGCGCCTGTCTTTTTTTCCTTTCCTTCTTACGCTTCGTTTGTTTTTCGAACTTCTTGCTAGGACAAACTGTTTATTAAGCACGAACTCGTCCAAGAAGAAGTTATCCTGGCGTACATTCTAGTTTGGCTCATAGTGAGATTCTCTCCTTTTTTAGTGCTACTAGCATTATTTTGGCATTTCATGCGCTTTTTCCTTTGATTCAGTGTTTAGCTTTTTCATGTCAACTTGACCTACTTTGTATATAGGTATTTAGCCGAATAATTATTCTAACAGTAGACAAGTTCCATCGGGTATGTGGAACTGAGCGTGCTAGCAATCATCGACGCAGCCTCCTTACGCCAACGTTAACGTTGATTTTCGTCGATTCCCGAGCGAATATAAAAATCACGCCATATCCACGAAGTGAATGATGATGAGTGGGCGAAGCTCGATCGTTTTCATCCATGGCAGAAAGAGAATGTGTGGTATGGAACGCGCTTATACTTGTTTTGGTTCTTGTTTACCTTCCACTCTGGCTCACACCCACTGTGGGGGGATTGGCCAAGAATTGAGTGGTCTTATATAAACTGTTAAGGAAGTTTAGAATAATGGAGGTTAAAGAATAAAAACCTTATAAATTTTATATGAAATTTTGATGGTCGCTTAAATGTAAAAATAAATAAATAAAAATAATAATAATACTTTTTTATTAGTAACAGACCCATGGTCATCAGCGTCATCGTCATCGTTATCACGTGTAATGGGTACATTTCACTGTACTGGAACGCGCTTATACTTCATCGTTATCACGTGTAGTGGGTACATTCCACTATACTGCGTCATCGTCATCTTTATCACTTGCAGTGGGTACATTCCACTATACGTGGCTATCTACCTACCTACCTACCTACCTACCTACCTACCTACCTACCTACCTACCTACCTACCTACCTACCTACCTACCTACCTACCTACCTACCTACCTACCTACCTACCTACCTACCTACCTTCCTACCTACCTACTACTACTACTACTACTACTACTACTACTATACTACTATACTACTACTACTACTACTACTACTACTACTACTACTACTACTACTACTACTACTACTACAGAGGAGGGACAGACCCACACCCTTAGGAGCTTCGCCCCTAAAAAAAGCAAATTAAGTTATACAGAATTTGAATTTGGACCGATGCTCACCATCGCATAAGGGCAAGCGGGTTGACAGGTTTGCACCGCATCGTCTCCCAAGTGAATGCCTGTGCGTAGGGCATCTTCAGGCGATCACTCCATGTGATCCTCGACCCGGGTCCTTTCTGTTGGATAACGGCGTCGGTTTCGGCTCTCACGAGATTCTGCTGATGTGGATGTGCAGCAGACATCACCAACAGCCACTCGAGTGCGGTGCACATCGTGCCTGTGCCACCGCCGATGAAGGACGCTACATTGCCGACGAGCAGCTTGCCTGCGACGCAGAAGAAGCGGGAAAATGCGCTGGCGTTGTACACTGCTACAAGTTGACCGTGCTAGAAGTCTCATAAAAATTTAAGGGCACTTTGTAAATTCAAAAGTGTGTTCGGCGAAAGCCTGTGGCCATTCTACTGACTATGTCATGTCTTTCTTTTACACTCGTGCAGACGCCATCCGCGTTCCAGCGCTCATAAGGCTCATTTATCATCCCGCGTGAGGGGGGAGACGCCGCAGCTGGCACCGTGCCAGGGGGGCCGGACGAACACCGGTCACCGCGAGTATGGGACATTAAAGGCTTTCGCCTTAATACGGTCCCAGTGTCATTCTCATGTACTACATGGGTTTGTGAAAAGCACAATCACGGCACTAGACTGCTTATTCGGGCCGGTTGGTACACATCAAGGAAACGGGAAACACTGCGCGAAACACAGGACAATGACAGAGACAGACGAACGCTTGGATCGTCTCTGTCATTGGCCTGTGTTTCGCGGTGTCCCGCAATCACGGGACGATCATTTGTTGTCTGCCGTATGGTGAAGTAAGGCCTAAGGCTGCGGCAGTAACACATAAGATGTGATATCAGCAGGTTGTCGGAGCAGTGCTCTCTGAGCCATAACTGTAAAGTACAGTATTCACGTTTATACTGTTAAATACAGCCGAAACCAATGTTATAGAACACGGGTAGATGGAATTATTTATTTCCTTTTTATATCCCTTATATGTATCCTTCATATGGAAATATTTTCGAACACGGGAATGCTTTCACTTCAGTCTACGTTTACATCGAAGAAAAATAACCGTAACACGTGATATATCGAACATCGCGCCGCGCGAAACACCCCAGGTGGGCTTTCCGACTGGGCTTTTCCTCATAGAAGGGGACTTCCTCGCATGCATTTGGGAGAGGGTGCGGTTTGAATAAGAGCGAGCCACATGGAGCTCTCAGAAACTACTTCTTGTAATCACGTGCTTTCCCCCGTTATTTCTCGTCGTTGAGCTTGCATATAAACCCACATACTTAACTACAAACTGCGAAATAATACTAAATTAAAAAAAAGAGAAGCACGTACTGCCGTGAAGGCGTCTTCTGTACATCGTCGCTATGCAGTGCCGTGAAGGTAACTTGCGCACCGAAAATGCGACAATTTCATTAAAAGTTGTGCGTCACAGTATTCGATATATCAAATTTTCGTTTATTTGTGAGTTCGATATATGCGGGTTTGACTGTAAACAGCGTATAGACGCTCTTTGTTTTACTTCTACACAAGTATTTAGAGGAAGCACGCGTAACCGCTACATGAACTGCCACCTCTCGGCACGCCCAGCACAGAGACTGCAGGTTTGCATACGTCACGACTAATCACCACACAGCATGCGGTAAGGAGAAGCATGCGGCACGGATGAGAAGGATGCTTTCTCGGTTGTTTAGCCTCACTCGCAGCCATCTATCAAATACGGCTGCAGCCTTATATGGATGACAATTCTGGAATAGTGTAGTAAGTCATTCAGCATACCATATCGTAAACTATACATTGTTAATAATAACTGTTGGGGTTTTACGTGCCACGAGCACGATATGAGTATGAGAGACGCCGTATAGGGGAGGACTCTTGAAATTTCGACACACTCCTCTTCTTTAACGTGGACCTAAGCACATAGGCCGGATCAAAGGCTGATTGGTTTCCTACAGGGACTGCACGTTTTAGTTGGCTGGGCGTGATCGTGCGAGAAATGTTGACAGTGATTCACCATTTTCACCATTCACCAGCATCACTGCTCAGTACAGCACGAAAGTGACTTCGCTCGCTTTATCTGCCGCCTCTCCCGGCGCTACGTCGTAAGCTAAATGAGTTAGTTGCTAGCCTGAATTCTGTTAACATTTCAATTTTCATTTGCCAAATTCCTGTCTTTCCACTTTCGGTGAAACTTCAACAATTTTTCATGGGGAACGAATAAAGATAATTCAGAAGAGGCGTGTCTGGCTACCAATAATATCCGAGGTTTATGCTCCATACCCAGGATATGATCATGAGAGATGCCGTAGTGGAGGGCTCCAGCAATTTCGACCTTCTGGTGTTCTTAAACGAGCACTGACATCTCAGAGCACACGTGCCTCTAGCATTTCGTGTCCATCGAAATGCGACCGTCGCGGCTGGGATCGAACCCGCGACCTTGGGGTCAGCAGGCGAGCACCATAACTACTGCTGCACCACGGTGGACTGTCTCAGTACTAAGCGAACAGATTGATATGCCACTCACCCAAACCGCATATGTTTTTAATAATATGAAAAGCTTGTAAAAGTTCAGGAGCAGTAGTAGCTTCACTTCTGCCAAGAATCTTGAGCTCACGAAACCGTGGTTCACACTTCTAGGCAGTATAATGTGGGGCCAGATCCGCATTGCCTCTGTTAAAGGGGCCCTGCAACACTTTTTTAGCATGGTCAGAAAACGCTGCCAATCGGTAGTCGAGGCTCCCGAGAACACGCGAGCCAAATATTATAGCGCAGCACGTGGTCTGGAATTCACAATAAATTCTCAAAGTCAGCCAAAAATTGCTTTCTATTCTCTCGACAAATGACGCTACAAGCTCAAAAATCACTCGTCACAGCCATTGTATCAGCCATTGGCTGATTTGAGCATGGCGCGCTCGGTCGTTACGGGGGCCGCCGCGGGAGGTCGCGACTTGTTCACGCGTGCCCGCGCGATAGCACGGTAGAGCCGCGTATGCGAAGAAAAAAAAAGAGAAAAAGTGCTCAAGGTCACGAGGCGCGCGTGACGTATTTTCTTTCCCCGTGCCATCCCTCCTTGCTTAGCTTCCAGCGCTTTCGTCGGGACGAGAGAAGAGAGAATGCAATTGCAGCTTGCGACAAATGTTCGCGACTCCGCTCGTACTGGAAGGATTCTAAAAATTTTTGCGGCGGTGAATTCGTGAGGCAATAAGTTCCTTTCGTGAATCCACTCCATGGCTACTTGGAAAAGTGTTGCAGGGCCACTTTAATGATTGTGTGTTCGGGCTCCCTGCTCGGCCGTTAACGAAAAGCACGGTTCTGGGCCCTCCCACATGACAGGGGTATAATATAACATTTGTGGTTTGCTGTCCTATCCTTTCTCCGTGTTCATTCACGCTACAGTGACTTCAGTGGAATGACTGCAAAATAGGAATTGCTGTGCTGTTGCATGCAGGCGGAGAAGGTTAGTCAATTCAGAGAATATCACGTTTCCTCTTCTGAGTTCCGAAACATGTAACGAAGGGACAGCGACTGTGACTCATTGGCTGACTCATTGTGTCCGTTGCACGTAGGGAGTTGTATTCTGTAGGTGTAATCATGGTTCTGCTTTTTCCAAATTATTCTCTATTCTTTACATAGAAAAAAAGAAACATTGATAATTTTGTGTTATCATGCTTGATTCCTTTCATAATTGATGTATTAAGCAGTGTTCGTGGAAAAGTGTGCATTGTAAAGAGAGGAACACATCAGAAGACGTTTCCGGTGGGCTTCTGTTTCATCACACATGAGCATAACATTAAGATAGCTGATGGCATAACGCACAGGCATAACAATAAAATAGCCAATGTACATATCTGACATCTCCGGTTACGTCAGTCTACTACTGCCTTGATAATGGTCAACGAATATGAAAAGTTAAATAGTGCCTACGCATGCGACACTTCATATTTTCGACCAGTATAATACGAAACAATCTCACAGAATCTCCGAACAAGATCGCGCGATGTCTTACCAAATATTGCCTATAGCCTTCAAAATGTCCTCGAATTTCTCGTTCTGAATAAATAAAACCATTTCTCTCTTGTGAACTCCTCAATCTCACCAACTACGAAATGCTAAATAATGCCACTTAATATCTATTTTAGGCAAAGTCATTATTGGTTATGCGGTAAGTATTTGACGATAACAAAAAACCGGGCCTCCCTCGCCGCCTCGCTCGACCCGCGGATAGCCATCGCTACAGCAGAAGTGGAGACCATACCACCGACATATAACGCCATACTCCAGCACCATCGCCTAGTCCGCAGGGTGTACCCGCCACCTCACCCCAAGCTGACCAAGGAAGAAGCCACCGCATTCCGAAGGCTGCAGACTAATATGTACACGCACGGCATTCTGCTACATCGCATCAACCCTACGCTTCACGCATACAACTGCCCGATATGCGACGTGCCAGACACACTGGCACACCTAATAATAGAGTGTCCATGGCGCCACGAAGGTGGCAGTACCGAGCCTGCAACGACCGCACGTATCAACATCCTAGCCAAGACGTGGGAGGCCAAGATTGCCGCATGGGACCTAGACGACCAGCGAGGACTCGTCGCCAGGGCCCGGGAAGCCATTACGGCGAGAGGATTCCTGGAATGAGGGACCCTCCCACCTAGGGTGTCCCCGAGCTTACGAGCTCGGGAACACTGTTTCGGGACATAATAAACGTTTATTTCATCATCATCACTCTGTTATCTGCCCAATGACGCAGCAATGCACAGCAACTGTGTCTAAACATTCCAGAACAACCAGTAAGCCCCACTAAGAGTCCAATCCTTCTGATGAAACCTATGCATCGCTAGTTGTCGCATTTAATTTGAAGCTCGTGCTCCGCCAATCTCTCAACACTTATGGGCTATACAGCTTAATAGACTGTGCACTGTTTCCAAGGCCTTTTAGCTCCAGCGACCACTTCAAATCACAGTTCCGTAACGCGAAATATTTCTGTCCCTCAAGTACGCCGAGACAAGGCCAGGCGGTTGGAAGTAACGCGTTTATAAATTCTATTCCTTCATAATTTGGCCAGTTAAGCATGTACGCCGACGCTGTTTCCACAATAATCTCAACCTGTGCTGCTTTTTAGCGTTCGTGAAATTCGCTTTATGTAAACACAGTTTGCGTAACGCTTAGTTGCTCGCGAATTTTGCAGCAGCGTTTGTCTTAACCACCGTTGAAGGACATACTGCTTACTATGAACAGCATGAAACTCACAGACGCCACCAGGCTTTGCCGTCTGATGCGTTCTTTGCATATGCCGCACAGTGAGAGCAACATGTGTTTTCAAAGCAAAGTAAATCTATGTTCAACGTCTACATGGTAGTTGACATCTACACAGCGCGTGTTGGTTCCAACTTTTGCGCATGCGAAATTATGTGAGACAACGAGGGATACTTTCTGAAGGTTTACTCCATATGGGTGAGTAGCTACCACACTATTTCTTTTATCTTGACTGACATAAATCGTCCGTATGCTTGAACACTCACGTGTGAATGTTTTGTTTGCTTGTTGTCGATTTTTCATCTCGGAGATGAATCCATCGGCAAAGTTCCGCACTGTGCCCTCCTGGTACGACCTTTCATTATCGCTCATCATCTGCCTGCGATGAAATGAAAGCAAAAAAAAAAAAAAGCACGTAATATAGGAGGCTGATGAGTGACGCATGTTTTACCCAGCTGTTTACCCAGCTGGCATAATACTTAAAAAATTTACACCATCTTCCCAAAGGGAACCCTGATGGGATGCGAAGCAGCAGCTTTGCGCACGGGTGGCGTCACGGGTTCAACGGCGCTAACGCGGGTGCTGCGGTGAGCGCTGGAAGATTCGTTTGAAGCGATAGCTGGCGTAGGTCTTGTCGTTGCGCGTCAGGCGGCAGCTGCGGGCGCTCCGGCGAGCGCGCGGCAGGCGAGGGAGAGAGTGACGTCAGCGCGAACTGCGAGGGGAGCGTGACGTCAACGCGCAGCTGCGGCGTGACCTACTTGGCACCGCTACAACACCTGTGGCGAGAGGAGCGCGCTGCGGCGCGTTCGTCCGTACGCACGGAGGGACAGCGTTACACAGCCTAGTCAAATAGCTGCTTCGCATCTAAATAAATGGTAATGGCCATGCACGGGCTTGTCGACAGTCCAGGGTTTCGTCACATTGATGTTAACCCTTGTTGAAGAAGCTTTTTTTTTGTGCTAAGAAGAAATCATAAAAAATGTCACAATCATACATGAAAAACAAATTAACGATGAATTTTGCGGTACCCTGAAGGACCTCTTCTAAAAATTGTGTTTTACAAGGGACATCTTTTACAAAAAAGAAAAAAAAAGAAACTTGGTTACGGGTAAGTGTATGAGTGTCTAGACTTCAACACAGAGACGAAATAAAATCTAAGGTAGCAGATCAACACTTCACAGAACAAATTCAACTACAATTTGTCGGGACACATTCTGTGGCAGACAGACAAGCTGTGAATATTCGTGTAGCCATGTAACACACAAATATTTTCACACGTTTCTCGCACATTAGTTGTCAGGCGTCATGGCTAGAAGCAGAGCCAGGAAACTGAATAAATAAATAAAATATAGCGATCCTCTGTATTCATCTAGGAAAGTCCTTGAGTATGATATCAAGTGTAACGCAGGTTCTATAATGCTCTGTCAATCAGTTTAGCACATATATTGCATTATGTGGTCCTCAAAAGGTCTCCTTCAAAATATAAGCAAGTGAAGCGTGTTTATTTCAAAAACTGGATGAGAGAGAGGAAATGAAAAGAAAGTGGGGAAATATGAAAACCTGCTTCAGTTCACCGAGGAAACCTGCTTCAGTTCACCGAGGAGCCGCGACTGGGGGGCATTCTTTGTGTGTTAATTAAGTTCGGTAACTATTCCTCCATCTTAAATGTGTGTCCGTGGACATGTGGTTTATTCTACCGTGAGAAGATATTACCACTAATTACAAGCTATTTCGAACGACGTCAAACACCTCAAAAATTTTAGACTCATTTATGAAAATAAAAAGCCTGACATTGGCCTTAGACAACACTTTTAAGTTAAGCTGCCTACTACTTGCTTCCATGCGACCCAACAGAACAAATTGCACTGCTGGTATTCAGGGCGACATTTCTCAATATACTTACTCAGTGAAGCGAGTTCTTCGAGAGAATGCGTCCCGGAGTCGGCCGCATGAGCCCAGCCCAATGGAGGAAAACAGCGATCGTAGCCACGGGAAAAAATTTACGGCCAGAACCTGAGTTGAGAGCGCCACGACCAGTTGGATAACTTCGTTGAGGTATTCCCTCTGCGGATGGTCTCGCCCAAACCGTCGGCTCGCCAGCACCATAGTCAGGACATTAGACACACTGGTGGTGAGAAGGTCCAACAGTATCACGGGATCACCGTCGCGAGCATTCAAGTCGTCCAGAAGATGGGAGAGTTCCTTCTGCGCGTGAGATCACATCACGAGTTATCAAAGAAGTGATAAGTATTGTCATGAAAAAGCGGGCTAAGCAGGGGCATAGCCAGAAATTTTTATCGGGGGGCGGGGGGGTTCTACCATACTCTATGTATGTTCGTGCGTGCGTTTGTATGGGTGCGTGTACATATACGCAAGCAAAATTGAAAAAAAATTGGGAGAGGGGGGAGCCATACCACCCCTTCCCCTTGGGGCTAAGTGAAGTCAACTGGACTTCTCGAGCAGCCACCTGATGGTCGGCTTCATCGATTTGGGGGGCTGTTGAGCCGTTTCAGTTCCTCTGGTTAGTAACGTTTTTTTTATTGCCTTGATTGAGAGATATATAGAAATATCGCAGTCACTCGCCTGTGAGCATGAAATGTATTATGCTGAACGAAGGTCGAGTATGTTCTGTATACAGGGAGTTGATGAAATGTGTCCGAAAATCTCCAAAAATAAGGAAATTGAAATATTTTGATGGTGCCTTCATAATTACATTTTCTGTGGTGTAGAGCATCTTCAGATGAGTAAAGGCATCAATTGCGACATAATTAAGGAAGTTAAGTCAGAATTAGCTTTTTTAAATATTCAAGACAAGCGGTAGGGTCCAATGGGAAAATTGCAGCCTTGTCTGCGAAGAGCCTGTTACCGCCTTCAGAGATCGCAAGAGCAGCCGCTCGTAATTAGCAGCGACTGATGAAATCTTCCCAATTGCGCTGGCGAAACCGAAATCGAAATTCGCAAGGGCGCAACTGCGGAACTTTTTCGAGACGTCCAGGATGAGCCAGCGCCGTTGTGTCAACCATCCATCGTCTTCACTTCGTGGTTGTGTGAATTTCGTTTGCGATTAGGGCACGTATGGTGCGCGTCAGTGTTGCGGAGTTGCCACTCCGGAATTGGAATGACTCCGGAATCATTCCACATTTTCGCGACACCGGAATGGAATGGGATTGGAATGGGGGCAACGCTTGGAGGAATGGAATGGGAATAGAATTAAGCGCCTTTTGCACGGAATGGAATGGGAATGGAATAACGCCTTTTCCCGCAAATAGAGCAGGTTTTTGTCTACGTGCTGTTTTTCAAACTTCGAACATTAGTAAGTCAGAGCCTCGAATTTAACAGTAAAGCAGTACTTTTGAAATGGCTTGGCTGATTACAAGCGCGGCGCATTTATAAGCAACGCGCCTACTACAATTCTTTCCTTTTATAGACTTAGTTGCTCGGAAGTTTGTCTCAATTCTTCGCGTAACCGCGGCACTATGTCGTTGGTATCCGTCGTGCGGAACTACGGCGGTATACCCCCCTTCTTACGCCTTGTGATTTTTGTAGCGTTAGCTACACTGGCCTAGCCAAACCCGTTTCGCGCGGCACATCAAGAGCCGTGCTGCGCATGCGCGAGGATCAGTGATGTCACACAGCTGGCGCGCCGGAGCCGGCATCTCCCGCGCACTCCGCCGCCGCCTCCGCGCGCAACTCACCGCCGCCGGTCTGCGCATTCCAGAGGAGTGACGTCGTAGCCGGGGTAGACGCTTTGGCGCCGGCGCGCGCGCAGCTATTCGCCTTCGCTGTGCAGTCGCCGTCTGACACTGCGCTGGTGCCGCTGCGCTTCTGACTGGCGTTAGCCAGTGTGGTATAGCCATGGAGAAGGAGAGCGCAAATGCTGCTCAACGGCGCAGAAGAGCGGAGAAACGTGACTCATCGGATCCCGAAGTAGTTGCCTGGCAATTAGCAGTTGAGGGTAGGAAGAATGAACAGAATACTGTGTTGGGGCGATAGAGACGACAGCGTGTTACTTCACTGATCACCGAGCCGTCTCTGTGGCAATAGAGACGCAACCTGACGTTGAGCAAAAATATACATGTGCCACATAATACGTATACCGTGTTTGTGTGTCATTGGAGCAGCAGTAAGCATGATAATCAAGCTAATCCTAGACAATCTAGACAATCAGGAAAGCTAAGAATAATTAGCTGAACCTTTACTAACGCTACGTATATCCTGGCATAGCCGAGCTAAGCCACTGCAACATTTTTTTCCCTCGGCGGCGCCCCAGCCGCCTGCTGTCTCCCCACCCTTCACTTCTTTGTTTTTGCAAATTGGTCATGTAGGCCTGAGTACATGTTTTTTAGAAGTTAAAGGCCAGAACGCATTCTCTATGTCCACCTGGTAGGCGTGGTGTAAAAGTGTGTACGATCTGCCAATTTGTACAAGAGAAACCGAGACATAAGCTAGTGTACAGACAAATGCATGATCCTAGCAGATACTGAAGTGAGAAACAAATTATCCCTGCGCGTTGGTTACCATTAGTGCCCCCCACACGAAAGTGGCGAATACTTTATGCACAGCCTGATCTTTATCTCACGAGCAGTTTAGTACCTGACACACGTAAATAACCTTTGCGGCAAGGAAAACATTGCATACCAGCGCACAGGCGAACACAGAAAGTTGTCCTCACCCCATCCATGCTTGCGAGGCGCGCTTGACAAGCGTGAGTGCTGTCGAGCAGTGCGGCCCAGTGTTTCGCATTCGATGGAAAGGCACCAGGTGCCCGAGCGGTGCACTGTTCCAACTAATACCAGCAGATCTAGAGGGCTTTGTTCCCCTTCAGCCAAATCTTAGTTTTCCCCATATTCACGACAGCTCCAGACGCGTGGCAAAACTGCTTAGTATTCTTAAGGGGAGATGCGAGTCGAAAAACGCGTTTTTTTTTCAAAAAATACATATTTTTGTTTTTATTTGCTTTCACAAGTCTAGTTTCTCTACTTTGACGACAAAAAAAACTGCAGATTGTAATTAAAGTCGAAGTAGGTCAAAATCGCTTTTAAAGAGCACAAGGTGACTACTAAAAATCGAAGAAGTCCTGATTGTCTAGAGTCCCCTGGAAATTGTCACCTGGCTGCTTGCCATTGCATTTCACATGAGGGGTTCACTAAAGTCGCATGCTCAAAATAACCATGATTGCCAAGCTCTCATGATGGAATAAATCAACTTAAATGACAAATATTTTCCGCATAGATGAGCTTTCACTTATACCTTTATAATGCGTTTTTCTCAAGATACAATTCTGGGCAACTTCATAAGTTTTTACATCAAGTTTTTGGTACTTCTGATAGCCAGATCGGGATGAAATTTTGCTCACATATTTCTTAACATGTGCAGAGTGCAAGTATCTACTTCAAAGCTTGATATCGCCAAATATAATTATTACGAACCTCAAATAAGCAATTAGTATGGTCTGAGCATTCTAAGGCTTCTCATATTACAATTTTTCTTGTCCATTAGAATGTCTTATAGGCGCTTTCTTGATAGTTATTTTCATTCTACAGATAATGTGGAGCAATATGAGCCAATAATGGCTCAGAACGATAAACATTTACTGGCAAAACAAGAGCCTACAAAAAGAACTATATTTTACATATTGTCGTGACACAAAACAAAAACTGTAAAGCTTACTATAAAACTAATTGCATATTTGAAATCAGCATAAAATCCTCTATATACAGCAAAACTTTCACTGCCTTAGCCTACAGATTAACGCAACCTTTTTTTTCCGAATCGAATCTCCCCTTAACACTACTTTCGTCAGCATAAAAATACGCTATGTGGTCGCTTTAGCATGACCACATTTAAGCTTAAACAATATTAAAACACCACCATTCGTTCAAACATGCTGATCATGCAAATACTATAGGTAGCGGTAGAACTGCCCCTATGGTAATTAGTAGGATGGTTGTACTGCACGCGATACGTCACCAAGCTACTATCCTTCGACCTTGTTAATGTGTTTTGCGTACTTTTGCAGTTCTTAAAGCATCTGATGAGATAAACTCTATGGGACGTTCATTCTTAACTCGATAAAACTATCAAGATGTCTCTCCTACGTTGAAGGAATTACAAGAATGGAATTGAACTGCCCGGCCATTCCCTGAATGAGAATGGCCTAAGTTTTTTTCATTCCGAGGATTTGAAAGGAATGGAATTGCGGCCAGTTCTAATTCCCCGGAATGGAATGGAGGCCACCATTTCGCAACACTGGTGCGCGTACCTGAAAGAATGCAGAACTAAGACCACTGAAGTCGCCGTAGTGGACAGTAACGTCATTCTGCTCGGCCGCTAGTTGCTCTCGTCAGAGCTTCGGTTTCGGTGTCGCCGATAAATTTTCTCGTACTTCATTGCTCCGCAATATTTACCAGAACGCAATTTTTTCATAATCGCAAAATGGCAAAGGCCTCTTCGCAGGACGGACTGCTATTCTCCCATTTGACCCGACCACCTGTGTCCGCTAACTAAAAAGTTAAGTAAATAATGTCATATTATTGAGGACTTAATTCCTGTGTCTAGGCATCTTCAACCACAGGAAAAAGTACTTATGAAGGCAACGAAGAAATATTCCATTTCCCTTATTTTGATGATTTTCAGACACATTTCTTGAAACACTCTGTATGAGTGCTTACATTTTCAAGTGACCCAGTTGTTGGATGTTTTCAACAATTTTATAATGATTTTGGAGCAGAACTGCAAAAGCGAGAGAATTAAACTTTATTTTCTTTACCGGGCTGGGGTATGTAAACGAAAGATTAGGAGTTATACACGCGCACCAGCGACTCTACTTATATTTGGGTGGACAGTGTTCTGAGAGACAACGCTCGAATTTTAACGTTATCTTTAACGCACGTTTCGTTCGAAGTGCATTTGCGTATGTGCAACTCGCGGCAATTGTAATGGCTTGGTGTCTTCTATTATTATGCCATTATCAATGTCACCTGTACGTGCGCTTCCATAACAGGCCTGCCTGCCCCAAGCTTCTTGAACATCTTCAGGAAGAAACGTCGCTGTTCCTGCCAGACTGCTCCGTTAAGCGTAATCAAACCTGCATAAATGACAACAATACTGTAAAGCGAGCTTTCTACGGTAAAATAATTTAGTGAAAGGGACACTAAAAGCTGACAGCAGTTTTCGCTAGAGCGAAAGATAAACGTTTGACAGTGTCTAAAACGGCAACATCATGTCTAGTATACGTTCAGTAATCGAAAGATTGAGAGAAATGTTCGGAACTATTTCTAACGGCAAAAGTGAAATCTGGTGCTAGCCCGATGACTTAGTAGTCCCCCCACTATAATAAACCCCGGTATCATAACTACTCATAATAAACAAGATCCCTGCTGTAGGATGGCGGCAGGGTGGCGAATGTCGATGGCGAAAGGCAGGATGGCGAACGTTGCTCAACAAACGCCTTCTCGGAAGTGAACCGCTTGAAGGCGCTCACGGCATGTGGATCTTTGAAATGAGGTGGTTATTTAAAGGAAGCATTTCTATGGCAAGAACTAAGCTCTGCAACCTTTCTTGAATGGTATTTGAAAAGTCCACGCCGACTTCATATTTCCTTTTAGTGTTCCTTTACCACAACAATCACTTTAAATGAACGTCATTAACTTCTTTATATTAGCTTAGCTGCTGTTTACTGGAAGATTTACGCCGTATTTGCTCGTATATACATATACCTCAGTAATATTTCCTCGGGACATAATTACTTTTAAAACTTAAGGAGCAATACACTGGGTTAGCCTCTTTCGGCTTGCTTTCTTCAGTATTTGTAGTTTATTTGTAAGCCTAGCTTATGGACTGTCGACCAGCGCGATCGTGACGGCAGTGACAGAAATAGTCGATTCTTTAAAACTTCAAGCAACCCGTATGATATTGTTCTCTGTCGTCCTTACGACAGTATCATACAGAGGACAGTATCAATCGGGACAATATCAACTGAACGAGCAGCAGTCGGTAAATCGTAACACGCTGTTCTGAGGCGAAAGCATTGCTACACATAGAGTTGACCGTATATGAGATACAGAAAGTCCTAGCAGTCATAACAAGCTAACGGAAAAGTCGCTTGTTCCAAGGACTCATATAGCGTTGACACCTTTAGGTGAAGGTCCTGCCTAGAGCCACATCATCATTGTTCTATTTTAGCTTTTGTACGCAAATTATTTGCGTTAACGTCGTGCCTTCACTAATGATTCGCGGCCTAGATATCACAGGGTTTGCTCAGAAAGCGCTTTTTTTATTACTCTTATATTGTTTAAATACATGTACCTGATCTTCTGCAACGACAATAGTTTAGAATAACAAAGAGCTCAGTTAGTTAGTCCGCCGATGCGGTATAGCGGTTAGGGTGCTCGGCTGCTGACCCGAAGGTCGCGGGTTCGATCCCGGCCGCGGCGGTCACATTTCGATGGAGGCGAAATGGCTAGAGGCCCGTGTACTGTGCGATGTCAGTGCACGTTAAAGAACACCAGATGGTCGAAATTTCCGGAGCCCTTCACTACGGCGTCTCTCATAATCATAACGTGGTTTTGGGACGTTAAACCCCAGATATTGTTATAGCTCAGCTAGTTAGTAGATCTGATTTCTTCTGTGCCTGTCTTAACGCCCAGTCTTTTAACATGGGTAATTGTTTGTCAAGAACATTTCTGCATTTCCAGACATTAGGTGAGGTACCCATCCGACCAACTAAGTCAACGAGTGAACATTTCGTTATTGAACGATACCGGACTGTATAATGTTAACATTTACGTGCACGTTTTTGACAGAATTTATCACCAGCTATGCCGCACTTACTTTCATGGGGATTCGAACTCAGTGGAAACTCCTTAGGTCTGTATAGAAGTGCATTATGGGATAAGGCTTGCTTCACGGAGTCGTAGTCGCACAGGAACACAACGTAACGTAAACCAAGGTGGAGCCTGCATAGATGTGACAATTTCAATACGTATTCTATTAGTTTGTAGGTATGTATTAGTAAAATATGTAATGAAAATGCGCATTATTCTCATGATATGCGCTTACAGCCCCTCTGCTTGTATTTCGTAAACCATAGTATATTGGAGATGCCAGCAGTACTACCCAATCTAAACAATCTTTGGTTGCGAATCGCTGAGAATTGTGCTGTTGATGTACAGTCGAACCCACTTATAAAGATACAGTTTTTAACAATATATCGTTTATAACAATGAGAAGCTGCTGCACCGTCAACTTTAGTATCTTTTCTATGGTGAAATAACCCGCTTACAGCAATGCCCACATGCGCATTATCGGTTATAACAATGAATTCTGGCTGTTGGGTGTCCATGCCGAAAGGTAATGGAACGCGAAATCCTTGAAAAGAAAGAAGAAAACGAGAAATTCAAGCGACTGAACCTCCGCCCACAACCCCAACGTAACCCGGCGCGCCCCTTCGGATTTGCGGTATGCTTCTACCGCACAGCGCTTTAGCATTGCGGCAAAGCTTACTTTCAAACTGCATTATGGCGAGGGAGCGGCGGTGTCTTCTGTTAATGCACTTTCGGACAGGCAGTCTGACTAAAAAGCTGAGACTTGGCAGAGTTTCAGCGTCCAAAACTTCAGATGTTGTGATCCATTGGCTTTATAAGGCTTGTGGCGGTCCCATTAAAGCGTCCGAATTTTCGAGAATGCCCAAAAAACTATCCTCATCACTGATGTCTGTTGGCATATCACATCCGATCTTATAAGTTTTCTCACAACAGCTTGCCGTCCTTCTATATTGTTTTTTTTTCGTGCAACCCGTTTATTGCAATTATCAGTTAAAACAACGCAATTTTCGTGGCACTTGAGTATTGTTATGAGCGGGTTCGAGTGTATTTTGATGTTCCGAATACGCATAGCCACTTCACAGATATGTCGAGCAAAATTTTCGTGATCGTATAGGCAAGAGAAGTTCGGCCGAAAGCTACGGGATAAATTTCGAGTGAAGACAATATTATCCGGATTGTTTGCGCCGCATACTGGCCACCAATGCTCGCTAGTCATCATCTGTAACGTAACCAAACCCGCAATGCCCCTGCTGGCTCTGCACCATGAGGTGATAAATGGAATAAAAAATCTTTATCTTTGCTGGAAGAGCGGTTGGGGACTCTAAAGTAACGGGAACTATAAGCCGCTCTAAAATTTCCAACATTTGAAAAACTTTCGGTTGCCACACCATGGTGAAACAGCAGTAAAATTCATGCGTTTCTCGGTTGCTTCAATGCTGGAAAGTTCTTCTGCATCCTTCTAGTGTCTGCAACTCTTGTGCTTTTTGAAAACGCCAGTATATAAAGTGCTAAAATTACTTCGGGAATACTTCTGAAATACGGTCGTAAAACTCACCCGAATATATTGCCGTACTTTTTCCTGAGTGTGTCGACCTCCCAGTGGCCATCCTTTAGCATGAAAGGCAGGTAACCCAGGAATGGAAAACCGCGAGGGCCTGGTGGTAAGTCGCGACGCAATATTCTTTTCAGCACTTTCCAAGAATCTTGCATTACAGATGCTGCCAATCCAGCGATGAGGCTCGCGACAACGTAGACGCAAAGTGTGCCAAGCATTTCTGTGTCGTTGGTTTTAACTCACAAAGGTGCTGGTTTTTTTATGCCTCTAAGATCGACTGGTTTTACCCAGCTGACTGAAACAAAAGCGGTAGCTTTATGACACAGGTGGGTGAAAACGTGAAAACGAAGGAACGACTGGCTAACATGTACACGACCACTATCCCACATAATTAGCTTAGTGAAAAAAAATTGGCTGCGTATCTGCGTGCTTCGCTGCAAATGTCGTCGAAAGACGATAGTCGTGTGCCGGCCATACTACTATGTTTTGCCTTGCCTCAGACAGCGCCTACTCTATGTTGAATCGGCCGCACCTGGCTGGCATTGATAAAATAGAGGCGCTGCGCGAGATGTGGACGCCATCGAAATATGGACGCCATCTGTCGCGCTATCGGAAAACATCGGCTTCGGAACTCCCAGCTTATGCTGCCTAGGTGGCAGCACCATGGCGTCGTAGTGAAGTCGATGGGCAGAGGGGTTTTTTGTGCACTGCGTCTCGCTTCTTTGAGCACTGTGGATCTTTAAAATTACGTATCTGTAGATTTTGTAATAAAAGGAACACACTGTATAATGCCTAGATAATGATGTAGTGCCTCAGATATGCGTAATATTTATTTTTATTGACCACGCTGAAAGTATGATCGCATACACCAGTTCAAGTTTGGTGGCCTTTAGGCATGGAGTTAAACTTTGGCCGGGTGGCGGAATCGTGACGTGCCGACAAACAGAGAAACAGACAGACAGACCAAAATTTCTCCGTTTAAGTATCCCAAGAAAGACTATCGTCTTTAAAACATTTGCATGTGCGAAATTGTGAACCACGTAAAGCACGTGGCGCGCGAATAACTGATGATAACAACATTCATATTAGAATAAATTTATGTAGGTATCTCCACCAAGGATTCAGAGCTGGTAATCGTGAGCATCGTAGTTCAACCGTGGGAACGTGAACGAGCGCACACTTTAAGAAAGAAAAGATTTCGTCGTATTCTTTTAGCAACAGAGCCGTGCTATAGGGCTGGGCCTGACGGCAGATGAGCGTCCGCCCTGGTCACGCTCCGGTTCCCAGATACCCCCATAGATGGCGTAACTCCCTCGGTCGCGAACTAAGCGGTAGACGCACACTGAAACGGTGTAGAGGAGCTCGAGCGTGAATAGGGCTTTAACTTATCCCGCAGATTATCGGTTCCCAGACGCAGCCACAGATGGTGTAACTGCCCCGGTCGCACACGAAATGGCAGTGAAACTTGGGATCGCGGTTCGAGCGGGAATCGCATAAAATCACAGGATATTGCGAGGAAAGCACAGAAGAACCACAGCTCCACTGCTTCTGCGGATTTCACAATAGGTAGAAATGGGAAAATTTTTTTTGCGTATCATCCCTTGTCACAGAACTCTCCTTAATGATATATGCGAACTCTGGATTGGAGAGTTAGCTCTCTATGTGAGGCGCGAATCTCTAAAAGAGTGATAACCTATATCTTTACAGAACGTTATGTATGCGGCAAGTCAGCACTCACAATTTGCAAAACAGCCAATATTTTTTTTGTCTTTGAGCGCGCAGAGTGTTTCATGACAAACATGCGGCTACCTAAAAAACCGACTAAGTATAACCGTATAAGAAGTGGTGTGCTGATGTTAATTCTGAGTCAATATAGTTATTCTGTATACGTTGACGTGGTTCTACCAAAATAGCCTGAAATTACAGATGCTTCGGGCTTAGTGAATTTTGTACGTTTGTGGCGTGGGTTTTTTAGCTTCGCATGGAGGAAAATAACTATGGAGGCAGGAGCTAACATGCAAGACGGAACGCCTCCGTAAATACTAGATTGGATGAGTACAAATGCTTGTTGTCTCCATAATTACCGCATTATTTTGTTTTTGCAGCAAAAGTTGTTATGAGATCACAACAACGGCTGTTTCTGACACCGTAGTTGTCAGCCGACGCCAGTGTCCGTGACCGCTATCGCGCGAAAAAATATGTTTGATCCCTCTGATATAGGATTCGGCCTAACACACGAAAGTGAAACGTGTCTTCAGAGAAGTGGTTGAATGTTTATTGCACATTCATATATAATTTGTGTTTAGTGGCTACAGCACCCTTAGACGTTCACGCAACCGATGTTGACGCCTGGTGAAACTTCTCCATCACGACAAGCAACGACCCGCGATCGGGATACATTTTTCGGAGACACTGCATTGCACGCACCGGAGCATCGCGCAAATCACACATGAACCACAGGCGTTCTCAAACCGTGCAAGCAAAACCGAACGGGTTTTCACTAAACCGTTTTGTGAACTCACGGTCCGCTGCAGCGAAGGGTGCATCATTTATGGGTCGGCGACTGTCCTGTGGATGTGCTTGGCATGCGGTGTCGTTTTGGCGAACAGCGTCCGGCTGCTGGGTCGCTTCGGCGAAGGTACGATTATTTCGGTCCTGCTTCGGTGTGTGTATGGTAGCCATTTGGGTCGCAATGCGCTCAACTTTGGAAAAGCGAGAGGCAGTGTTCTCAGTTTCGGCCGTGAACGCGCGAAGGCCTCCTGCTCCCCCCCTGGCGTGTTTCATATGTGCTCTTTGTTGTGTTTCTTTCTCTCCTTATTCAGCAATTTGCGACGTGCATTAGTTAAACCAGTGGAACCGTACTTTCGACGTCGTTACCACCAGTTTGATGAGTCTGTGTCATCCCAATGAATACTATTGGCTATAATATTGATTATGCGAACAGAATATATGCACTGCACCACTGTTCATATTGAGGTCACCGTCCTAGACGCATTGTTATTGGTTCACATTCATACTTGCTAAGAACAGGCCAAATAAGCAGAACAATGACTTATTTTACAACCCTGTAGAAGATAGCGTACACATACACTTCTGTACATGCTGCAAAACAGCGAGCTTAGAGTCAATGGGGAGTTATAAATTTAACATGATCTCGCTCACCTAATTACAGTTATTTTAGTTATTTTATAGCCACGAGCCACATTCTGTCCCTGTAAAACTGTCTCGGGCTTGCATTAAATTTAAAATCACTCGTGATTACACCTGCGCTTTGCTAGTTTGAGCAGTTCTTGACCAAATGGGTCAAGCTGTGGTTGTTTAACTTTCATAGAAAAGCAGCTTTCACGCAAATACTGGCTGGTGTTCTTGATCAGCCATTCGTGGCGGGCTGTCCCTTATGTCGCACCATTTTTCAGTACCCCGTGGCATGTTGTTGAAATTTACTGATTGATGTAATAACGCTGAAAAGACCACTTTAATTGACCAAAGACCAAACTCATGAACACATGTTTAATGAACAAAACGTCAGTATTAGCAGCAAAGCTGTTTATTTAAGCTTGAGCTTCGTCCGGTAGGGGGGTGAAAAGAAAACTATATTCATAATTATAGCTGCTCTTCACGAGCTATGCATGGCGTTGGCAAAAACCCTTCCGGAGCGTTCTCTCTTCGCTCTCTTCATATTGTGCATACAAATAAAAAGAGAGCTGTAGAGAGAGAGAGAAAGAGAAAGAAAAAGATAGAAAGATAAGGTAACAGAGAATGATACAGCGATAGATAGAAAGGGAAAGAAAGAAAGAGAGAGAAATAGACAGAGAGACAAACAGATGGCAACAGAGAAAGAAACAGAGAGAGAAAAGGAAGAAAGAAAAAATACAGAAAGAGCGGGAAAGAAATAGAAAGATACAACGCTGAGAAGGAGATAGAAAAAACTGAGAAAATAGAAAGAAAAAGAAAAAGAGGAAGAAAGAAAGAGAACAATAAAAACAGATAAGGCCACACAGCTCCGTTGTTCTTTCAGGCTTGGCACCACTAGTTCGAAGCTGCATAGTTTTTTTTTCTTTATGACTTATATTGTAATCAAAAGAATGAAGGTGATGTTGGACAACGGAAGATACCACACAGCTGGAAAAAATTCTCAGGGTAATGTCACTCTAGGAAAATGTACTCGCAATATTTGCCAAGAAATGCGTTGACATTCCACTTACATTTGTGCTGAAGTGTGTAAAGACTGCTTTGGTTAAGGAAGAAACCTGAAGAGCGCAATATTTAAAAGCTAATGCAAACCTTGAAATTTATTCCATGTGGATGTGCGTTGTGTAACCAGCGGCCCCATTTTGAATACGATGCAGTATGCGCGCTAGCGAATAATTTTAAGAGCTCATAAGTGAAATCGTCTTTTTTGTCGAGCGCCTATTTTGGTGTGTCTGGTGCTCGACTGCTGACCCGCAGGTTGCGGGATCGAATCCCCGACGCGGCGGCCGCATTTTCAATGGAGGCAAAAATGCTTGAGGCCCGCGTACTTAGATTTAGGTGCATGTTAAAGAACACCAGATGGTCCTAAATTTCCGGAGCCCTCCACTACGGCGTCTTTCATAATCATATCGTGGTTTTGGGACGTTAAACCCCATCAATTATTATTATTATTTTGACGTGTCATGTATGTAATTATTTGCCTCCACATGTTTATCCAGGTTAGAGAGTATATCTGTTTTATGAGCCACATAGTGTCCAGAAGGACTCGCAAAAAAGAAAAAAAAAACACCCGGTATTTTCTAGTGTATAACATTTTGAAGTGCTAAGAATGGAACATACTTGTTATCGGTGCTTTCTGTATGACTTTGATAAGGATGATTTTGCAGGTTTACGCGCCAGCACCATGAAATTTATCATCATCCGTTGCTTCATGACAAATTTTTTTCAGTCACCCTTAGCCATCTTTTTGCATGCCGGTGATCGCCCTCTCAAGATCAAACGCATCACATGCCGTACTTCATCTTTTGCTAATTAATTCATTCTAAAAAAAACATCATTGATTGCAACCAGCTGCCTCGAAATACTGCCATAGAAAGCAACATTTCGAAATTTTATAAACTTTTAAAAAATGATAACCAAGTTAAGTGTTCTGCTCTGTTCTCAATAACCCATTTTATTTTGGATGTGCTTATTATTATGCTATTATGTTAATTCGCCTTCCGTTTTCAAATACCTTTTTCAATATTTTTCAATATAGGCTGCGTTATTGTGTTGCCTATTTGATTATGCTTAAACAAATCTTGTTTTGTTTGCAATTTTTCATGCTTGCTGTGTCTGTATTGCATTGTATCTTTTTTTTCCCCTACCCCCCCTATGTAGTACCCTTCCAGTGAGGGCCTTTAGGGGTGTCCTGAAGAAAGGAAGCTATAGAGAGGCGCTCCGGATTTATTTCGGCCACTTGGGGTTATTTTAAATTACCCGAAAATACAAGCACATAGGTGTTCTTTACAGTTGAACCCCTGTTATTATAATACTTTCTAACTGCAAGCAACAAAATTTACTTCAACAACACTGCGCAGTTGGTAGAGCGCTTTACTGTGAATGTACTAAAAGAAACACTAAAACGAAAAACAATTTTTCTCGTACTAGTAAATTAGTGTTCCACAATCGCCAAGCTATCCGCAAGAAGATGCTTATCAAGCGTGAAAACGCGCAAAAAGAAAATGCGAGTGGCGACGCCACCTTGAAATTCGCGCACCAATCAACGCGACGTCACAGATTTTGACGGCGTGCACTAGGACCTACGCTGTTCTTTATCGGTAAAAATGAAGCACACTGTCCTCTGAAGGGCCCAAAGACCTAACATTCCAAGTTTCAGGAAATTTTGTTGTGCCAATGTCGCCAAAATACGAGTAAAAAATGTCGCCAAAATACGAGTAAGAAACTTTGAAATCTGTGAAGGCACGCGCGGAAATTATCGCGCGAAACTTAACGATGAAAAATCAGCGTGGAAAGTTGGGCATGTTGGGCAGTGGCAAGTTGTTAAGTGGTTAGTCCACGCTTGTTTGTCTCGCTTCTTTCTTCGTGTCCTGTCCACCACCGACCAAAATGAACAATGACAAAGTTGGACCTCAATTTTCTCCTCAATTAGTAAACCCACGATGGTGAAGTTAACGTCATTAGAGTCATCAGAATATAATTAATCAATGTAAACATACTCACTGTTTCACTTTAGTGCCCCTTGAACACACTTTAAGGCAGTACGCTCGCAAAGCAAAATGTAAACTCTTACCGCTTTAAAAAACTTAGAAAAACACGATTATACCGTAGAGCTGGCCTGGAACTCACCGCATTAATGCCACTTGCGATAACAAATAACGGCCTTTCAGTTCATACGAGGAAAAGATAGGTGCTCATATTGACGCAGATGAAGGTTCTGCGAAGGTCAATCAACATGTTTCAATTTTTAGTCGTGCTTGTACCTTTTGTTCAAAACAAATTTAAAATGTACCGCACGGGCGCTTCCTCAGATCGAACAGGTGGCGTTCTGCAACCTTCATCGTGCAGCCTGGATCATGCGCTCAGCTTGATCGAATTTCCGGGCTGCTTATAACGTGGCCTTGAGAGATGTTCAAACATTATTTTACAGCAGCTTAGGCATGCACGAGCCTATTACACTGTAAACATTCGGTGCGTTGATCTAAAAAGACAAGGCTGTTTTACAGGTCTCATGTAATCTTTTAAAAAAAAACATCATCACCATGCCATTTTTTCATAGATGCAATTGTTCTAAGAGTTCAAGTATGCGGGAAACATGGAAGACTCTACAATATTTTTATGTTTTGGACGGTCATAAGTGAGCAACTTGCCCGAATTTCCGCTGACGTGAGGTTTATATTACAAATGATACGAATTTACTTCTACAATCGTAAAAATGTATCTGGTGAACTTAGATAAAATGAATGCTGGAAATCACGTCAGCTACTAGCACATTGGATAGGCTGGGAGCAGATCAGCGTAAGGAATTTCAGACTCTCGGCCGTTTTTACCATTGTCATGAAAATAGAAGCACCAGCGGCAAAATATTCGGTGGTGTGCTGATGTGCTGGCGAAACTGAGAGCTCAAAAGTCCAAATAAATATACAATGGCAGCATTTTTTTTTTGCCTTTTCGCGGATGGTTTCTTTTTTTTCTACCGTAGAATATCAAAGAGCAAAAGTCAAACATTTGCAAACACGACCTCATCTTCTTTTATCTTCTTTTATTATCTTATCTTATCTTCTTTTGATCGCCCATTCCTAGCTCATTTTTCTGTATTTATTCCGCCAGAAAAGGGAATAAAATTAACTGTTGAAAGTTACCGCTTTCTTGTGTGTGTGTGTATCCTACTTGTGTCCCGTCGATCAGTTGCGCTACAGAATCTGCAGTAGTGATGCAGAACTATCGAGGGCACTATCGATACTATCGATAGCTGGGTGACTATTGAACTATCGGATGGTAGAAAAAACTATCGATAGCGCTATCGATAGTGAGTTCGATGGTACAGTATCGATAGTATAAAATCAACCACGCGAACTCATTGAAGCATAAACTTCGTTCCTCATGTGCATGATAAATGATGGAGCAGGAGGAGAAGACCAAAGAGCGAGAAAGTTCAAATGCTCGTGTTCTTTCACCAGAATGCTTCGCTGACACATGATAAGTAAGTTGAACTAATGCAAAAGAGTTCCGCAGAACTCATTTGCATTACTTCTGTCCATGTGCTTCGAGTTGTCGATGGATTCGCCCTCACGCTGCCAATTGCTAGATTCCTGGTTAGCTCAATTGGTAGAGCGACCGCCCCGGATAGGCGTTGGTCCCGGGTTCAAACCCCGGACCAGGACGAATTTTTCGGCAACTAAGAAGCTTTTCTTTCTGAGAAATCCGTACGGATTTCCTCGTGGCTTCGTGCTACAAACGGGTGGTTGTCTATTTTCCCTTTAGTAAGTTGAACTGTTCATCCGTAGCAGAAAAAAAGCCGTTAAATATGGCGGAACTGCGTGGCTTCAAATTTATATTGCGTTTTTGGGATTTCCAAGTAAAAATATGAAGTAGTAATTTTTTGGGGTTTAACATCGTAACATAAAAAATATCATAACTAAGTTTGTTACTTGTAAGATGCAACTGATTGCTTTTGAACATGAAGTTTTTAAGAATAATTGTACTAATAGTAGTAGTAGTAATAATAATAATAATAATAATAATAATAATAATAATAATAATAATAATAATAATATTAATAATAATTGGGGCTTAACGTCCTAAAATAACCATATGATTACGAGAGACGCCTTAGAGGAGGGCTCCGGAATATAATTTCTTTTTTTGAATGGATATAATTCGCCAATTTCCCTGCGGAAATAAATTATTTCTTTCGCCAAGGTATTCCTCACAAACGAAGTGAGTATTGCTGATGGTAGGCTATCGTTAATGTTTGGGCAATATCGCCGGCCAATTATTCCACAGCACTATCGACAGTATTACGTGTAATAATGTTGCCGATGGTACTATCAATACTTCATCGATAGTAGTACTGTCGATAGTTTCCCTACACTATCGATAGTTTCAAAGAAACTATCGATGCTATCGATAGTCCATTTACCGATAGTTTTGGATGACTACTTCATTAACCATGTGGATATGCCGAATAATGTCTAGGCGGAGCGATTGAATAGTGCAGGAAGCTGGCGCAAGCGACAGTTTGGCTTAACAGGTAGGGTAAATCAATGCCAACGGGGATTATTGGCTGTTTATTTCTCCCCTGTATAAGCCATGGTTCCGAGTGACAGTTCTCGAATTCTGTGCAAAGATTCTCTTCAGGTTTAAATAATGCTTTCTTTCACAACCAGACGCGTCTTTCTCTGCACTGCAGTAAACTGAAATGAAGGATTTGTATGATTTCTTGGAGAAGGGTACCCCTTGGCTATTATGAAGGCAATAAAATTGATGAAAACAATATCACCTTGCCAATTCCTCTACTCTTAGATACACTTTCGTTTATGTAGTAGGCAGATGTAAAGTGTAACTGCGACGCATCGACAGAATTTTTTTTACAACGGAACATTTGAGCCGCTCATTAGAAGCAGACACCGATGCTCGTAAAACACACACGCACGCACGTAAGCGCGCACGCACGCACGCACGCACACACACACACACACACACACACACACACACACACACACACACACACGCACACACGCACACGCACACGCACACACACACACACACGCACACGCACGCGCACGCACGCACGCACGCAGCATAAAGGTACGGTCAGAAGAAGTTTTCTTGCTCAACCCGCAGAAATAATCGCAAATGAAAATGCACACCTTTAGCAAGCAAGACAGCTGATAATTGATTATGTAATGATGCGGCCAGTGGAGAGGTTTTTGCGGGAGTGAACTCTGACGAAGGCTGGTCCACCCCCCCGCAATGCTAATTTATACATTGTCAGGTGTGTATTGTGTGTAAGCAGGAAAGTACACCATGCTTCTGAATCAGATATATTTCTGCCTATGATTCGGCCGGGGTGACCCGAAGTACACCGGACACCTACCTTAACGTAGCAACAACAAAAAAAGCTTTCGTTTTGCACCTCCTCTCCTTCGAGGTACATATGTATATAGTCACGTGGTTGCGACGGTGACGAAACAAACGCAACCGGTAAAGATGAAACACTTTATTAGGCGAACCACTGCCCAGTAAGGGAAGCAGCACTCAAAGGTTAGCAAAAGCGGTGTACACAGACGTCGTCGTAGGTAATCTGACCCTCCAGCGGAAGGCATCGTCATTTATACGTCCGTAATCGAAACTTCGAGCGTTATCGCTGGTGCTCACGTAAGCTACCTTTTAAACTTGATTACTTGCGTCCTTTACGTAATCCTAACAAAAATTTACACCATCTCCCGCTAAAGGGAACCATGTGTAGATGTGAAGCAGCGGGCGCTAACGCTTACACTGGCGGCGGCGTTGACGCTGGCGCTCATCGCAGCGTTGCGCAGGAGAGAAAACTGGGGAGGCGCAAAGCAGGCAGTGATGGAGCGGTGTTTCCCACTGGAACATGCCAATCGCTGCTAATGGGCAATGAGAGACAGAAAACTCCGACTGGACACAGAGACCCGCAGTCCGCTTTTAGTCAACGCGCACGCTGCGAATTTTTCTTGTTCAACAACGCACAGGAGAAATCTCCCACCGGCACCACCTTGCAGGTCCAAGATCCACTGCCATATATACGGGGTGGCCAGTGAACAGTTGTGCAGCGCGAGCAGTCGGTTTTTTCAACCAAGAAACTCGCTAGCAGACGCTGCCGGCGTCGGCGTCGCGAGGCGAGAGAGGGGGGGGAGCGTAGGAGAGGGGAGAGGGGGGACGCGCATGCGCAGTGGGAGTGTGGACGCCGCGGGCAGGTATGCCTATAGGAGAGAGGGGGGAGCAGGAGAGGAGAGAGAGGGGGGGACGCGCATGCGCAGTGGGAGTGTGGACGCCGCGGGCAGCGGGATGCCTAGAGGAGAGAGGGGGGGAGCGCAAGAGGGGAGAGAGGAGGGGAGGCGCATGCGCAGTGAGGGTGTGGTTGCCGCGGGGAGGGATGCCTAGAGGAGAGAGAGGGGGGAGAGGAGGTTTTTTATTTTTATTTTTTTGAAAGGGTTTGCGCATGCGCAGTAAGGGTGGTCACGCCGGCACATCACCACCACCACCGGATTAAGCTTCGCCATAAGATGCTTCACATCTAAAAAATCGGAAACAATCGCGAAGCTTGTAGAACATTCCGGCGCCCAGCGGGGCTAACAATTTTTCTTGGGAAACATGAACTAATCAAACTAAAGAAATGAGAACATGTGGAAATATATGTTGTATGTGCATGTGTGTCAATAAATAAGCTAAGCAGCTCAAAATAAATTTATTCTGACGGCATCGTCTCAAGTAGTTCAACGCGGGGCCCGCAGAGCATAAAAGAACTGTCGCGACACTATCTTTTAATGGGCGCAGCGGCATTGCTTGACCTGTTGTAGGACATAGCGTTCTTCCTAAATTATGGCTCGATACTGTCAACACCTTTTCCTTCACCGGTACAATTTCCGAGGTTTGAAGACCAGCTCCCGCGGCTTGGGCCGCATTGTTATGCCGAGAACTTCATCGTTCAGTTGGACACCATCAGTTGAAGGCTCAACGGTGAAGTGATGCAGAATGTTTGTGAAGTAGACAAACACCACCATGTTGGCAATAGATTCACCAGGACAAGACCGCTTGCCTGCACAAGAATGGCAACAGAGACCCACATTTAATGTTGTGTACTTGGAGAACACATCAAATGAGATGTTGGTTTTTCTGCTCATTGATCGTCTATGGTCTTGTAAGTGTAGTTATATTGCTAATTAAAGTAATAAAGTAATTTTCTGGTTTTAAAGCGCGAGAGCACGTGGTGCTTTCCGCGCGTAGAGTAGGGCCCCTACAGACTAATGCTGTTGGCCCTCCCTCTTTGTATTCATTCTGCGTAGTATGTATATGAAAAACAACTTGAAAGTTGAAGGGTTTTATGAGACACGCCTTGGCAGCACCTAGGATACCCCACGATACACCACCTAAAGATTTCCTGAACATGGCCTTAAATCTAAAGTACACGGTTAGTTAAGGCGTTTGACTTCCCATATATAGAGATGCACCAGCTGCGACCGGAAATTGAAACCGTGTCCTAAAAGAGATCTTGCTGTATCAGAAGAAAATTAGTGACCGAGCATGTGTGAGACGAAGTGACAAACATTTACTAAGCTACGAGAACAGCGAACATATAGCACTTGGTAATGAATGGAGTGCATAACAAAAAGGTGCATCATAAACGCCAAACGACGTCTCCTTTTGCCAGAATTGCACATGATGTGAACTTCAATTGAGAATTGATATATCTTGTCAAATAGAAAGATGGCTAAAATTTAAGCAAGTTAGTAGAGGTTCATGTGCGCGAAATGATGGTGTGCTGAATCGTTGCTTCAATTTTCGCTCTGTGATTTGACATTGCGTCAGCATTAGTGTGCCTCCGTATGAGCAACATGATGCACTCTGAATTTCTACAGCAATTCGTTGCACATTACCGAAGGAGAACGGAATAAGCCACTTCGGCTTTGTCACCAGCTGTCCGCTGTCGCTGAGGAAGCGTTCGGGGCGGAACACTTCCGGGTCCTTCCAAAAGGACGGCTCGTTGAATAATGACCAGAACGAAGGTATGACGATGCTTCCACGTGGGACAAAGTAGCCGCCCAGCTTGATGTCATCGCTGGCACTGCGTGCAACGCAAATACATTAGGATAGAACTTTGTACCTGGAGTAACGTCACACGACAATGACATCGAAGTACCGCAGCTCAATGTTGTCGTTTCATCAATGTGATTGGCCTCGTTAACTATGCGGCGTTTGCAATTCCGCAGCTCTTCCTGGGCATGTGTTAAGGGCACAGGGAATGCTTTTCTTCAACAGCATTTTTTGTGGCTCAAAGCCAGTTTTTTCGAAAGCAAGTTATGAGTGAAAACGCACTCTAGGGCAAGCCCCTCGTATGCGCCCTGTGCTTACGGCTCATTTTTCTTCAAAAAAAAGGAAAAAAAAAACCGTTATGAACGAAAGCCGAAATGCTCATCTAGAGTCAGCTGTTTACAGGAAATTCTCAGGTAACTTCTAAAGCAGTCCGAAGACACTATGGGCCTTTATGTTCACACTTCGTCTTCCGAGCGCATCGGTTCGAAATCTTTTACCTCCTAGCTTCATTACACCTTGTGTTTGTCGTGCTTGTCGATAAGTTTAGATGCTGATAGTAAAGAAGGCCTTCAGGAAGTGTAAATTTCGCTGTAACCCACACAGTTCTCTTGTAAATGTGAATAAACGCCAGTGACGTACTGGGGCGCTGAACGCTGAACCAGCAAGCTCTGCATCGTTGAACCTCTCAGCCTCTTCAGTGTCCTTCGAGGCGCATCACGTGCAGGGTGACAACGGGTATGCTCTAATGGACATGACTATTATTTGTGATGCATTTAGACCGAATAGCGTGTACAAACTGCACGGTAGAAGTGTTGAGTTAATGGGAACTGTGTCGCAGAGTTTCTGCTGTCTTTGTTTAGGTGCAGAGTCTTAAAGATTGTGACATTGGATATTGTTCTTGCATTTAATGACTGTAGTATCACACGAGCCAAAATTTTGAAATAGTCAGGATTGAAGCCTGGCCAAACTACAGTAAATTTGCTGGAAAACGTTTACCACACTCGACGATACATTGCTGATAGGTCTGCATGACAGCTCACGAAAGGAGAAAGGACAAAACATTTCCCACTCGTACAAGGAACATACGATTGGAGAAGCAACTTTCGATTATGAGCAGCGTCCTACCTCGTACATCTAAGTGTGAGAGGTCTCTCAGTATGCCAAAGCGCTATGAGTGTCGTAGGCCTTATATATATCAGGCGTTATTTTTTCCTATTAGTCAGTATTTAGCTTCGTCATCAACTTGGCCCACATTGTGTGCAGGTATTTAGCCGAATTATTAATTGCAGATTAGACAAGTTTGATTACGTATGTGAAACTGAGCACGTGAGCAAATATCGGTGCAGCCTGCTCAGGTCAGTGTTGAGGTTGCTTTTAGTCCCTTCTTGAGTGAATATAAAAATAGCCAATCATGTCATCTTGAATGTGAACTTCGATCGGTACTCACCATCGCATAAAGGGAAAGCGGGTTGACAGGTTTGCACCGCATCGTCTCCCAAGTGAATGCCTGCGCGTAGGGCATCTTTAGGCGATCATTCCATGTAATCCTCGATCCAGGTCCTTTTCTCTTCGAATAACGGCGTCAGTCTCGGCTCTCACGAGATTCTGCTGATGTGGCTGAGCAGCGGACATGACCAACAGCCACTCCAGTGCGGTGCACATCGGTGCCTGTGCCACCACCGATGAAAGACGCCTACATGGCCGATGAGCAGTTTGCCTGCGGCATAGAAGAAGCGGGAAATGCACTGGCGTTCGACACTGTCACACTGATGCAGGTTGACGGAAAGAAGGCCTCAGAAATGCCACCTGGGGTTCATTCTCTCACACCACGCGATCTGTGAACAGCATGATTGCGGGAGAAGCATTCGTTGCCCCCCCCCCCCCCATATAGATGTAGTAAGGACTAAGACTGTGGCAGTTAACACAAAATGTGATAGCAGGAGGCTATCGAAGCCGGTGCACTATCAACCATCTCTCGCACTATCAACCACCCAACGGTGAAAAATAACGTGCTTTTTAAATTCCATTCTGTGTTTTCATTCGACACCTTCAAGATGACGTTATAGTTAAGAGCACCGGAAACGATTATGTACATCATATAAAATCTAGCTTTACCTAGCTGAACTAGTTCAAACGTTGTCTACATGATATAATGTTCATTCTATCATTCTAAAATGTACAAACGGTATGTTTTTGAAATGGGACAGCGTGTCAATGTTAGATTAAACAGGCATCTTGCGGACACGACAGAAGAAACCACTGATAGCATTGGCACAACACTTTAATGTAGCAGGGCACAACTTCGACGACCTCAAACTTTACATCCTTCAGTCAAATTTCCGCTCCCCAACAGACAGAAAAAAACACACATTCATACCTTATTAACAAGTTTAACACACTCCAGCCAGCAGGTATAAACGTTTCAAATGGGGCTCTGGAGTCCAAGCGATATGGCACATACGCAACGGAAACCGATAAGTGTTAAGTTCGTCTTCGAGTAATTTCTAACTGACCATTATTCAGTGGTGCTTTCTTCTGACAACCATAATGCAACGAAACGTGTACACCCCCCCCCTCCCTCCCACCTCCACCACCGTAACACCTTTCTTCACGGAATAAATCTTTCCTTCTGCCTCGCCCCGATTCGCCACGGTGGCTTCTCATTGTCTCCCAACTCTTCCCCCTCTTTCGCAGTTGCTCCCTTTTCCTCCTTTCGTACACTCTCCTGTTTGAATTGGAAGAAAGGGTACGAAGCATACGCACACGATCGCTAAGGAAATCAGTTGCAGCCTTGAAAAAGACAAGTCCACCCGTGGAAACGTCGGCTCCATCACACACCCCCTGTTTGCGAATTTCTCAACGCAAGCGTCCATCTTCCTCTTCCTGCCTTTAAATGTTTTAGATTTCTACCTAATCAAGCAACACTGCCCGACTTTATGCGGACATGGACTTTTTGGACACTGAGCTTGTAGCCACTACGCTACTGTTATGTGGTAGCAAATCTGTATATTACACTGTGCAGTGCACTCTACTTCAGCCGCTAAAAGTATAGTAACAACAATGACAGTTACCACTGTTTGCACAATAGCGAATGTCAAATTGTCCTTTTTTAGCCTTGCACTGATCGGCACCATCGAACTGATCGAACGACGTCCAGTTTTTCACGCATTGTGCCGTAGCGTTTGTCTTAACCGCCGTTGAAGGACACGTTGCTTATTATGAACAGCATGAAACTTACATACGCCATGAGGCTTTGTCGTGTGGTACAGTTTTTTCAATATGCTACACACTGAGAACAACAGATGTTTGCAAAAAAAAAACAAACAAACAAAACAGTAAGGCTATATTCAACGTCTACATTGTAGTTGACATCAACTGGCGCGTATTGGTTCCAATGTTTCTGCATCCGAAATTGTCAGATAACGACGCATAATTTCTGAAGACTTACTCGCAATACGTAAGTAGTTATCACTCTATTGCTTTTCTCTCGGCTGACATCAGTTTGCGGTACACTTGAATACTCACGTGTGAACGTTTCATTTCCTTCCGGTCGATTTCTCATTTTAGAGATGAATCCGTCGGCAAAGTTGCGCACTGTGCCCTCCTGGTACGACCCTTCATTATCACTCATTATCTTCCTGTGATGAAACCAAAGGAAAAAAGTATGAACGCAGCCGCTTGTGCAAGATGGCTGGGCGTTCAGCAAGTGCTTAAACTTTGGCCGGGTGGCTGAATCGGGTGACAGACAGACAGATAGAAAGACAGACAGACCAAAATTTGTGCGTTGAAGTATTCAAGGAAAGACTATCGTCTTTAAAAAAGATGTTCGGGCAGGTCCCACACATTGCGACAATTGATTTCGTGCCAAGGAATCGGCAAGTAGGGGCAGGGGCGTATGCTGAATATTTCGCTTCCACTCAAGCGTCACAATGTGGACTGACTTCTTAGGGTAATTTTAGCAGTTCTGCGCTTATCGTGGCATTGCGAGGCACGTCGACACCGCCGGCGTGTAGTTGCCATGCTCATGGTCCGACGTAGCGGGTGCACGCTACAGTGCGATGATGCGCATAAAAAAGTCACAGTTTCGCCGCAAGGGCGGAGCAATGAATGCGATAGCAAGAACTTGGGATTTCATGCGAAGAACGCCAAGCAGATCGAAATTTGGAGAGCGCTGCTCAAGCGCAAAGGACGCTCAAAAACAACAAATACCGGACGAGCGCGAACTGACAGCGTTCACAGCTCGACACTTAACGCTCTGCTCAAACACAAAGGCGCACGAAACATACGCGCAGGTATACACAGGACTAGCGCGAACTAACAAGTGTCACAGCTGTTACTTCACCGTGTTTGAACCAATGCCACCTAGAAAAAAAATTCAGGCCTGCACACTACTCCGGGCATGGCCTCTGACGTCACTCAGTTTTGACTCTCGTCTGCTGCCGAGTAGACGTGCGTATGCATGCTCCCGCCGTTCGAGAGAGCAGGATTGCTAAGCTTGAAGAAGACTGTCGTGGTGTGCTGGTGTTTCTTTTGGCGACTGCATGAAGATGAGCGTGTTTTTTTGCGTCTGTGAAGTGCTGCGTGGTGATATGTGTTTCGTTCACTGAAAGTTCGCGTAGTGTAAACCTGCAAGCTCTCCCAACGGGGCACTGCTGCGTGCCCAACTGTCGACGCTTTGTACCGGATTTCCAAGTGTTTTCATTCCCCAAAGCACGACCAGAACGTGAAATGAGAGCGTGCCGCTCGTCGGGATGACATCGATATGCGTTCTCTGCGTGATTCGAAGGTACGCTTTTGATTTTTTCTTAAAAGCACCACCTCTAATATGTTCGGTTCCTTCTGTAAAATGATGTCGTGTGGTCTTCTGACTCGTTAGCGTAAGCCTTTGCCATTAGACACATTTAGCTGAGTGTCGCTGAAGCTCAGCCCCGCAGTAACGTAGCTTCCCGGGACAGTGCTAGGAACCGCCCATATTTCACGTTTTTGACGAGCGTGTTTGCCGAGACGCGGCCCGCTTGGCTGGAAAACGACGGTGAAACGAAGTAGATGCATCTTCACGTTCCGCTCAACCGATTGCATAAGCGGAGCGAGCGCTGCCTGTTAACTTCTGCTACTCGCATCCCGAACAAATAAAAATGAAGCAATAAACGCGCTGGGCAATATATTATCAGAATAGGCGTTTTATTTCCTTCAGGGTTGGCAAACATTTCGCCATTTGCGCATAGCACCGCAGGCTTGTTGTAACACCTCTGATTACTTTGTTGAGAAAAGGGCAGGAGGGCTGGTGGGTGACGTCGTGCATCTGTAATGTACTACGTAGTATTTCTTACTGCCATTGGTCGGCGAACTCACTCAGACTCAGATTGAGCCGTGAGTCTGAGTGAGTCCGGGTGAGTAATGTTTTGGAGAGTTTGAGTCCGAGTGAGTCCGGTTGAAGGAAAATTTTCGTGAGTGTGAGTCCGAGTGAGTACAAAGCTCAAGATATATTTCTTGACTGAGTCTGAGTGAGTTCCACTTGCTTTTTTGCCGATGTATGGTCACATCTACTGGTCTTCAACATTACTAGCAGCCTTGCCTGTATTCACGTTTATACTCGCTTCTACTCTCACGTATTCTAAAGCAGTATATTTTTTAATACCATTTCAATATTTATTGATCAGAGGCTCGAATTATGTAGGGGAGTGCTTTGACCTGCCCACCCCCTTGCCAACTCTTCCAAGGAAGTTATTGATAAATATATGTTATGCTGTCATCTCTTTCAAGAAACATGACCTTACCAATTTACGAGCACTCATAACTCGTATTCGAAGGTACTATATCGAAAGGCGCCAAGAAGAGCACCGATTACTACTTGAGATATTGGCGTTATAGAGCACTGATACCATGGTCGAAAAAGATAATTCTAGGCTAACGGACTCATGAGTCGACACACTCGGACTCACTCAGACTCAGATCGAGCCGTGAGTCTGAGTCTGAGGGAAGTCGGGGTGAGTAATGTTTTGGTGAGTTTGAGTCCGAGGGAGTCCGGCTCAGAAAAATTTTGGCGAGTCTGAGTACGAGTGAGCCCTAAGCCCAAAATAAATTTCATGGGTGAGTCTGAGTGAGCTCCACAAGTTTTGCCGACCCATGCTCACCGCTGTTCCGACCTTTTTTTTTGTTATAATTAGGCGCGAGTATCGCCAGCACCTTCGCCCAATTTATTTCCTTGAAGTATGCACTACTACTATTGAGCCGCATTAGAATCTTGAGGGTAACAGCGCGAAAGACCAGGACAGTAAAAGGCACACAAACTTCGACACGTAGCGCTGACTGACAGCTGAAGTTTATTGCGGCAACGTACGTAAATAAATACAATCCACGTATCAGCCCTCGTCAATATGATCAGGAAACAGGAAAAAAGAAGAAAAGACGCAAAAAATCGATGCAAGAAGCTTTGAGCGCATGACCGCAATGTCTATCTAGATTTAGCAGCAGAAAGATACGCAATTTCCTTGTCCGAAAGTAAAATAGAGGCGGTGCTGACACATCTGTCTCTTAACATAGCAGTCTTGTGGGCCTAGATTATCTCACGTGTTAGTTGGTTCCGGTTAGTGGCTAACACGTCACATCTGCTGAATTCAGGCCTGCACCCTTCTTTTTTCCTGTTTCCTGATCATATGGACGATGGCTGATACGTGGATTGCATTTATTTACGTACGTAAAAAACACAATCCACGTATCAGGGCGCGCTGAAAAGGCCGTCGCCGGGATAGTGGCTGCGTTGGGTAGGCTGCTCCCTTGTTCGTAGGAGCAACAACGTTTGAAAGTTGGATCAAAAGCAGGTGACGTTGGGTCATACGAGCGGCACGCCACGCGTGGTGAAATTAAAATTACGCGAGACGCGGGAGATGCTGCGTCGTTGGCCGAGCTGCGTTTATGTCGCCTCGCTGGCGACCCACGCTAGTTTTCCGTTTTTTTGGGTCTCAGGACAACACGAGCGCAAGATCCCAGGAGTGGCTTGGGTACTGCGCATGCGCCATGTCCGCTCACGAGTTTCTTGGATCTTGCAGCTCCTCGGTTTCCCACATTCTAGAACTGTAGTGTTTCGCTGGAGTTGGGATGTGCACCTCCGACTTGTACTTTGACATACAGGGCGTGGTCGCCCGTGCTCGCGCGCTTATCTCTTAGGGGGGGAGGTTTGTACGTCGTGTGCTTTCACTGCAAAATTCGCGTTGAAACTATAGACAACACTATGGCAACTTCGCTCGCTGCAGCGGCGGCGTTTGCGCAAGGAGTGAGCTGCTGGCTAGAAGAGCGAAAGTAGGGGTTAGTTGAAGCAACTGTGACAGTTGTGAGTGCACGCGTCCTGTGTATACCTGTGTGTTCTTTTCATGCTTCCTGTTTTGTGTTTGAGCAGCGCGTTGCGAGTGTCGAGCTGAACAGTTGTTAGTTCAAGCTCACCCTGTGTATGTTATTTCGTGCGTTCTTAGTGCTTCACCAGCGCACTGCACGTTTCGAGCTGCTTGCCGTTGCTCGCGTGACATTACAATTTGTTGCTAACGAGGCTAGGACACTAGCGCGATCAGTTGGAGCCTAATAAAGTTCTTCGATCCATCCGTCGCCTTCGTTGTTTCACCCTTGCGGCGAAACTCTGACTCTTGTTCTTGTTTACCCGACTCTGTTGTCTTTCTTCTTCTCCTTCTTTCTCTTTCTCTCTCTATCTATATCTTGCTTCCTTTGTCATTCTTTGTACCTCCCTCTCTTTATTTCTATTTTTTTTCTCATTCTTTTTCTGATTCTTTCTTTCTCTCTGTAGGCGTTCTCTCGCCAATCCGAGTCATTACATCTCACGCCGGACAAATTGGCAAACCGTGTCCTAGGGGCGAAGCAAAAGATGAAGTAGAGGATGAAGAGGGCGCGTGCCGGCAGAGTAATTGCGTTCATGACGACGATAGTTTTTGTACACGACTAACAGAATTTCTCCGAGCATGAGCAGGTCCGTTGTTAAAAAGTAATCTGCATGCTTCGGCTAGTCGATAGTCCATGATTTCGTGGCATTCATGCAACTCTTGTTAAAGAAGCTTCAGGCCGCAAGAAGAAATCATCAAACAAATACAAAATAAAAAAATTCACGGACGTCTACAATTCTGCCTAATGCGAATTGTGAGCGCAGCTTCGTGTTAAGGCAAGGCCAACTGTGTTTGAAGTTTTGTCTTTCCGCAATATGTTGACTAGGACATAAATAATAATTTTTGTGAAGTAGGACAGCCCCCCACAACTCCATTATTCGTCTTTCTGCGGATAATCGAGGTAGCCGCTACACATCTGCAAGTTATTATGCGCTCTTTGGTTAGGCTGCATGTGGCTGATGACGATGAATTATGGCTGAGCACTTTGCTGTGGGTGGGAAGCATTAAACAACACACTCAGTGCCCAATTGGCCAATTAGCATTGCGTGATGACTGGCTGTTATTTTACTCTTCTGTTACGCTTTATTGCATAGCTTAACGCGATTCCTTGCCTGACACCTGTATAGGGGAAGAATTTCGGGCAAGTTGGTAATTCATAACTTCGGAAGGACATTCTAAAAGAAACAGGGCGTCCAAACACGGACAGAAGAAGAAAGTCAGAACACCACAAACGCCTTGTGGCGTTTGGGCGTTTGTGGTGTCCTGACTTCCTTCTTATGTCCGTGTTTGGACGCCCTGTTTCTTTTAGAATGTCCTTCCGAAGTTATGAATTACCAACTTGCCCGAAATTCTTCCCCTATACAGGTGTCAGGCAAGGAATCGCGTTAAGCTATGCAATAAAGCGTAACAGAGACAGCCAATCATCACGCAATGCTAATTGGCCAATTGGGCACTGAGTGTGTTGTTTAATGCTTCCCACCCACAGCAAAGTGCTCAGCCATAATTCATCGTCATCAGCCACATGCAGCCTAAGCAAAGAGCGCATAATAACTTGCAGATGTGTAGCGGCTACCTCGATTATCCGCAGAAAGACGAATAATGGAGTTGTGGGGAGACACCACAAACGCCTTGTGGCGTTTGTGGTGTCCTGACTTTCTTCTTCTGTCCGTGTTTGGACGCCCTGTTTCTTTTAGAATGAATACGAACCAACTAACTCAGCTCTCTATTATTCAGAAGGACTACGCAACGAATAAACAAGAACGACAAAAATAAGGACGACAAAGTTGCGCTGGGCGTGTCTTCTTTCTCGCCCGTGTTTTTTCGTTCCTGCAGTCCTTCTGAAGCTTGTATAGGGTCTGTTTGGAAACGAGTTTCGAGCACCAGCGTGGCTTTCTGGTAGAATACTCGACTGCCACGCAGAGAACCCGGGTTCAAATCTCGTTCGATCCTGGGTACTTTTCTCTCATTTTATTTTCTCATGTCTATCGGTTACGGTACCGACGGCAATGGCGACGGCGACGCCGTTTAACGCAGGAACGGGCGTCCGAGAGCAGCACTCTGAAACTTTAGAAGACGTTTGAGCTTCGCCTTCACGACTAGAACGCGATAGCACAATCGGACCCCGTTCGCATCGCTTTCTCAATGGCTGACCCGGCTTCGCATCTTTGTGGACACCTAAACCATGCCGCAACGAACAGAACGTCAGTGCATCCTGCATTGACCCTTTCAAGCAATGCCAGAATGCCTGCTGGAAGTATAGTTGAGAATTGTCCACTATGACATTATTTTTACTTTTGCTAGTTGGCGACGGTACCCACTACACATCTGTAAGGGAACACACCCACCTGTGCACCTGCTCACACTGTTAATTTTTTTGACGTCGATGGTAATTAATTATGCCTGTGTGCTTTGTAAATGCTGGGCCTTCATTCCCACCACTTGTTGCGGAGTTCACATGTTTTGACGCCAGCTGTGATTCTACGCTTCTGCCACACAATATTACAACTCAATATTACAACTGCTAATGACACCCCTCGCAGTATGTGGCATTTAAATATTGTTTTCTTCAGCAGCAATTTTATGCACGGCCGTGGCTCTGTTAGATCTCTTGCTTGCCACGTACAAGTCACGGGTTCGGTTTACAAATGAACTGGTTATTTTTATTATTTCTTATTAAATTTTCGCTCACGAACAACACTGATTCTTCGCTAACAACCAACGTAGCCGACTCCAACACATGAATTTCCGCAAAGTGAACTCTCTAACGCTATCGCGTTTATAAAAATGCGTTGTACATAAAAAAAAATCAAATCAGCGCTGCACATTGCGGAACCGTGAATATCTCGCAATGGTATTTTACAAGTGACAGTTTTTAGCAGAAAAAAAAAAGCTGTCAAAGTTTTCGCGGGTTGAAATGAAAGAAGAAAAATGTGCATGCACTGTTCATAGCTTAACGATGAGCAGCGGACGTTGGAGATATTGTTACTGCGTTAATGAATTCCAGTACCTTGCCACCCACCGGAACCTGCACTTGGCCGGCATATCCTTCAGCCGGTAGTCGGAAGATACCACCACTAACGAAAAGCTTTCGCGAATGACGTAAAACACTTCAAGCAGCTTCTAAAGGTATTTATGAAAATAAACGCATAATACATTCATCATAGACACATTTCTAAATTGAGCAGACTTTAACTTGCTTGCATGCAACTCAACACAAGAAATCTCACTGTTGGTGTTCAGGACTATAGTCCTTCTCAATATACTCACTCAGTGAAGCGAGTTCTGCGAGAGAATGCATCCCGGAGTCTGCCGCATGAGCCCAGCCCAAGGCACGAAAACATCGATCGCAGCCAGGGGAAAAAATTTACGGCCAAGACCTGAGTGGAAAGTGCCACGACCAGCTGGATAACTTCGTTGAGGTACGCCCTCTGCGGATGGTCTCGCCCAAATCGCCGGCTCGCCAGCAGCATAGTCAGGATATTAGACACACTGGTGGTGAGAAGGTCCAACGGTATTACGGGATTACCGTTGCGAGCATTCAATTCGTCCAGAAGATGGGAGAGTTCCTTCTGCGCATGGGATAACATCACGACGAATTAGGTAGTACATAAGCGAAATGTATTGACATGAAGCGGGCTGAATAAATGAAACGGAATTCTCGAGCAGACCTCCGATGGTCGACTTCATCTACTTGGTTTGTTGATGAGCCAAGCAAAAAGCTCCGAGTCTTAGAAATCTGCCCAGACTGAGCATGTTGACTAGCCCAACCCACATGCTAATATGCACTTCAACGTGGTCGAAACGGGCTAGGTCAACTTGTCCTCTGGTTACTACTCTTCGCATTCCGGCCGTATAACCGAGCCTTTTGAAGGCAAAATGAAGATCCTGAAAAACACTGAATCCGGATACAACACTGTTTTTGATAAATGCCGAAATCAGCCTTTTACGCTTTAGGAGTGCCCTCAGTACGCAGAAGTAAGAAAAAAAATTGGGGGGACGCTTAAGCTTCGCCTTTAAGAGTTCAACGCGATAGCGATATCCTGTCCCTAGTGCGTACTTCAGTCACCATGGTTTAAACCATGAGCAATTATGCGCGCGAAACCTTTTCGAAGTTACTGCGCACCCAGTACGTGGTTTTAACCCTTTGTGCGGCAGTGGGACACATACGTCCCACTTTTAAGTCTACAGGAAAAAATTTCTCCCACATCACCCGTTGCAATTAGCGCAACATTAAGTCACTCATATCTTACCTAAGTCTTCGTAATTTCGAAAAAAATTCTTTTACCACGCTTTCGAAGGGCGGATGTAGTGTTACAATAGCGTTGAATTTCGGTCATTTTTTTTTATGATCGCTTCTGAATTTTCCCCTTCTTGAGATACATAGAACCTACCAATCAAAATGCCCGATAATTTTCTCCTTTTCTGGTTTTTGAGAGAGGCAACCTTAGCTTCCAGTCGTCACGTGTTTTTGTAAATTTGCGAAATAGCTTGACCGATAAATGCATCGGAACAATCCCCTGCAAAATTATTCCGCTAATCCCGCAGCGCCATTGCGGATATTTATGCGCGGAAATACTTTTCTTGATATCATATACCTCTTGAAATGTAGGCACATGTTCAGGGATAACATCTGTACTCGACAATTTCGACAGAAAAAGCAAGGACAGCAAAATGGACAAAAAAAAGTGTTTGGTGCATGCGGTGAAGTAAGCTTTACAGGAACATACCACAGCGCTTTGAACGCTCAAGAGACGCAAGTGCAGGCGGCGTTCTCCTGCTGAAAGGAGGTCCGCACGACTTTTCTCTTCACAGCTTTAGAAGTGGGACTCTGTGCCACTTGCTTCGGCCGTTTCATCCCAAAATTCCCGTTGATGCAATCGCGAGATGGTGCCTTCATGAGGCAGTGGGACAGTGTTTTCCCACTTTTTGAAAACCCTCTCATGAGTCAGTGGGACATATATGTCCCACTTTTTTCAGTAAACTACTGGCTTGATTTTGATGAAATTTGTTTCATACTATTTCTATCTAGTTTATATCAATAAAGCACACCCAATTTTTATGTCACCATGTCAAAAATATAGGACGACCTACAAAGGGTTAATGAAGTTACTATGCACCCACTACGTGGACATAAGGGAATACGCGCAGTGAAGTGTGTGCTTATCCCGTCCCTACTGCGTACTTCAATCACTTAGTGCATACTATGTAATGGGTAGTATGGTTTAAACCAGGAGAAATTATGCGCGGGAAATGTGGGAAATGTTTTCGAACTTGCTATGCACCCACTACGTGGTGTTAAGGGAATACGCGCAGTAAGGTGTGTGCCGTTTGTAATGGGTGGCTGGCTTTAAACTATGGAATCGTTATGATAGTCAAATATTCTGATGCGCGATCGCAATTTACGCTTGTACCACGCAATATTCCTGGGATATTACATGTTATATTGCGACGCCTATATAAAGGACGCTTGCGTTTGCGAAGCATGGAAATTATTTGCACCGCATTTCCAAGCAGAGGAAGTTATTTTCACAGTATATCCAAGCAGAGGCATGGCTGCGTGGTAGAGCACCTGCTTGCCACGCAGATGACCCGGGTTCGATCCTCACTCGGACCCGAAAGTTTTTATTATTTATTTTATATGCATCTTTCTCGATTTTTCGGTCACGGACAAGATGATGATTTTTCGGTCACGGACAAGATGATGATTTTTCGCTCACAACCAACGACGCCGACGCCGGAATTTCTGCGAAACGAGCTCTTTAACGCTATCGCGTTAACATTAATGATGGCAGTGCTTTAGCAGAGTGTAGTACTGGGCTAGTTGGCGGATAGCTTAACGAAAGATCTGTGGCACAACCAGAACAAGAAAAAACGATAAGAGAAGTGATGGCATGGGACCGGAATTCTCTGCACTGAATCGCTAAGCCATAGGTTACTCGGAGATAATTCTTCAATTTGAATTCTTCAGTAGCGACGGCAGCTTTTCGTCGTAATTGTACGTATCGAACGCCAATCGGAGAACATCTAGTCTTGTATGTAGATGTTCGCCAAATTGTCACTGCCTCGGCGACTCCAACCTCAAACGTTCACATTGATACCAGCCGCACAAGCATGGCCTTGCGTTTTCGTAACAGCATCTTGCGCTGTAGACAATTACGAGGAATTGTGAGAATCATATCGCTGGAGACCTTCGTAAAAAAACTAGAACTCAGTATTGTACATCCGGTCATACGCAACTCCCTGTCATCAGCAAGATACGGAACGCACTCTGGTGTTGCGCAGCAGGTAGAAAGGTTGGTTTTACTGAGAGGCGCCGCTTTCTTATAAATGCAAAGGCGTAGTCATCTGGTATTGCTCAAATTTCGCAGGTTACCTTGAGCAGCAGCATGAAGTGCGTCGCTATAAATGCAACGCAGTTGGATGCTGTTTCGGCGTGCCTAAATACAACGAAACAGAAGGGCCCTGTGTACAGTGCGATGCAATTGCACAGTAAAGAACCCCCGGTGGTAGAAATTATCCAACGTCCTCTATTAGAGCGTCCTTCATAATCATATTGTGGTTTTTGTTTTAGCGCTGTTGTGCCTCGCACATTTACCACGTTGCCATCGCACTTCAAAAGGCTGCGGATACCGAGAATCATGGGCCCTTCGCCTTGCCCGACGCGAGTCGTCGTTCGCCCGCTCGTCTCGGCGACCGGGAGCAACATTCCGGAGTAGGGTGCGGTGGACAAACAATAGCGCTCTGCGCACCAGCAGTGTCGACTCGTTGGCGCCGTGCAGGTGCCAGCTGTATGGCCCATCCTATCCAGGGGCGTCCTGAACGAGCTGTCAATACCCCGAAAGGGTTATGCAGGTGTCTACTCGCTGACGTAGTGCCGATGTCAACTTTCTGACCTCACCTGTCTTCGTGCGTCGTCGACGAGATGCCATTTCCCCGAAATGTCCTCCTGGGGAATCTTCAACCAACCGACGTCAACTGACCTTTGGAGGCACGGGAGTGGTCCTCCTTATGCTCCTCCCAGTCCTGCAGGATTGGAGGACTCCTGGCCACGGCGTGGAGAGGAGAATGTGGGGGTGGACCCCAACCTTCGGATTTAAGGCGGCGCACCGAAGAGCGCCGAAGTGGTTCACAAGTTGTTGATGAGCTGTTCTTGTCTGGTCATTGCGATCACACGATGTAAATACTGTACATAAAGTTTTTCTCTCTTCAAGTCGTCATGATGAATGCACCGGGCACGTCACCCACTCGAGGTCCCACCGGCTACGCTACCCGAATCACGCCGGTGGTTCGCGGCGTTGGGAGCCGCGACTCCAATTTCGCAACAGCGCTCACAACGACAATAATTACAATTAGAACACTGCCAGTCGTCTAACTAAGAGTAGAGTCGTTAGTTCGCTGGAGGTGTCTTCTAATACACCCTGTGGTGGAACCTAATGCTGAATTCTAGCTTAGCCTTACACGCCACTACTGTGAAAAACCTACGATACGAAGGCACCTAGACCTATTTCAATGTCCATGAAATGCGCAAGCTCAAAAAAGAGAGAACTGAACTGTATTTTTATGACCGGGTTGGAGGTTTTTAAAGCAAAAATTTAGAGTTTTTCTTGCACAATAGCAATTCTATATTTAGGTATGCAGTGCTGTGTAAGGACACCGTGCGAATGCTCGAATCTCTGGTCATGAAACACATGTTTCATTCGAAATACATGTACAAACCTGCAACTTGCACCACTTATAATGCGATGGTGTCTTCTATAATTTTCACACAATTAATGTTACCTGTATGGGCGCCTCCATGACTGGCGTGCCTGCCCCAAGCTCCTTGAACATCTTCAGGAAGAAACGTCGCTGTTCCTGCCAGATTGGTCCATTCAGAGTAATCAAGCCTGTACAGAAAGCAACACTACAGTAAAGCGACCTTCCTTCGCTAAGATACTAAAGTGGAAAAACACTAAAGGCAGCGAAGAACTTTCGCTAGGGCGCAAGCTTGTCTAAAACATCGACAGAATACACAGTAGACATTCAGGTAATAAAAGAATTGAGGAAGTGTCCGGCACGTTTCAGTTGCCGGGTCTCAGCTTAAAACTATCTCATGGCAGGCAATTCAATTAATCAATGAAGTCGCATGAATCAGTCCTTCACCGAAGCTCCCCTTCCACCTCGACTCGTCCTCTTTTAGTAGCAAAGCTATTTAGGCTGTCGATAACTTGTCCTCCGCCATAAAACTATCATCATCATGAGCCGGCGCGTGCTCTCTTGATGAACCGGCACGCGCTACTTTCATTACCTTTATGGTGAGGGTGTTTAAAGTGTCCGTAACTTGTGCTCTGTCATGCAAAATCTCCTCAGGTGGGTATGCGCCACAGGTATTGAGCGAGCCCCACTTCCGGGTATAGCAGGTGCGAGTTTCAAACGAAAACGAGCACGTAAAAAAGATAGAGAAAGAGGTAGAAAATAGAGATAAAGATAGAAAGAGGGAGAGAGAAAGAAAGCGACGGAATGAAATAGGAGAAGGAAAATACAGAGAAGTAAAGGGAATAAAGACAAAAAGACACACGACAGAAAAACATATAGAGCGAAAGTGAGAGAGAGAAAGAAAGAAAGAGAGTGAGAGACATAGATAAAACGACGAAGCGATAAATAGATCAATAGAGAGAGACGAAGGAACGGAGGAAAGAGAACGAAATATACAAAGACGGAGAAAGAGAAAGAAATAGAAAGAGTGAGAAAGATAGAAATAGAGAGACTGAAATAGAAAGAAACAGACACAAAGAAGATAGAATACTAGAAACAGCGAGAGAGTGCAAGAAAGAAATTAAAATTAAGCAAAACAAGGAAGGCCGCCCAGCTCCCCTCTTTCTTCAGGCTCGCCACCGCTAGTGTGAAGCTGGCATAATTTTCGTTTTTTCGCTCGTGGCAAGGAGGGACATGCGCCATAGGGACCTTTAGTTCAATGGCCTGCTTAGAGCTACACTGTCATTGTTGGAGTTTATGATATGTATGCAAATTAGTTGCGTCAATGTCGTGCGGAATATTCGCAGCCTAGATGTCCAGGTGTTTGTGTAGGCTGCCCTTTATTTTAAAACGTTTCCTTATAAATATATGAGCTTCTGCAACAAGCATTTCACAGGCACCATTTCTGCATTTCCAGAGATGTTAGGGTTTTCGCCCAAATGACAATATCAACGAGTGAACATACCCTTGTTGAATGATAGCGGACTTTGTAATCAGCACAATGTATACGTTCATACTTTTTCCGTTTTGAAATTCTCGCTCTTGAGTTTAGGGAGCAGCTGTTGACCTACGACGAGATCACAAAGCACTGTTACCTAGGGCGCAGGCCATTCCCCCTGCCACACTCTAGATTAAATAGGCCTCAGGCGGTTACATTGAGACTTCTGCAGACAAGGACGGTCCCTAAGCCAGTTGTCGTGAATGTACTTAATCCGGACTGCAGGGTTTCGGTCAATTGCATTAAGTGTGGGGATTTGCTCGATTTAGGCCATATGCTCTGGCGTCGCTCTGCGTTGGCCGGTGATGGTTCACAAGGTGAAAAGTGGTGGCAGCGGATTGGCGCTTATTGTCTGGACACCTCGACACGCCTCTCTCCATGGCAATGAACGGGCTAATGCGGTAGCGCGAGAGCTTACAAACCGGGCGCCATCGGAAGAGCTGTCCAAACCAGATGACGCACCAACAGAACCACTAAACTACACTGAAACGCTACAACATTAGCGACAAAGCCGTATGTACTTCCCACCGCCACACAATCACGCAACCGAGAGGATGCTGTTGCCTGGCAGCAGCTTCAGACTAATTCATTCCCCTGCCTTTACATCCTTCACCTCTTCCACCCCACAAAATACCCCTCATACTGCGGAGCGAAGCCCACGGTGTATCACTGCACCTGGGAATGTCCACAACCACCGGGCTACCACTCTATTTCTTCACCCTCACATTCCTCTTGGGAGACTGCGCTGACCAGCTCAGAGCCGCAGTAGCAGCGGCGGCTGATCCAGCGGGCACGTGGTGTGAGCAATGGGGCCCTGAACTGGGTCCCCAACGAGGACAATCCTTTCATCATCATCATCATCATCATCATCATCCTGTCTACGCCCACTGCAGAGCAAAGGCCTCTCCCATGTTTCGCCAATCAACCCGGTCCTGTGCTTTCTGCTGCCACGTTATACGTGCAAACTTCTTAATCTCATCTACCCACCTAATTTTCTGTCGCCCCCCTCACGCGTTTGCCATCTCTTCGAATCCAGTCAGTTACCCTTAATGACCAGCGGTTATCCTGCCGACGTGCTACGTGCCCGGCCCATATCCATTTCTTCTTCTTGATTTCAACTATGATATCCTTAATCCCCCGTTTGTTCCCTGACCCACTTCCGCTCTCTTCCTGTCTCTTAAGGTTACACTTATCATTTTCCTTTCCATCGCTCACTGCGTCGTCTTCAGTTTAAGTTAAACCCTCTTTGTAAGTCTCCAGGTTTCTGCTCCGTAGGTAAGTACCGGTAAGATGCAGCTGTTGTATACCTTCCTCTTGAGGGATAGTGGTAGACTACCATTCATGTTTTGATAATGCTTGCCGAATGAGCCCCATCCCATCCTTATTCTTCTAGTTATTTCACTCTCATGGTTCGGCTCCGCGGTTACTACCTGTCCTAAGTAGACGTACTCCTTTACAACTTCCAGTGTCTCGCCACCTTATCGCAAAGCGCTGTTCTCTGCCAAGATTGTTCCACATTACTTTAGTTTTATGCATATTAATTTTCAGACCTACTCTTCTACTTTCCGTATCCAGTTCAGTAATCATAAGCTGTAATTCGTCTCCCGCGTTACTCATCAATGCAATGTCCATCAGCGAATCGCAGGTTACTGAGATACTCTCCATTAACTCTTATCCCTAACTCTTCCCAATCTAGGGCCCTGAAAACCTCCTGTAAACACGCGGTGAATAGCATTGGAGAGATCGTGTCTCCCTGCCGTACGCCCTTCTTTATTGGGATTCTGTCGCTTTCTTTATGGAGGACTAGAGTGGCTGTGGATCCGCTGTAGGTTTCTTCCATTATGTTTATATAGGCTTCGTCGATGCCCTAATTCCCCGCAGTGCCTGCATGACTGCTGATGTCTCCACCGAATCGAATGCCTTCTCGTAATCTATGAAGGCTATGTATAGGGATTGGTTGTATTCCGCGCATTTCTCTATCACCTGATTGATAGTATGAATATGGTCTGTTGTTGAGAAGCCTGTACGAAATCCTGCCTGGTCCTTTGGTTGATTGAACTCTAATGTCGTATTAATTCTGTTAGCAATTACTTTTGTAAATAGCTTGTAGACAACGGACAGTAGGCTGATGGGCCTGTAATTTTTCAGGTCCTTGACGTCCCCTTTCTTATGGATCAAGATGATGTTGGGCATTCTTCCAAGAATCTGGTATCCTCCCCGTCGAGAGACACTTCGTATACAGGGTGGCCAGTTTTTCTAACACAATCTCTCCACCGTCTTTCAACAGGTCTGATGTTACCTGATCCTCACCAGCGGCTTTGCCTCTTTGCATTCCCTTTAGGGCTTTCTTTACTTCTCCTGTCAATAACTGGTGGGATGTCAGATTCCTCTGGGCTATTATTGCTTCTTACGTTATCATCGTGACTGTCTCGGCTGCTGTACAGATCTCTGTAGAACTCTTCCGCTACCTCAACTATTCTATCCATATTGGTTGTGACCTTGCCTTCCTTGACCCTTAATGCATACATCTGATTTTTGCCTACTCACAGTTTTGTCTTCATAGCTTTCAGGCTTCTTCCGTTCTTTAGAGCATGCTAAATTCTCTCCACATTATACTTTCTTATGTCGGCTACTTTACGCCTATTGATTAACTTGGAAAGCTCCGCCAGCTCTATTTTGTCAGTTGCATTTCAGGCTTTCATGGGTTTGATGTTTCTTAATGAGGTTTTTCGTCTCTTGGGATAGCTTACCAGTGTCCTGTCTAACGACTGTACCCCCGACTTCCACTGCACACTCCTTAATGATACTAGTCAGATTATCATTCATTGCGTCAACGCTAAGGTTGGTTTCCTCGGTTAAAGCCGCGTACCTATTCTGAAGTGAAACTCTGAATTCCTGTACTTTCCCTCTCAGAGCTAGTTCATTAATCGGCTTCTTGCGTATCAGTCTCTGGCGTTCCTTCCTCAAGTCTAGGTGAATTCTAGATCTTACCATTTTGTGGTCACTGCATCGGATCTTGTTAACTACTTCCACATCCTGTACAATGCTCGGGTGGGCACACATTATGAAGTCTATTTCATTTTTAGTTTCGCCATTAGGACTCCTCCACGTCCATTCACGAGTAGCCCGTTTTCTGTAGAAGGTATTCAAGATTCCGTAAATTATTGCGTTCTGCGAATTCTACTAGTAACTCCCCTCTGGCGTTTCTAGAGCCGATGCCATATTCCCCAACTGCATGATCTCCAGCCTGCTTCTTGCCTACCTTTGCACTAAAGTCGCCCATCAGTACAGTATACTCTGTCTTTGCCTTACTCATTGCTGATTCTACGTCTTCGTAGAAGCGTTCAACCAGTTGATCATCATGGCTTGATGTAGGCGCGTAGCAGCGATGGCGTAGTGGTTAGAGCATCAGCCTCGCATGCAAGAGGTCCGTGGTTCGAATACCGGTGCCGGACAATTCCCAACCGGATTAAGAAAAAATAAAAAATTCGCGTGATGATGGAATTGTGTAAAAAGGCCTGGGATGCAGCCTAACTGGCGACCACAGTCAGCAGTGCACTTTCTTACCAGAGCAGGATTGGCCACCCTGGTGCAGTACTTGGCCACTACCTCCCACATGAATACACCAATTAACCCTCGGCCATCAGTCCCCAGCGGCTGCGAAGCAACTGACCAAGGCGGCGGTCAGACCTGCGACGCAGCGGAGGGTGCTAAGAATCTCTGGGTCCGGACAGGCCGCCATTGGAATCTGAACTTGGCTACGTTTAACGCCAGAACTTTATCTAGCGAGGTGAGTCTAGCTGTACTATTCGAGGAATTAGAGGGTGTTAAATGGGATGTAATAGGGCTCAGTGAGGTTAGGAGGACACATGAGGCTTATACAGTGCTGAAGAACGGACACGTCCTATGCTATCGTGGCTTAGCTGACAGAAGAGAACTAGGGGTGGGGTTCCTTTATTCATAAAAATATAGCTGGTAATATAGAGGAATACTATAGCATTAATGCGAGGGTGGCATGTATCGTAATTAAGTTTAATAAGAGGTACAAGATGAAGGTGGTACAGGCCTACGCGCCTACATCAAGCCATGACAATCCTTTAGGCCTGCATAAATAAAAGTTTTTCTCTCTGTCTGCTGCCGTGCCGCCGGACCAGCTCAGGGCTGTCCAGAGTGCCCCTGTGGCGACAGAGGGGTGTGGCCTCTATGCCCCGATATGGGAGTGGCCTGAATCAGTCCCGCACTGAATCCTCATAACCTCAGCAAAGTTATTCATACCATACCATATTACAGGTGTGCATGAGGTTCGGGAGGGCCGATGTCTTCTTATTTCTGGCCCGGGCCGGGCTCGTGCTACATCGTCTTTTGTTGGGCGGGCCGTGCCAGATGCAAAGCCCGAATCAAGCCCTAAATATAGGCGTTGTGCCGGAACTATTTTCCACCACGTAGCGCCATCTCTGCGGCCACCCCCACGCCCTTTCTTGGTTCTCTTTACCTTTAGCCACTTTTAAACGCAAGAAGAGAGCGTGAAGTCACACAAGATAAGCTCTGTGATTATCTGTACACGGAATAATCCTCTATCCACATCTGAAGTACTAAACTTCTGGAAGAACAAACAGCCTAAATATTCCAAGCCTACTATGCTCGTGAAAAAGATATTGGCAAATGCGGCTACCAGTACGAGCAGCGAGCGGACTTTCAGTAGGGCGGGATAGGTGACGCAGGAGTGCCTCACTTCACTGAAGCCCGAATCATTGGACAGCCTATTTTCACACGACAGCTTGTAATCGTCGCATAGAGTGACTGTCAGGTTTTGTTTGTTATGTTTCATTTTGATACGTTGAATAAAATGCCACATTATCAGAAAACGACATCTTGTCTCCGCAGCAAACCTTCATAATGTCAGGCCGGACCGGGCCGGGCCCGGGCTTTTTTTTAAATGCGAATGCATTTCATAGTCGGGCTATGTCAGGCATCCGGCGTTGTCCGGCGTTGTCCGGCGTTGGCCGGCGTTGTCCGCGGGGAGGAGGATAGGTTGAGGAGGTGTCCGCGCGCCGGCAGGTGTTATCTCTCCGCTCTCACTCTCTCTCCCATAGCAAAAGCTGCGGGCGCGCGCGCTTATCCTCGCCCCTAGCAAAGTGGAGAGGAGGAGCGCGCTCTAACGCGTGAGGGCGCTCGCACTGCGGGAGCTCAGCGGAGCTACCGCAATTAAAAAAAAAAAAAAAAAGAAAAAAAAAACAGGCGCTGCGCCGTGCTCCCGACCGGGCTGCAGAAATTAGGCGCCTTTTCCTTCTTCGAACCACAACCACCATATATAAATGGAGTGAAGCGCGCGCGAAATGCATTCGCATTTCCTCACGATTCCCTTCGGGGAGGTGGGGGGCATTTTTTTTTTGTACGTTGGGCCGGGCCGGGCGGTCTCGTAGTCCCGGGCCGGGTTCGGGCTCGAAAATTCGGCCTGTGCACAGCTCTATACCACATACCAACTGCGCCGTACTTACTTTCTTGGGGATTCGAACTGAGTGGGAACTCCTCAGGTCTGCATAGAAGTGCGTTGTGGGATAGAGCTTCCTTCACGGAGTCGTAGTCACACAGAAACACGACGTAACGTGAACCAAGGTGAAGCCTGCACAGACGTTACAGTTTCACTATGCATGCTATCAGTCAGTACGGATCTATTGGGAAAAATATACGATAAAGAGGCAGAATGTTTTCTGATGGCTTGGGTTGATTGCATACGTAATCGTATTGCGTGAATTAAAGTTTCCGCGATGTCAGCAATGCGCACCAATCTTACGAAATCTATGGTTTTTAAGCACTGGGCTTTATTATTTTGATGTCCCGAAGAAACACAGCCGCTCTACAGGTACATACAGCGAAGTTTTCAAAAATGCTGAAGGACAGGCATTTTCTGCCGAGGATTGCGAGATGAATTGAACGAACTGCCAAGACACCATCTGGCCTGTTTTTATTGCCGGCTTGCGGCGTCGACTGGCGATAGCCGGTGTCACAATTATCCACCCTTGCTGTAAGCGTGTCTACGAGAGTAAAAGTGGTCGATAGAGAAGAAAGTACTAATACATGACCAACATCAGTGCCTCGCCATAGTGTAGGAGCATTGATATTTTCCTGCTTCATGGCTGCTTCTCGCACAGAACTAGCGCGGTCATCCTTCCAGCGTTCTCCACTCATGTGGTGGAAGGCAGATGTGGAAGCTGCTCGGATTACGTTGCGGATAATATTGTGGCAAAGCTGCTAAACTTACCCGAATATATTGCCATATTTCTTCCTGAGTGTGTCGACCTCCCAATGTCCATCCTTGAACATGAAAGGCAGGTAACCCAGGAATGGAAAGCCACGAGGGCCTGGTGGTAAGTCGCGGCGCAATATTCTTTTCAGCACTTTCCACAGATCTTGCATTAGAGCTGCTGCCAACACAGCGATCACGCTTACGACAACGTAGGCGCAAATTGTGCCAAGCATTGTGTACGGCTAATTTTCACCCACAAATGGTGATGCTTCTTTTAAGCCTTTGTGATCAGCTGATGTTGTCCACCTGCCCTGAAACAAAAGCAGTTGCTTTTTGACACCGGCGGGTCAAAACGAAGTCAGGACTAGATAACATATGAACGCTATCCCGCATGGTTAGTTGGGTTTAAAACATAGACGCGTGCGAAATATTAAACCACATAAAGCACGTGACGCACGGAAAACTAGATCTAATTACATATACATAGTAACCATGGAAGGCACTTATTACAAGGTGAGAAAGGAGGAGGATACTTTATTGCAGCGCAAAGGACAGGATGGTCAGCCCCACAACGGCTCACTGCTCGCGCGTCTTTCTACCTCTTCTTCTTCTTGGATACAGCGAATATTCGCATAAATCTGCATGACGTGTCGATAGATCTATCTACCCATGTTTACTAAGCGTTGAGAGTGGGTATCGCGTGCATCACTGTCGAACCATCGGAACTTCTTTTAACGGCGCAGCTGTTCTGGTGCTGGGCCTGAGGACAGATAAACTCCTACGCATGTCCTGCCCCGGTTCCCTGATAGCCTCATAGATGGCGCAACTGCTTTGGTCATGGACGAAGTGGTAGCCACCCACTAAAATGGGGAAGCGCGGCTCCAGCATGAATAGTACCTGAAGTCGGCCCAAAAGAAAACTTGCTCCCAGGTAAAACCATAGATTACGTATCTGCCTCAGATGTGAAGGAAGCAGTAGCTGCGCAGTTAAAGAAGGAGGCGCGGCTTTTAACGCGAATCACAGAAAATCGCAGGATAAGCACAGTAGAACCACAGCTCTACTGTTTCTGCAGATCTCACACTCGGTGGAACTGGGATAAATTTTCTGATGACTCCTGAGTTGACACGTATATTAATCTCTTTAATGATACACGTTAATCCTGTCTTGGAGAGTTAACTCTATATCTGAGACGGGACTCTCCAAAAGAGTGTTAACATGTATTTTTACAAAGAGTTATGTGTGCGGTAAGTCAGCACTCACAAAATGTAACGGCCAATCCTTTTTTTGTCTTAGACCGCGCAGAATATTTCCTGACAAACAGGCAATTACGTAGAGAACCCGGCTGACATAGCCTAAACGATGTGGCGTGCTTATGTTTATTTTCAGTCTATAGAGTTGTTATGCACGCCTTGACGTTCCTTTACTAAAATATCCTGAAATTACAGATACTTTGATCTTTGTGAATTTGATACGCTTGCGATGTGGGTCTGTTAGCTTAGTATTGTGGAAACAAGGTTTGACGGCAGAAGTTAACATGCAAGATGGAGTGCCTGCATGAATAAAATAGATCGAATTAATACAAGCGGTGGTGGTCTCCATAACCACTGTATTATTTTGCTTCTATGCACTTCAGTGGCAGTTTAGTTGTGGGTCGTTGACGAAAAAGAATTCTCGTTCACCGCACAGCTAAATGAGCTGTCTTGTGATGGAACACTACTACGTCAGTGGAAATCATCAATTTCTGATGTAGTAATCATCAGTGTTTCCTCTTTTCGCAATAAAATGATGTCATTCTTGCCATGTCTTCCGCGGACCCCTCTACTCTCATTTAGTGATCCTTGACCGCTAAATTTGTGCAACTTGCTCATTGAGCGTGTGATATTTGGGTTATTTGTCTAGAGTTCTTTAAGTATCCTTGAAGTGGGAGTCATATCTTTACTTGCTTTATTTCCCTGTCCCAATTCATGTGCGCTGCTTATGACATTGCATTATGACATTATGACAATATGATAATGCATTTTATTATGACATGCACTGCTGTCAAGGTATTCAGTTAGAGGCACTTCGCATTCTTAGCTCTTTCTGGTCTTTCCGTCCGTCCTTATCACGCACCTTGAAAAATGCATTAGACAAAACTGTCAAAGCGTACTTCTAAACTTCTTGCCATCATTCCAGTAGGTCTGCGTGGTCCTTATTAGTGGTTCTGGAGCTGTTTTGTGTATATTCTTAATCATGCATTGAGATGATGTGAAATACCACTAGTCCATGATGAGGCCAACGTGTCGAACCCATTGCTATTTCCACATGGTAATAACAGTTAAAGAAGACGTAGAAATCAGCTGGGGAAAAACAGCGCAAAACCGGACGAGGACGCAGGAACCCAGTACACTGGTCAGCACTCGTCCAGTGTACTGTGTTCCTGCGTCGTCGTCCTCTTCTGCGCTGTTTTTCCCCAGCTAAGCATGTACCAACTCGCCCAAATCAAAGTATTGCTCATAGAAATCAGTTCTTTTACAACCCTGCGAAAAATGTATGCAAGAACTACGTACCTTACTACACAACGAGTATACCATAAGTGGCAGGTTATATACTCTCAAATAATGTCGTAGATCACCTAATTAGAGTTCTTTTGTGATTCTAAATTCATGAACCACTTTCTATTCTTCTAATAGTTTCTGGCGCAAAAATTTAAAATCGTTCGCTGTTATAGCATATGCTGAACTTTTTGGAGCAGTTATTACCCACTTGTGTCAGGCCGTGGTTCTTCATCTGTCATAGCAAACCAGGTTTAACGCGATAGCGCTAAAGAGTTAGTTTTGCAGAAATTCCGGCATTGCGTCATTAGATGTAAGCAAAAAATCGGCGTTGTGCATCTCAAGCGCAATTTTGAACGTTTGAACATTTGAAACACAATCAACCGAATTCAGCACTTTCCCTTATGACCCATATTGCAATCAAGCACGTATAGTAGCCTCGTACAACGAAAGAATCATGTAGCTGGAAACAAATTCTGAGCATGATGGAAATCCCGAAACAGCGGTATGGGCTATTTGCCAAAAATCGATTTAGAGTTTCCCTTATATCTCAGTTCAAGGTGTTCTTAAACAAGCAATTTGAACTGCGGAAATATTTAACAAATGATGCAACTTTTAAAATTATTTGCAGTGGATACACATCGTGGAGCCGCTGGCATTTAATATACGCTGTATTATGTGCGCCATAAAAAAGTATTTTTAAGAGCTGATCAGTGCACTATTAGTTGCCAACTAAATATTTTGAAAAAAAAAACATGTAAATATTGTCAGCTTCCTCATGGGATCAAGGTTAGCAAGTAAGTATATACTATAAGCTCATGCCATTGTAAAAACATCTTAGGATAAAAAAGCAAAACTGATATTTCCTACTCTAGAAAAGTTTGAAGTCATCAACTCGAAATGAACAAGTTATCGGCACTCATTACATAGCTTTTAGGATGATTATTACTGTGAGCTTACGTTCGAAAGCCACGGTATGATATAGGGCACGCCATGTGGCAGACTCTGGATTAATTTTGACCGCTTGATTTGGGTTAAAGTGCACGTAAATCGATATCAGATTGGTTTTCTTTTTTCCTATTTCACCGCCACCTACTACTTTCCTACTGTAGAAAAAAAAGTTCGGTTCTATGGCGGTGCGCCGGTGGAAGAAAATGGTTTAACTTGTGAATATACCAAACAGACATAAAAGCACTACATTCTAAAATAGAGACTCTAAAGCTCACCACTTTTGGAGTTTAAAAAATCACGGTAGGACCGAGGTGCTGGCACGTCATTTATATAGTGAATGTCTGTTAGAAGAATAACTGGAGGGGTTTCGGGTGATACGAGCAAGGGATAGTTTATGATGTTGAAGCACACGGCATTCCTACGAATACCATTATTTTTAAAGTCTGGGCCTTGTTATCTCTTCCGTTCAAAACAGGTTAGACATAAGCCACAAGGACGCTTCTCTAAACCAAGCAGGTGGTGTTCTGCAAACATCATGCGTAGAGCGTGGCGCATGCGCTCAGCTCTGTCAAATTTTCGTGCTGTTGATAGCCTAGCCTTGAGAGATGTTTTTTTTAGGTTTCCACGCGGACTACGCATGGGTGGGTGTGCTGCCATAAAAACATTCGATGCGTTGATATGAGAGACGTCAGTGTTAAACAGGCCATCTGCATTCTTTTGAGAAAACGTCATTCATTTTAGCGCCTTCTCTTAGGCACAATTCTTCATAGAGTGCATAAGCGAGCCACGAACACAGAAGAGACTACAACGTTTCCACGTTTTAGACGATCATAAGTGAGCAACTTGCACGAATTTCTGCTGATGTGAGGTGTATACTTTAAACAGTAAGAATATGCTTCATTTCATCGTAAAGACGTATATAATGTTCCTGTGTAAAATGAGGAAAGTTGGCAATCACGTCAGCTGCTAGCACATTGGATTCGTTCACTGCAAATCAGCATTACGATTTCAGACTCTCGGTACACCTTACAAATCACTCCGAGGTTTTAAGGCACCAGCGATGGCACTTGATATCGCGTACTGATGTGGTGGCAAAACTGATGGCTCAGTATCAAATATTTATTGACACCGTTTACTGGTCTTCTCGTTGATGGTTGCCCCGCCTACCGTCGAATATCAAACAACAAAGGTGAAACGTTTCTGCAACACGGGTGAAACCTCGTAGAAGCATGGTGCCACGCTTGCTCGTAAACACATGGGTCCCGACGGGCTCATACATGGTTTTGTGCCAGAAAACTAAGCTCGAGTTTCTGTGTTCCTTTCGTTACACACATCGATGCTAAGTCGACGCTGCCCACTTTAATAACGATAATATCTGGGTTTAACTCCCCAAAACCACGATATGATTATGAGGAACACCGTAGTGGAGGGTTCCGGAAATTTGACCCTTCTATTGTTCTTTAAAGGGGCCCTGCAACACTTTTCCAGATAGCCATGGAATGGATTCACTAAAGGAGCTTATTGCCTCACGAATTCATTGCCGCAAAAATTTTTGGAATCCGTCCAGTACGAGTGGAGTTGCAAAGATTTCTCGCACGCTGCAATTGCATTCTCTCGTCTCTCGTCCCGTCGAAAGCGCTGGAAGCTAAGCAGGGAGAGATGGCACGGGGAAAGAAAATACGTCACCCGCGCCTGGTGATCTTGAGCGCTTTTTCTCTTTCTTTTTTTGTTCGAATACGCGAATTTTCATTGCGATCGCGCGCGCAAGCGTGGACAAGTCGCGGCCTCCCGCGGCGGCCTCTGTAACTACCGAGCGCGCCATGCTCAAATCAGCCAATGACTGATACAAAAAAATCTGTCGTCGGTGACGAGTGATTTTTGGGGACGCAACGTCATTTGTCGAGAGAAGAGAAAGCAATTTCTGGCTGACTTTGAGAATTTATTGTGAATTCCACGCCGCGTGCTGCGCTATAATATTTGGCTCGCGTGTTCTCGAGAGCCTGGACTACCCATCGGCAGCGTTTTCTGAGCATGCTCAAAAAGTGTTGCAGGGCCCCTTTAACTACGCAGCCCATTTTCCAGATGTTTTCATAGCGAGTAAATTTTCTTAATAGGGTCATAACAAAAAACTTCACGCAATTACTTCATTGATGCATGACTACTTGATAAGAACACTACGCCTTCAATCTCCTGCAATGAGGAATATAGCTAATTATACGTCTCTTAAAAGGAAACTAACATTAGTGTATTCTATTAGGAGTACCTCTCCAGACTACTTAGATAGCTATCTTCCGGCTGTGGTGGCTTTTGCTACCGTTTCGAACTGCAACGCCACGGATGGAAAAACTGTGTTTCCGGCACTAGCATCATCTCTCAAGCTACGGAAAGTTGACGGCGACACCGCCCCTCCTATCCATTGGCATTGCTGATACCGTCCACTGTATTCCGGCTGTGGTGGCTTTTGCTACCGTTTCGAACTGCAACGCCACGGATGGAAAAGCTGTGTTTCCGGCACTAGCATCATCTCTCAAGCTACGGAAAGTTGACGGCGACACCGCCCCTCCTGTCCATTGGCATTGCTGATACCGTCCACTGTATTCCGGCTGTGGTGGCTTTTGCTACCGTTTCGAACTGCAACGCCACGGATGGAAAAGCTGTGTTTCCGGCACTAGCATCATCTCTCAAGCTACGGAAAGTTGACGGCGACACCGCCCCTCCTGTCCATTGGCATTGCTGATACCGTCCACTGTATTCCGGCTGTGGTGGCTTTTGCTACCGTTTCGAACTGCAACGCCACGGATGGAAAAGCTGTGTTTCCGGCACTAGCATCATCTCTCAAGCTACGGAAAGTTGACGGCGACACCGCCCCTCTTGTCCATTGGCATTGCTGATACCGTCCACTGTATTCCGGCTGTGGTGGCTTTTGCTACCGTTTCGAACTGCAACGCCACGGATGGAAAAGCTGTGTTTCCGGCACTAGCATCATCTCTCAAGCTACGGAAAGTTGACGGCGACACCGCCCCTCCTGTCCATTGGTTCGTCACCTGTGCGGACAGTACAAAAGCACCGAGCGCACCGTCTGCTCCTTTCACTTGGCAGCAAGGGCCGCAGCAGGCTTCACGTGTGCTCACAGGCTCTGCGCATCTTTTACGCAGGTTGGAAATCAGTCCATTTTCTTTACTTTCACTGCTCTTGCCGCTGCTGTCACTGCTGCCATTCGTATCATTTTGTATTTTTGGTATAGCTGTTTGTTTAGAGGATGTCGAAAGAGATCAGGGCACTTTTTGATGAGCTGAAGCGTGAGCTTAAGTCGGAGTTCAAAGATTTTAAAGAAACAATCGAGCGAGACTTTCGCAGGGAACTAAGGGACATTAAAACCTTTTTGGCTACGGCAAACAAGGAATATGAAGAAATTAAGGAGGAAAAGTCAATCCCTGAGAGCCTCGAATGCTGAACTAAAGGCGCAGTGCTCTGATCTCGCACGGACAGGTAAATGACCATGAGAACAGAATACTTCGGGCTGAACAGTACTCCCGGAGGACAAATGTCGAAATTAAAGGCATTCCGTACGAATCCTCCGAAGACCTAGTTGAACTGGTCATAAAAATTGGGAAAAAGGTGGGCGTACCACTTGTTGCGACTGATATCGGACGAGCACACAGAGTTCCAACGGCACACAACCCAAGCCAAAGAAATGTGGTCGTGCAGTTCGAGCAGAGACAAAGCCGGGATAACTTCTTGATGAAGGCGCGCGCAGCAAGCCTGAAGTGTTCTGATCTCGGCATTGACTCTCGGTCAGCTGTATTTGTAAATGAACATCTGTGCCCAGAGCTGAAACGACTTCTTGGTCAGGCTACGGCGCGCAAGCGCGAGACTGGTTGGAAATATGTCTGGGTTCGCGATGGAAAAATCTTTGCCCGGCAGACTGATAATGCACCCAAGATCAAAATTGAAAACAGTGATGACGTAAACAAAATGCACAGTTCGTCGTGAAAGCGGTGCAGTGAAAGAGGCGGTTTGTGTTGTGGGCACAGATATTACGGCGCCACTGTAAACGAGAATTTCAGTTTGTTTCATGCTTATTTTTTGTTGCAAAGTGGGTCAAATACCGCGTATGCTTATGATTTTGCGTTTATGTTTGTTCATGAAATATTTGTTTTACGATATCACGACAAAATGTCGGCGTGTAAGTGGTTTTTTGAGGGAATACATTTGACTCACTCTTATTGTCTTAGGATGCACCAGTGCTCATGGAAAATTTGTTTGATAAGGATAGTTGTTGCTAATCTTGTGTTTAACTTGTCATTCAAACGCATGGTTTATATCGCAATGAACCCAGACTTTATAATGCACAATTTCCTGTTGCCAAGTCAGCATCTGAAATGACCACTGCTACCGTTAGTCCGTCAGAATTAAGGCATAATACGGTCGAGAAATGCGACTCCCCTCTTACTTTTATTCATCTTAACATGCAGTCAGCACGAGGCAAACAGGATGAACTCAGTATATTTCTCAGTGATTTCGGTTTCTCGTTTTCTGTTATTATGTTGACAGAAACGTGGTTCTCGGCTGATGATGACATGCACCTAGAAGGTTATAAGGCGGTTTTCTTGAACAGAACCCTTAGAAGAGGTGGAGGCGTGTGTATGTTTATTAAACAAGGTATTAATTATGAACTGATTGATGACCTATTTTTATGTAACGTCAGATATTGAAGTAGTATGTTTGAAATGTGGACAGTTTCTTTTCGCTGTGGTATACCGTCCACCTGATGGAAATTTAAGCGAGTTTTTCGAGCAGCTCAACGCCATATTCTCTTATGCTAATATGCATCAGTATAAATTAGTTCTAGGTGGCGACCTAAACATTGACATGCTTTCAAGTACATCAAAACAGGTGGAATTTAGTATGCTTCTTGATTTCGTATTTGGTTGTCAAATGTGATACTGCAACCAACTCGCATTTCAGCAACTAGCGCTACGTTATTGGACCTTTTTATTACAAACTTACCACGTGAAAGCTTGTTTTCTGGGACAACAAATATTACACTTAGTGATCATTTGCCGATATATTTAGTTATTGATAAGTGTCGTATTGAATCAAACCCAAACTACAAATTTCGGTGCCAGAATATAAATGAAAACTCTCTTTCGCAGTTTGAAATAAAGAAAGGAAATAACAACCTTATCTCCATAGCATGCTTAGAGCGCAACACCTCGTCTCGACCTACTAGACAGAGCGATTATTGGAAGGTTCCTCGATGCCGAACAAACTACGGTCTCCAAATGCTGAAACATTCACTCCCACACATACTAAATAAATTCAGTTTTTCATTGCAGCGATTGCGCCTTCTTTCGCGACAGGACATGTCCAGTCTATTTTCAGTTACATGACGCGAGAAAAAAAAAAAAAACAGGGAAAAAGGAGATTTTTTTTTGCATTTTTTTTGTATTTTGCTTATTCCTACATTTTGTATTTCTTTAAAGAGTGCAATCTTATCTACATGTATGAAATATTTCTTATTGTGCCACTTTCAACTATGTATTTATGTCTGTTTACTGTTTAGTTGACCTCATGAATGCTGTCACTTTTCTGCCTTGTTTTGTTGGGATGTGGGGCTAGTCAAGCTGCGTTTGTATCGCAGCTTTTTTCCCGCATTCCACACCACACATTGTATCTCTGTTGTGACTTCTCAATGTGTAACTCTGTGGTGAAATAAACTTCAACTTCAACCTTCGGAGTAGGCACGCAATGCAGTCTAGTTTGTATTTGCTAGACGCGGTACATCTTACCATTACTCATTATAAATCATCTCTTCAAGTAGCGCACCATTAAGGGGAGAATCACACTGCATTTTGCTCGCTGTATTTGAACTTTGTTATCTGCTTGGCACACAGATAGTTCTCGAGGTTCTCGTTGCCCTTTTTTTTAAATCGTAAAAGCATTCAACGCGTTAAAGCGCTTGCATTTAATAAATCATTCCTTCCCATGGCCACTACAAAAAAAAAAAAAAAAAAAACTTGAGTTTTCGGGAACGTGACGTTCTTTAACGTGATTGTGATCAATTCAGAGAACTTTCGGCATGAATTATTATTTGACCATTTACACTAATCACATATCCATCTTCATAAGGATAAATATTGACTGTAATAGTGAATTCAATTCTGGGGCTTATTTGCTACAAGAACGATGTGATCATTAGGCAATGTACAGCCAGCTTGGCAGGTTAGCTCTGGCGCTAGAGTTTGGACAGTCCTGCATTGTTTGTGACAGGCTGTGGTTCGACTCTACATTGTCTACGGCCAGGAACGACCTAGCATCAGCCAAGAAGGACACGTTGAGCCCCTAAGAACAACCAGTTCTTAAGCTTTATACGGCTGGTGTAAACTTCTGCCCTTTTTATCTATCTTTCGCGGTATGTAATTATCCTTCCCACAAAGTTTGCCAACACTCTTCGGACTTCGGCCGCAATGTTGACAGAGTTCATGTTTCTTCTTTCTTCACTTTGTGTCGTCTTTGAACATCGCCAATTGAAGATGTTAGCTTAGTGGCTAAGGTCCAAGCGCTTGATGACCTGCCACGTAAGTAGGCCTATATGCATCTTCAAGAGATGCACATGGACGGATATGCGGCATACGGAAATGCACAAGATCAAAAATAGGCAAGGGTCTCCTACAGCAATTGAAATAAACCGCATAATCAATAAAACAAAAAAAGGACAGAAACAGCATTATTAACAGCCATGCAAGACACTTTCATGGGTAATAAAAATTAATAACACATTAAGACAACTTGGATTACTGAAAGTGTAGAATTGTAGCTACAGAATCCAGTGTTTCGCAACGAGATGCCGAGTTGGGCTATTTGGTAGCCCGTTAATGTTTAAAGTTAGTTTGAAGCGCGCTTAAAACGCGCAGAGAAGAAAATGTACAGGACAGCGCTTACACTCCCAACTAGTCAGGAGAAACATACAAAGTAGATACAGGAAGGAAAGAAAGAAGAGGAGGGAAAGGAAAGGCAGGGAAAATTCGCTCATGTGTAACATGGCAGGAAGCATCAACAATCGCATTCGTGTTTGGATTGCAACAATTTTAGATGCGAAGCATCTTATGCTCGGGGCTCTGTCCGTCCCTCCCGCGTCCCCCGTCCCCCGTCCCGCGTCCGGCCACTTTCATGAAGTAGGGAAGCACCCATTACGCGAACCAGGACACAGTAGTAATATGAAGGCCGTCAACCACTACTAGTCATCAGAATCATGGCCGAAAGCACAGAGAGGCTGCTTAGCAATGGCTAGGCAGGTGGTGTCTGTCGCCCAGGTTGACCGCATTCCTTGATCTTGCTTGCATGTGTTTGGAGGGGCTTAGTCCGTCCCTCCTTCCCGCGTCCCACACCACCACAGCGCATGCGCGTCCCCTCCCCCCCTCTCTCTCTTACGCTCACCCCCTTTGTCTCCTCTAGGAATCCTCTACTCTACGGAGCGGCCCCCCGCGTCCCACACCCCCTACAGCGCCTGCGCGTACCCTCCCCTATCCTCTCCTACTCTCACCCCCCATTCTCTACTCTAGAGAGAACGTCGAACGTTACCTAGAGAAGGCAATGACACAGACATACAGCCACACGCCCTTCGTGCTTGCGGGGACTTCAACGTGGATATTGTCACGTGGTCGTGACGTCGACCAAGGCAACAGTCGGCGAGTTAAAGAAGAAACTCTTTATTTTGGCCGAACTTGTGGCCGGGCAACTGAAGGTCAGACTACAGTAATACACGCTGGCACTGAGTGCGGCGAACAGAGCGTCGGCCGTCGATAATCCTGAACATCGTTGGAGCGCGCCGGCTTTTATGCATCACGCGTCGAACATTCTAGCCTTATCACTGGTCATCGCGCACGCTCTGGAATAATCTCGAGTGGTCGCGTCTTCCGCGCAATCTTAACAAAACGATCTACAATAATCGCGAAGGTTCTAGAACAATAAGGCGCGGCTTGAGCTGAGCTTTGCTGACGGTCTTTGTGGGCGAAAACCGAATACAACAAAAGTGAAAATAAGAATAGCGCGTGGCAATGCCCCCCCTCTGAAAAGGCATCGTCCCGATGCTTAAAACAGAACACGGGGGAAAATGCATGCAACAATAAATCACAACAATAAAGAAAGAAAGTACAATAGTTAAGCAATAAGTGCAGTCCTCAGGTTTGCTAACGCGCGTAATACGGCTTGAGGCGCACGACATGGACAACTTCAGGTCGCGCACGGCGCCGTTGAGAGTTCGTTATGCCGTCCGGGACGACCTCGTAGTCCAGAGCACCGAGACGTCGAAGCACCTTGTAGGGCCCGAAGTATCGCCGAAGAAGTTTTTCACTAAGTCCACCTCGGCGTATCGGTGTCCACACCCAAACGCGGTCGCCGGCCTGGTATTCCACGAAGCGTCGTCGAAGATTGTAACGGCGGCTGTCGGTCGTCTGCTGATTCTTGATGCGCAGACGGGCGAGTTGTCGGGCTTCTTCAGCGCGCTGAAGGTAGACGGTGACGTCGAGGTTTTCTTCGTCGGCGACGTTGGGCAGCATGGCGTCGAGCGTCGTTGCCGGGTTCCTACCGTAGACCAACTTGTATGGCGCCATCTGTGTCGTCTCCTGCACGGCCGTGTTGTATGCGAAGGTCACGTACGGAAGGATGGCGTCCCACGTCTTGTGTTCGACGTCGACGTACATGGCCAGCATGTCGGCGATGGTCTTATTTAGACGCTCGGTTAGGCCGTTGGTCTGTGGGTGGTACGCGGTGGTCCGGCGGTGACTTGTGTGGCTGTATCCCAAGATCGCCTGGGTTAGGTCAGCCGTAAACGCCGTGCCTCTGTCGGTGATGAGAACCTCTGGGGCGCCGTGTCGAAGGACGATGTTCTCAACGAAGAACTTGGCTACCTCGGCGGCACTGCCTTTCGGGAGCGCTTTTGTTTCGGCGTAGCGGGTGAGGTAGTCGGTGGCTACGACGATCCATTTGTTTCCGCAAGTCGACGTTGGGAACGGCCCCAGGAGGTCCATCCCGATCTGCTGGAACGGTCGCCGAGGAGGCTCGATCGGCTGAAGGAAGCCTGCTGGTCTTGTTGGCGGTGTCTTCCGTCGCTGACAGTCTCTGCACGTCCTTACGTAGCGAGCGACGTCGGCGGCAAGGCGCGGCCAGTAGTACTTTTCCTGTACTCTGGCGAGCGTGCGGGAAAGTCCGAGGTGTCCAGCCGTCGGGTCGTCGTGTAGAGCCTGCAGGATTTCTGGTCGCAATGCTGAAGGCACTACGAGGAGGTAGCTTGCTCGAAGTGGCGAGAAATTCTTCTTTATGAGAACGCCGTTTCGCAAGAAAAACGACGCGAGTCCTCGCTTGAATGCCTTTGGGACAATGGCGGTCTTGCCTTCGAGGTACTCCACAAGGCCTCCGAGTTCCGGGTCGGCTCGCTGTCGTTCGGCGAAATCATCGACACTTATGGTTCCCAAGAAGAAGTCATCCTCCTGGTCATCCTGCGGCGGCGAGTTGACGGGGGCGCGAGACAAGCAGTCGGCGTCAGAGTGTTTTCGTCCGGACTTGTAAACGACGGTAACGTCGAATTCTTGAAGTCTCAGACTCCATCGTCACGACCACGTGACATCTGGTGGAGGTGCTTCCCGGTCCATGTACCGAACGCCCCCTTCAAGCCGTGTACCCAGCACCTCCACCAGATGTCACGTGGTCGTGACGTCGACGAAGGCAACAGTCGGCGAGTTAAAGAAGAAACTCTTTATTTTGGCCGAACTTGTGGCCGGGCAACTGAAGGTCAGACTACAGCAATACACGCTGGCACTGAGAGCGGCGAACAGAGCGTCGGCCGTCGATAATCTGAACATCGTTGGCGCGCGCCGGCTTTTATGCATCACGCGTCGAACATTCTAGCCTTATCACTGGTCATCGCGCACGCTCTGGAATAATCTCGAGTGGTCGCGTGTTGCGCGCAATCTTAACAAAACGATCTACAATAATCGCGAAGGTTCTAGAACAATAAGGCGCGGCTTGAGCTGAGCTTTGCTGACGGTCTTTGTGGGCGAAAACCGAATACAACAAAAGTGAAAATAAGAATAGCGCGTGGCAATATAACCACGAACGACTGGCTCGTCCACCACATGATAGACGTGTACTCGTTGCGACGCATTTCCGACTACAACATACAACCGACAACCATAAGGGGAACGTGCATAGACCTCATCTTCGCAAACTTCACAATGAAAACTCTTCAAAAGCACCCCTGACGCTACACTTCACCGATCACAAGGCCGTCGTCTTCAAAGCGCCCCGTTCACCGACGCAAGGAATCGCACACGTTCCCTAAATAAACACGCAACCACCACATTCTCCCGTCTTCTCCTTATACATTCTTATTTATCCTTTCAATAAAATTCCCGCTCAAGCTATCCATGTCTCCGCTGCTTCGCATCCACACATGCTTCCCTTTAGCGGGAGATGGCGAATTTTTTTTTTCACTTACGTTACGTATCATTTATTAGCTATCACAATACGTGTCTCGAAAATCGTAATCCTTATCATTGAGCACAAGCGAGGCTCGACTAGGGTACTGATCGAGCCACAGACAAGGAGGCTTGACTAGGAGAGCCACGTCACCTTTTCCTGATAAGGTATAATTCCTTTATCACGCGAGTCACTTGATCCTTATGCCAAACGCTACGCAAACCACCTTGCTGCGCCTTTCACAAACTTTTTGCGATGTTTCACAGAGCAAACTCTTGAATTCTTCGGCTTATTAACGCGCGTACACGAACTCCTCAGTTTGTTTCTTGCTATAAAATTCACGTCTACGTTATACCTGCTTCCAATACGTTTCCAAGTTGTGCTCCGAGTTGTGTACAGATGGTATCACACTTTGTCTAGAGCGCCCAGCCGGCCTCTTCAGCTGCCGTTTTCTGCATAAATGTGCAAAGACCGACGTCATAATGTTACCTAAGATAGTCGTGATGGATGCTAGGTCCGTGTGTTACAATTCAAGCAAGAATGGAGGATTTTATCTGACGTGAAATAGCAGCTGCGGACAGCAACGTGCACAGCCACCGGCTCAGCCGCTCTAGACAAGTGTGGCTCAGTCTGTACATATTCAATGATGGATATTATTTCGCGATTCTTAGACGCGTTTGCCCTATAGCCGACTACCTTTCTTCCATCTCTGATCGCTAGAATGGTGTGTACTGAAAACAATGATTAATTTTCACTTGTGGCAAAGTGCACATCTGTCAATCGTGAGGATCCATGAATAATAGGCGTAGTTTGTTCACTCTGTTTGTTCTTATTGATCGTGTCAACTGAGAACTGAGAACGTGTCAACTGTGTCAATGGACACAGGCGTTCGCGGAACACACTGGAATTTACAAAGTGTCCCCCTCAATTCAAGCCCTGGAACGCGGATGGCGTTTGCATGATGCGCAAAGCGTGAGAAAATACGAACGGATGCGAACGGAGGCAGATTAGTCTCGCGTCTCGATGCGATTCGCGGTAAAAAAAAAATTAAAAAAAGAAAACACGCACACATTCCGTTTGTGTGCCATCCCACTGAGAGTGTAAAAGAAAAAAAAGACATGGCATAGTCAGTCGAATGGCCACAAGCTTTCGCCGAACACACTTTGAAATGTGCAAAGTGTCCTTCAATTTTTGGCCTAACAGGACGTCTCACTAAGTCACATGACTTCAGCTACCGTATGTACTTGCGTCCTTCCAGCACTCGTTGATTTTATCGGGCTAATGCTGGCTAGTCTAGGCTAAATTGCGGCTAATTTCAACTTGTTAGCTTAGAAGGGTCATATTTTATATGATTGCTAATACCGGCTGTCAATTGTTGTAACACCATCATTGTCTCGCTTTAATGATTGAGTTGCCTAAGTTTTGTTTAGGCTTTATTTTTTATGTTTAGAAATGGCTGGGTGAGTGGGTGTTTGGCATGTGATCAGAAGTCTCCTGGGGCTTTTTATCCCAATGCTCAAAGCCTATAGTACGAACCATGAACACTGCTTCGATTGGATCCTTGCAGCACCTCTGGTACCTTGTGTAATATCTGAAAATAAGACTACTTCTCATCCCCTCCAGTTTTGCGTGTAGTGCCCTGTGGTTATGCAGTACGAGGTTGCGCTATGTATGGATAGGGCCTTTATTCTTCACATATAACTTGCCTCACATTGAATGTGTGGACAGCCGTTGCCACGGTTGCGGTGTGTTTGGTCTTTCTTATGGTGATGACGATATGCGTATGCTCCACTTGACAGGTATAATTGTATGGTGAGAAGTATTGGCAATGTCCTTGAACGCCGCTTGGAAATATACATCATATTGCCAAAAACGCGCACGCTGGTGAGGTTGCTGTCGGATAATGGCGTGTGTATGAGAAGTGGCCTTTCTCGATGTTATAGGCCTAATAATGATGTGCGATTTCATGAGCGGAAATGCGAACAACTACACATGCTTGACATCAGTTTTCTCGAAAGACTACGGCAGTGAGTTTGTTTTCTCGTGCTGCTACTTCGGAACGTCATGTGGTGAAGAACGCATTGAAATGGAGTTAATACGCTGGTTTTGCTGTCTCTAATTGCCCTGTAAGCGCCGGCTATTTTCAAACCTATGCATTTGAGGTGACCTGCAAAAACGCAAGTTTGCCTTTGTCGGCGCGCATTCTTCCAAGTATATGTATACTTGGCACCAACGATGGCTCGAAAATGTGCGTCATATATACGAGCTTGGTGACACATTTCTACGGGCTTGGTGACACATTTCTTCACGCAGTTATTGCGTTGCGATGGTGTTGCTATCTGTACGATGAAGCAAGCCCGACTGGTAGCCATTTATATGCGTGTTGAACGCGCTTTCCTCATGCTGCTTCTCGATAAGCCTTTCATTCGTTCGGCGATGCTAACCGCGGTAAAGTCAGCACATTGAATCATGATAGTTATCCGGCATATGTCTGCGTACTTTAAACATTTTTTCCCGTTGTGCTGGGTGCGATGTATTAAGGACAGATGTAATATGTGCTTGATATGAATTCGTCTTCCTTTTCCCCTCTCAGCAATTACTCTTTTGTATATATTAGATGGTGTTTTAAATCCGCATCTGCCACAATTGTTTATATCGAAAACTACCGAACTATTCGGTGGGTCTGTACACTCCCTTGAGAAAAAACCGGCAGATCCCGCGCACCGTGGGAATCGATGTGATGCGAAGCAGCCAGCAAGGAGCAAGTCATGCTGTACATAATATGCATGTCATTATTTACATGATAGGACCTGTCATTTGTGTTCGTCAAACAGTCACGTCGCGCAATACAAATTTTGGTGTATATCAATCTAGCGAACTGGACGCAAGCGCACCACGAGCGTGGCATGTAAGTGGCATTGTAGATGACATGCATGCCAAGATTTACATCGTTACCACCTGCCACTTCTGTTCGCTTAATTTTTTACCTCGAATCACGGCGAGACGCGAGACCAATCTGCCTCCATTTCGCATGCGTTCGTATTCTCGCGCTCTGCGCATCGTGCAGACGCCATCCGCGTTCCAGCGTTTAAATTGACGGACAATTTGTCAATTCCAAAGTGTGTTCCTCGAACGCCTGCGCCCACTGAGACGGGGTCAGTCAGAATGAAACGTGATGCGCGCGTCTCCCTCCTTGCATGATTAGAGACGCTGGGCAATGCGACGTTACGCAAGCAAAGCGCGAGCGCTGTAGAGCCAACGCGACCGGCGTCCGTTTGTGCGCCCCGGCGCCCACCTGGCTCTGCGCCAGGGCACGGGCTGGAGGGACGGACGGACGGACGGGCAGACGCGAGCATGATACATTAAAGTCTTTCACCTTAAAATTTGGTGTATATCAAGCTGATGAAACGGCCACAAGAGTGCCATGAGCGTGGCATACAAGTCATGTTGCACATGACATGTCATGATTTGCATATTACCACTTGTCATTTATCCTTGTCATACAATCACGTCGCTGAATACCATATTTGGTGTATATCAAGCTAGCGAAACGGCCACGGGAGTACCATGAGTGTGGCATGCAAGTCATGTTGCGCATGACATGTCATGGTTTCCATATTAAAACGTCATTTATGCCCGTCATACAGTCACGTCCCTAAATACGAAGTTTGTTGCATATCAAGCTAGCGAAACGGCCACGAGAGTGTCATGAGCGTGCCATGCAAGTCATGTTGCACATGACATGTCACGATTTCCGTATTACCACTTGGCAATTATGTTCGTCATACAGTCACGTCATTCAATACCAAATTTGGTGTATATCAAGCTAGCGAAACGGCCGTCAGCGCGCCATGAGCGTGGCATGTAAATCATGTTGTATATGACATGCTGGTCATGATTTTCATATTACCACCTGTCATTTATGCTAGTCATAGAGTCACGTACCTCAATACCAAACTTGGTGTATATCAAGCTAGCGAAACGGCCACGAGAGTGTCATGAGCGTGACATGCAAGTCATGTTGCACATGACATGTCATGATTTCCATATTACCACTTGGCATTTATGTTCGCCATACAGTCACGTCACGCAATACCAAATTTGGTGTATATCAAGCTAGCGAAACGGCCGTCAGAGCGCCATGAGCGTGGCATGTAAATCATGTTGTACATGACATGCACGTCATTATTTGCATATTACCACCTGTCATTTATGTTCGTCATACAGTCACGTCGCTCAATCCCAAATTTGGTGTATATCAAGCTAACAGAAACGGCCGCAGCGCGCCTATGAGCGTGGCATGTAAATCATACTTTTCATGACAAGTTATTCATGATTTTCATGATATGAAAAGCCATTTATGTTCGTCATACAGTCATGTTATGCCATACCAAATTTGGTATAAATGCCATTAACGATACGGCCAGGAGAGCACAAAGTCGTAGGCGGCTAGATAGATAGATAGATAGATAGATACGCTCAAAGTCGCCGAAGTTCGCTAAGAAATGCTTCGCATTTAATATGAGACAAAACACGGAAATGATCTTCAAGAGGCAGTACAGTGCACTTAAACACACGTGGGCTAAGCAAAACTCAATGAGATGAAAAATGACGCCAGGTTTACATTCATACGTTGCGGGTAAAAGTATTATCGCTATTCCTTGTTACGGTTGTACGGGTACAAAACAGATTCAAAATTTTTATTTTTTTTATTTTCTAGCGAAATGTTTTGTTCGCACGTCTGTTTCCGAAGCGTCATATTTGGCATTGAGCAATTGTCGCTTGCTGCCGCCATGGTTGCGTTATGTATGGCATGACGTGAAAGGATCACTCGCGTTAAATCTGTTTCAGCTGCTTGCATTTTTTTTCTTGCTCCATTTTATTTTTGTTTTATTCATTCGTCTTCGTCTCCAAGTCGCCCTTTGCTGCGATTTGACTTCCAAAATTTGTACCTCGAAAGGGTGGCTTTTAATGATTTTTAGTGTTTTACGTCCCAAAGCCGCGAAATGATTCTGAGGGACGCCGTAGTGGAGGGCTCCGGAAATATTGACCATCTTAAACGTGCACCTAAATCTAAGAACACGGTCCTCTAACATTTCGCCTCCATCGAAATGCGGCCTCCGCAGCCGGGATTCATCCCGCGACCTTCGGGTCAGCAGGTCGCGGGATTCGAATCCCGGCCGCTGTGGCCGCATTTTCGATGGAAGGCGAAAATGTTAATAATACATTCTGGGGTTTTTACGTCCCAAAACCACGATATGATTATGAGAGACGCCGTTGTGGAGGGCTCCGGGAAATTTTGACCATCTGGTGTTCTTTAACGTGCACTGACATCGCACAGTACACGGGCCTCTACCGTTTCGCCTCCACCGAAATGCGACCGCCGCGGCCGGGATCGAAGCCGCGACCTTCGGGTCAGCAGCCGAGCACCTTAGCCACTGATCCGCCGTGGCGGACAGGCGAAAATGTTTGACGCCCGTGTACTTAGATTTAGGTGCACGTTAAAGACGGTCAAAATTTCCGGAGTCCTCCACTACGGCGTCCCTCAGAATCATTTCGTGGTTTTGGGTCGTAAAACAACAGCAATCATTATTATTCGGATCAGCATTCGAGCACCGTAACCATCAGACCACCATGGCGGCTGAAGGGTGGTTTTTAATGCACCGCATTTAACGATGCAGTCTGTTCGGTAAACGCATGTCGTTATCTATTGCGGATGACTTCATGCGCGCGCAAAATGCAGAAAGCGAGCAAAACTCTTACTGTCCCGGAAATAGTCTGCACGAACAGCAGCTGTTTTGTTGCCATCCTTTGTGCGACTGCGGCATGCTGCGGTCGCAGTGTGGTTCGAGAGTCCCCCCAGCAACAGCCGACGCATGCATGCATGCATGCTTGTGTGGTCTCGAGGCGCCTGGACCAACACCTTGTTGTCTCCTGCCATAATAAAGCATTTTGACCCAAAAGTTGATGGGCGGTGCCCTCACTGTGGGGAAGTCTCCGATAACTTTCACATGGTGTGGGCATGTCAGATGAATCCTTCCCTTCCCCCTAACTCTTCCCCTAGTATAGAGGCGTGGGAGGCAGCCCTACTCAATTGCTCAGGACTGGAGTCCGCTCAAAGAGCTTTAGTCCAACGGGCGCGGTTAGCGGCCTTGTCCAGCGGGGTCCCGGAATAAGGACTCCCCCTATGTAAAGGGTCCTTTGGGCCTGCAAACTCTCATTGATTAAATGTTTTACACACACACACACACACACACACACACACACACACACACACACACACACACACACACACACACACACACACACACACACGCACACACGCACACACGCACACACACGCACACACACGCACACACACGCACACACACGCACACACACGCACACACACACACACACGCACGCACGCACGCACGCACGCACGCACGCACGCACGCACACATGTTCCGTATTGACGTGGCATTCCCCCCGATGCTGCCACTTGCTGCTTTCTTCTTCTTTCAGCCGCGTTAGTTCCATTGTTGCCTATGGTGTCGAGTAACTCCGGTGTAAAACGAACTTTCGCATAGCATACTTATGCCTGAAACCGGCAGTCGTCACCATTAATTCTTATGGTCCTTTCATGTAATATAACATGTGCCGATGGTGCATACGTTCGAAGTATGTTAGACTCGTTCCCAGAATTCGAGGTAAGAAAGAAATTATAGTAAGAATGATTAATGGAAGAATATGATGACTTGAGCTGAAACTGCCTTGCGTATAGTTGGAGCAAAGGAGCTGATCCAGCGGTACATAATTTCGCACAAAACTTTACCCCGCATTTTCTTAATCATCATCTATCTTTTGCGTTGTGAAATGTGAACGCCCCCTCTTCGTTTACGATAAACCGCTTGTTTTGTGCTGATGCCCAACCAGTTGAAATGATTCAATGGCTATAGATATGTACACTGAAGGAGCGCGCTGCGTTGTAGCACTGTGTCCAGTGCACGGTGTGGTCCAGTGCGATATCATGCGTCGGCTGGTGGGAGAGTCACTTCAGCTTCTTACGGGCTTCGCAGCGCCCTCCCGTGAACAGCGGCACAAACTAATACTTGAAAATATTTGTACTTTATTTCTGAAAACACCGCTCCTTTTGCTTTTCATTTTTTTTCTCTTGGGTCTGACCTCAATGCACGTGTGAAGATGAAAGGTGGCCTTCTATATTAAGTTTTCACCAAACGCCCCGGAAGTTTTCACGGGCAACTGGGCAACCTGTTTGTGTCCATACAGAATAATCAGGTTGCGGCCCGCATGCGAACAAAACGAGCATTAGTCTTATTTTGCGAAAGATAAATGCGCATTTTTTCTTTATTTTAAATGCGAATGCATTTCTTAGTCGGGAGGCTATGTCAGGCGGCGTTGTCCGCGGCGGTGTCCGCGCGCCGGCAGGTGTTATCTCTCCGCTCTCACTCCCTCTCCCATAGCAACAGCTGCGGGCGCGCGCGCTTATCCTCGCCCCTAGCAACCGGAGCATGTGGTGCGAGAGAGTGTAGGAGAGGGTAGGTGCAGTGCTTCGCCGCTCCTTCTCTCGCCGTTCGCTCTCTCTCCTCCCTGCGCCCCACTCTCCCGTCCGCTCGCGCCTCACTCTCGACCGTTCGCTGGCTGGGCGCCTCTCAAGGCGATGGCAGAAGGCGGTGAAGGCGAAATCTCGGTGCAAGAAATGCATTCGCATTTCCTCACGATTCACTTCGGGGAGGTGGGGGGCATTTTTTTAAACTTTCATTCGCTTCACAGCTGCGTGTTCCCACTTGCAGCAATGCGGCGTTGCGAATCGTTTCACGGGCCGTATGCACTGAAAATTTTAAACAGCATACATGTGTGAGAATACCGCGGGAAAGCTTGAATCAATTTAGGCCAGTTAACGGTGCCGGTGTTGACCGGATTGATCAGTTTTCCTCGTCCTAGTTAATAGATGTGACTTGTACGCACGTGGTAACATACAGCCATTCTTGTTCACGGCTCAGTTATATTCTCCTGAAGGCCCCTATCGTTGACAAATTCTTGATTTTTTTTTATTCACGCCGAATATGGTATTTGCCGTCGTTTGCCCCCATGTGTGCTGCGCAACTCGTACGGTTGCGCTCTGTGTTGTGTGTCTGTAGAAACGACGTATTCATCTTGTATATAGACAAACGCAGCGCATGAGCGGGCGACGAAAACCCATAGAGCCGCAGGAATACACACGAATACACACACTGATACAGCACGCGTGAAGTAAGTACCATTTTCGTTGTATGATTCGCAGCTTCCTTGTGTTTCTGGGTAGTAAACACACCGAGACGAGGCGCAGCTTTTAGGGGCGAAGCTCCTTAGGGTATGGGTCTGTCCCTCCTCTGTAATAGTAGTAGTAGTAGTAGTAGTAGTAGTAGTAGTAGTAGTAGTAGTAGTAGTAGTAGTAGTAGGTAGGTAGGCAGCCACGTATAGTGGAATGTACCCACTCCACGTGATAACGATGACAATGACGCCTGATGACCATGAAGAATAAGCGCGTTCCAGTATAGTGGAATGTACCCACTGCACGTGATAACGATGACGATGACGCTGATGGCCATGAAGTATAAGCGCGTTCCAGAGCACACATTCTCTTTCTGCCACGGATGAAAACGATCGAGCTTCGCCCACTCGTCATCATTCACTTCGTGGATATGGCGTGATTTTTGAAAACTGAGCAGACTGTACAACAAAATGGCAGCCAGTTGATCATATATGTACCAAGGTCGCGGCATCGAACCCCGGCCGCGGTAGCGCGTTTCGATGGAGCCGAAATGCTATAGAGCCCCGCGTGCTTAGATTCAGGTGCACGTTAAAGAACCTCAGGGGGCCAAAATTTCCAGAGCACTCCACGTACGACGGCGTCTCTCATTATCATATCATAGTTTTGGCTCTTCACACCCCACAATTATGATTATTGATATATGTACCCCTGTAGAAGAGCATAGCAGTTGCTATAGATTCGTTTGTAACGATGCCTAGTTCTTCCGATGCTAACGCTTTTTTGAGCTTAATCAGTTTTCGGAACGACGGTTTGGCCGCGTTAGCAACAATACGTGAGCAGCCACTCTTTTGAGAACAGTACGTGAGCAGCCACTTTTTTGAGAAGAAATGGAAGAAGAGCGCTTTCTTCTTCGAGTCGACTTAAGGAGCACTGACATCAAATTTCAAAGTCGAGATGTGTCCTTCATTCGATTGCTCGGTATGCATAGGTCGTCTTGGCCAAATTTGAATGCCGTCCGTAGCGTGGAAGTTATTTTATTTCGAGGGCAAACCAGGCAAACAGCGTATGAACGATCAACGGAAAACTGGATACCCTGCGACATAGACACTAGTGCAACGTGTGAGGTGTGATAGAACACGTGATAGAATCACACTTATGACGTACGCTAGTGATACGCTAGTAACAATGACGTCGACGGTCTGAGTGTGTTTATTGTGGCGCCGACGCCCGGCGTGGTCTCAGTAGTGGCTCTTCTTGCTGTGTTGATCTGTGCGTGCGGTACATCGTGTCGCATCGACTGATTTGTCGTGCGCGAGTGCGATCATTCGGAGCGACACAGTACGTTCCAGGATGTCGGGGAGCCGCTGCGTAGTGCGAACCTGTCCGTCGAGGCGCGGAAAAAGCGGAAAGTGCGTGTCCTTTCATGCATTTCCGAGCCTCGAACCTCAACGCAGCCAGTGGGTTGACTTCGTTCGGCGCGCCGTTGGACCGAGGGACTGGACGCCTGTGAACAGCAGCCGCATTTGCTCGCTTCACGTTGACGCGGGCTGCTACACGATGAATCCTGTGTTGGCGAAGCAGTTCGGTCTCTCGTTTGATACGAGGCCCAGTCTCCAGGCCGGGGCTATTCCCACCGTATACGTGTGCCCTACTGCAGCTGAAAGCAGTGATTCACTCGCCAAACGTCCGCGACATGAGGTGCGTAGTTGGTGTTCCTGTGCTCCGGCAGTACGGCCGAGGTTGATAAATGCATTGCTTTTAACGCAGGATCGCGAGCCTGCCGCTCCTAGCAGACGAAATGTCTGCGATGTCAGCTGGACGTGACGTCACCTTTTTTTGTGGCAGCGGGATCAGCTGGGGAGCGGCCCCGACGTGGCCGCGAGGTAGCGCTACCAGCACTACAATTTGGCGGGTTTTCCTCTCGTTTTGAATCACGTTCGATACCGGATATATTTATCAACATTACTGGGACTTATTCGTTCCTCCGCTGCATTTTGAGTCGAGAATCGTTACTTGGGGGTCGATAGCTACTCGCGGATGCAAAAAAATCCACATGCGTAAATTTGATGTCAGGGCTCCTTTAAGCAAATGCATACGGGCCGCGTGACTTATTTCTTTCATCATATTTAACAAAGAAAACGAGCCCTTCAGTTTACACTTATTTCCTTCATTCGTAGCGAGGGTCTCGTTCTGGCAGACTTGATGCGATCAGGTGGTATGCGAGGGATTATTAGTCAGATGCCAGCTCGTAGTAAGATCACGTGCTACGGGACGCCAACAGGCAAAAAGAGTGTCCCACACTCGCCTTAATTGCAACAGGCGGCGCTGACTGACGCTTCCACGTTTAAATGCACATATATACCGCATATAGTGGACGGAGGGATGACCGCCACCGTAGCTCAGTGGTAGAGCATCGGTCGTGTTATTCGAAGGTCGCAGGTTTGGTCGCTGCCGGTGCAAGTTATCTTTTCGTCCACTTTCCTTTCTTCACATTTACATTACAATTACTTCTAATAACATCCCCTATACTTTCCTTGGCATCATTGTCTGTTAGTTCTCATTGATATTGTGTTTAACAAAGCAAACGAGCCCTTTCACTTACACTTCTTTCCTTCATTCATAGAGAGGGTCTCGTTCTGGCAGACTTGATGCCTTTAGCTAGTATGCGTGCTTCTTACCAAAATATGAAGTTTAGAATATGCGATTCTCACACCACAGTGTAAACGAATCATTCTTTTTCGCGATTGCAACATTCTATTTTTTGTCGATAGGCGCCTACATCATTGGGCCTTCATAAACCACGCGGATATGCCGAATAATATTACGGCGAAGCAATTGAATAGTGCAGCAAGCTGGAGCCAGCGACACTTTGGCTAAACAGGTAGGGTGAATGAATGCCAACGGTGGTGGTTGGCTGTTGTTTGGTTGAATTGTCGCAATTTCTTGGAGACGGCTACCCTTTCGTTATTAGGAAGATAATAAAACTTAATAAAACAATATGGCCTTGTCAATACCTCTCGGCTTAGATATGCTTTCGTTTCTATAGTAAGCGGATGTAAACTGGCGCTACGATGCATCGACAATATTTTTTTTATATCGGAATATTTGAGCAACGAACCACACTATCTCCCCACAGTAGAAGCAGCCACTGAGGCTCGTAAAACGAGGAGCAAACATTTGCGCTGAGCATTTCAGCTTGCTTCTCGCGGTCCGGCGCGCGCACACAAACACACACACACACACACGCGCACACACACACACGCGCGCACACACACACACACACACACACACACACACACACACACACACACACACACACACACACACACACACACACACACACACACACACACACACACACACACACACACACACACACACACACACACACACACACACACACGCACGCACGCGCGCGCACACACACACACACGCACGCACGCGCGCGCGCGCATGCACACACACACACACACACACGCACGCACACACACAAAGAGCCGCATGCGTGCATACATACTAACTGCGTAAATACACACATAGGCGCATACACACATAGAGAGAATGAGATAAGCGCCCTCATACCCAATAAATTGAATAGTTTGAAAGTGGGGACGCACAATGCGAAAGCTTTTATTCTTCCTACGATTCAGCCGGGGTCCGGCCTTCTTGACGACTTGAAGAACACCGGACATCGACACAAGAACAAAAAAGTTGTCGTTTCGCACCTCGTCTCTTCGAAGTATATATGTGTATTGTCACGTGGTTGCAATGGTGAAGAAATCAAACCGTAGCCTGGTAAGGATGAAACTCTTTATTCGGCGAACTTTTGGCGAGTAAAAAAAGCAGCACTCCAAGGTTAGCAAAAGCGGTTAGCACAGACATCGGTCGTCGGTAATCTGACCATCGGCGGAACACGTTATCTTTTATGCCCCAGTCATGGAACCTTCAAGCGCTATCACTGGTACTCACGTAAGGTCCCGAATAAGTTTGATGACTCGCGTCCTGCACGTAATGTTAGCAGAAAAATCTTAAACAATCGCGAAGGTTCTTGAACATCCCGGCACCCATCAGGGCTAACAGTTTTTGTCGGAGGGGGAACATGCATCAAAATATGGAAATGAGAGCGCATGGAAATATATGTTGATATGCGCGTATATGTCATTAAATAATCTAATCAGCTCAAAATACATTTATCCTCACAGCATCGTCAAAAATACTTAAATGCAGTGTCCCGCAGAACAGAAAAGGACCGGTGAACACTATACTTCTAACTCTTTTGTTACCACGCCTATTCAAAATCGATCACTGGTTACCTATGCTTTAAATCGTCGATCTTTGGCATGCTGAATTTGTTTGTCGTGCACCTAGCACCTCTTAGTAGTTATTCGAGCCTCTGAACTTTCAGAATCAGTTTGAATTTGGCCAGTTTGGGCAACATAGTGATTTTTGACAGACATTTGCGCGAACCAATGTGCGTGTACTTCAGTGACATCAAAGTTCTGCAATAAAAAGAAACCTTCTAAGTCAAATATGAAATTATGGTGTCAGCATCGCAATGTAACAGTGTTGAGCGGTAATAATTGCCTGAAATTTATGCCAGCTCTTCAGTAGAGATGATGATGAACAAACTTATTCAATTGGCAGAAAGATTCCCCCCTCCCCCTTTCAGGAGGAGGGGGGACCCAACCTAGACGACGGCCATGATCTTCAGTAGAGAGCTGTTGTTTGAAGTCGGGGAAGACTTATTCTACGAAAAAAGTTACATAGATACGTAATTTTAAAGACCCTAGTTTTTCTTAGGCTGCCCGCTGAAAAATGCGACGCTATGCACGAAAAAGCGTGGCAGTAGCCCTGTGTTCTGCACAACCTCATGTTTCCCGATGCCACTGCCAGATGGTTTCAATATCTAACGCAGCGCCTCCTCTGTTTTATCAATGCCAGCCAGATGCGGCCGATTCAACATAGAGGAGGCGCTGTCTGAGGCAAGGCAAAACATAATAGTGCGGCCGGCAGAAGACTATCGTCTTTCCACATTTGCAGCGAAGCACACAGATACGCGGCCAATTTTTTCGATACCATCTGCAAAAATACAAATAAATATGCTTGGATGCATATTTTGGAACGCCAACCTATGCGGAAAGAGGTGCCTCTTGGAAATTAGTGATCTCAGAACTGGGGAAGTTCATTGGACGTCTGATTTATGTAAGCGTTGTTCATATCGCGGGCATCCATCTATACCGGAACACCAGCAGGCTATTCTCGTAAAGAAAGAAAAACAAATATTGTGTGAAAAGTGCAGGAGTGCACCTTTGCCTGAGGATAAACCAGAAAATCCTTCTCCGCATGGCACGAGCAATCAAACAGTACCTCGGTTCAGATCTTTTGTCTAAGTTAATAGCAACATTACGTAGAGAAGTTATTTTTTTTATTCTACTCTTGGGTCATTTATCTCCGAAATGTATATTCTGAATTTTCTGTGTTTTGAATGTTTTTGCATGTATAGAGCTTTTTTATTGCTCGGTTTATCAGCTGGCAACAAAATATTACACACTTTCAAATTTTCATATATTGCACAATATTTTTGTTGCTCTGAACTTATGTTTTTTTTTGAAAGAGCATTTCATTATGCATAATTTGGTAAGCTGCAATGCGTGTTGGAGCACTTTTCAAACTCGCAAAAGCTTGACCATTTTCTCGCGCTCAAGAAATAGCTAATGGGCGCAAGGAATTGCTTGACCTGTTGCATGACTTTGTGTTCTTCCGAAACCACAGCTCATTACTACCATCACCTTTTTCCTGCAACGATACTATTTCCGTGGTGTGAACACCAGCTCCCGGGGCTCGGGCCGCATTGTTAGTCCAAGAACTTCGTCATCCAGTTGGACACCATTGTTTGAAGCTTCGACGGTGAAGTGATGCAGAATGTTTGTGAAGTAGACAAACACCACCATGTTGGCAATAGATTCCCCTGGACAAGAGCGCTTTCCTGCACAAGAATGGCAACAAACAGAGACGCATCTTCAATGCTTTGTATTTTCAGAACACATAAAATGAGACATTGCTTTATCTGATGAATGATCGTCTATGGTCTCGTAAGCGTAGTAATTTTAAAAATAAATCTAATAAAGAAAACATGACTGATCCCTCTTTCATACGGAATCGTTATAACGCGAAAGCGAAACGTGTCTTCATAGAGGTAGTTGAGCGTTTATTGTGCATTGTTTCACCAGAAGATCGAAGGAATGAATTCTATGGCAACAAATTGTATTGTCACGCGAAAAACGACAAGCTGCTCGAAACTTGCAGCACGTTCCTCAAGCAGCGATCTAGCCAAGTCAAGAACGATGGAAGTGGCCATAACAAAATTTCTGTCGGCGTTACCTCCCTTAACTTCTACTTGCATAGGACAGGTTTAGTTTCTTCTCCTATGTGTGTCTTCTGTAATGAGGAGGAAACTATTGGCCATTTCTTTTTATCCTGCCGCCGGTACACGACATTGCGGAAAAAAAGAATAGTAGTACCACCTCTTCGCAAACTGGGCCTGGAAGGATCAGAACCTGTTATTCTATCTTTTGGGGCCACTGCTCTGGGATACAGCCATAGGGATGTTTTCTTCGCCATTGAGGAATTCGTCAGCGAAACTAAAAGAGTATACAGCTAAATTTTTGCTTTGAACTTTTTATTATCAATAACTATGTCAAATCATTCTATTACCTATAGCGTCTGCGTATATTAAAATTCAGATATCATTGGATAAGTTCACCCACTAATTCGGCCAATCCCCTCCAATGGGTATGAGCCATGTCCAGAGGATAACAACAACAACAACAAACCGGACGCTCGTTTGGTTGATATTCCTGCCTCTTCTTTTTCCTCTTCCTTCCTTCCTTCCTTCCTTCCTTCCTTCCTTCCTTCCTTCCTTCCTTCCTTCCTTCCTTCCTTCCTTCCTTCCTTCCTCAAGCACAAAGGACGCCCGAAAAGAACACACAGAGGACGCGTGCGATCTAAAAACAGTCATGGCTCGATACTTAAAGCGCTCTGCTCAAATACAAAGGACGCACGGAACAAATACAAAAGTGTACACAGGACAAGCGCGAACTAAGAACTGTCAGAATTGTTACTTGTGCGTGAGCAGTGCACTCACAAGCTTGACCGCTGCAGCGAGCGAAGTGACCTTCGTGCTCTCTGTAACTTCTCTGCTCTCTGCATACTTTCGGTGAAAGCCCAAGACGTACAAACCGCCCCGATCTGCAGATAAGCGCGGGCACCCGAGTGACCACGCCCTCTTGAGGCGCGCGCGCATCGCAACGCGCGGGCCGCCGACCGTTAAAGCATGCCCTACGGACCCTTCGCGCCATGTCACCAGTAAAAAAAAAACCGGCAGATCCCACGCACTGTGGGAATCGATATATTGCGAAGCAGCCAGCAAGCAGCAAATCATGCTGTACATCATATGCATGTCCGTATTTACATGTTAGGACCTGTCATTTGTGTTCGTCATACAGTCACGTTGCGCAATACAAATTTTGGCGTATATCAAGCTAGCGAACTGGACAGAAGCGCACCATGAGCGTGGCATGTAAATGGCATTGTAGATGACATGCATGTCAAGATTTTCACGTTACCACCTGCCACTTATGTTCGCTTAATTTTTTACCTCGAATCGCAGCGAGACGCGAGACCAATCTGCCTCCGTTTCGCATGCGTTCGTATTCTCGCGCTTTGCGCATCCTGCAGACGCCATCCGCGTTCCAGCGTTGAAATTGACGGACAATATGTCAATTACAAAGTGTGTTCCTCGAACGCCTGTGCCCACTGAGACGGGGTCGGTCAGAATGGAACGTGATGCGTATGTCTCCTTCCTTGCATGATTAGCGACGCTGGGCCCAGCGACGCTACGCAAGCAAAGGACGAGCGCTGTTGAGTCCAACGCGACCGGCGTCCGTTTGCGAGCCCCGGCGCCCACCTGGCACGGTGGTGCCAAGGCACGGCTGGAGGGACGGACGGACGGACGTGAGCATGAGCCAATAAAGGCTTTCGCCTTAAAAATTTCGTGTATATCAAGCTGGCGAAACGGCCACGAGAGTGTCATGAGCGTGGCATGCAAGTCATGTTGCACACGACATGTCATGAGTTGCACATTACCACTTGTCATTTATGCTCGTAATACATTCACGTCCCTCAATACCAAATTTGGTGTATATCAAGCTAGCGAAACGGCCACGAGACACATGAGCGTGGCATGCAAGTCATGGTGCACATGACATGTCATGATTTCCATATTACCAATTGTCATTTATGTTCGTCATACAGTCACGTCGCGCAATACCAAATTTGCTGTATATCAAGCGAGCGAAACGGCCGTCAGTGCGCCATGAGCGTGGCATGTAAATCATGTTGTACCTGACATGCAGGTCATGATTTTTATATTACCACCTGTCATTTATGTTGGTCATGCATAAATGTCCCATCGTACCAATTTTTTGGATATATCAAATTAAGAGAACGGCCTCAGGAGCACTATGGCCATGGCGTGTAAATCATACTTTTCATGACAAGTTAGTCATGATTTTCATCATATGACCAGTCATTCATCTTTGTCATACAGTCATGTTATGCCATGCCAATTTTGATATAAATCCCATTAACGATATGGCCAGGAGAGCACAAAGTCGTAGGCGGCTAGATAGATAGATACGCTCAATGTCGCCGATGTTCGCTAAGAAATGCTTCGCATTTAAAACAAGAGCACGCTGATGTCAACGATCTCTCAGCCCCGCCAGCGGTAAATGGTGTATATAAATAGCTCACCGTTAGCAAGCTGAACAACGTACGCTTCGTGGCCGAGTCGGTTCGCGCCAGTGCACTGCGGAGCGAGGGGCCGTAGGTTCGACTCTCGGCGACGGAGCTTTTTAAATGCGAAGCATTTTTTAGCGAACTTCGGCGACTTTGGGCGTATCTATCTATCTATCTATCTATCTATCTATCTATCTATCTATCTATCTATCTATCTATCTATCTATCTATCTATCTATCTATCTATCTATCTATCTATCTATCTATCTATCTATCTATCTAGCCGCCTACGACTTTGTGCTCTCCTGGCCGTATCGTTAATGGGATTTCTACCAAATTTGGTATGGCATAACATGACCGTATGACGAACATAAATGGCTGGTCATATCATGAAAATCATGACTAACTTGTCATGAAAAGCATGATTTACATGCCACCCTCATGGTGCGCTCGCGGCCGTTTCGTCAGCTTGAGATACACCAAATTTGGTATTGTGACTGTATGAAGAACATAACTCACCAGTGGTAATATGGAAATCATGACTTGTCATGTGCGACATGACTTGCATGCCACGCTCATGGCGCGCTCGCGGCCGTTTCGTTAGCTTGATATACACCAAATTTGGTATTGAGTGACGTGACTGTATGACGAACATAAATGACACGTGGTAACATGGAAATCATGACATGTCATGAGCGACATGACTTGCATTCCACGCTCATGGCGCGCTCGCGGCCGTTTCGTTAGCTTGAGATACACCAAATTTGGTATTGAATGACATGACTGTAGGACGAACATAAATGACAAGTGGTAATATGGAAATCATGACATGTCTTGAGCGACATGACTTGCATGCCACGCTCATGGCACGCTCGCGGCCGTTTCCTTAGCTCGAGATACACCAAATTTGGTATTGAGTGACATGACTGTATGACGAACATAAATGACAAGTGGTAATATGGAAATCATGAAATGTCATGAGCGACATGACTTGCACTCCACGCTCATGGCGCGCTCGCGGCCGTTTCGTTAGCTCGAGACACACCAAATTTGGTATTGAGTGACATGACTGTATGACGAACATAAATGACACGTGGTAACATGGAAATCATGGCATGTCATGAGCGACATGACTTGCATTCCACGCTCATGGCGCACTCGCGGCCGTTTCGTTAGCTTGAGATACACCAAATTTGGTATTGAGTGACATGACTGTTTGACAAACATAAATGACAAGTGGTAATATGGAAATCATGAAATGTCATGAGCGACATGACTTGCATGCCACGCTCATGGCGCGCTCGCGGCCGTTTCGTTAGCTCGAGATACACCAATTTGGTATTGAGTGACATGACTGTATGACGAACATAAATGACAAGTGGTAATATGGAAATCATGACATGTCATCAGCGACATGACTTGCATTCCACGCTCATTGCGCGCTCGAGGCCGTTTCGTTAGCTTGATATATATCAAATTTGGTATTGAGTGCGGCCGTTTCGTTAGCTTGATATACATCAAATTTGGTATTGAGTGACATGACCGTATGACGAACATAAATGACTAGTGGTAATACGGAAATCATGACATGTCATGAGCGACATGACTTGCATTCTACGCTCATGGCGCGCTCGCGGCCGTTTCGTTAGCTTGATATACACTAAATTTGGTATTGAGTGACATGACTGTATTACTAGCATAAGGGGCAGGTGCTAACATGAAAATCTTGGCGTGCATCTCATCTACAACGCCATTTTCATGCCACGCTCATGGTGCGCTTGCGTCCAGTTCGCTAGCTTGATATACACCAAAATTGGTATTGCGCGGCGTGACTGTATGACGAACATAAATGACAGGTCCTAACATGTAAAACATGACATGCAAATTACATAAAGCATGATTTGATCCTTCCTGGCTGCTTCGCATTACATCGATTCCCACAGTGCGTGGGATCTGCTGGCTTTTTTCTTCTAGTGTTTTCTTTGCCATTTCTTAGTATATATATTTTACAACGTCATATCCGTGACGGAAATACGTCAGTGGAGCCGTGGTGGACCCCAGCATAAAATACTTTCGTGTTAATAATCTTCTGGGTTTTAGGTACGAGAGCACACCGTGCTTTCGGCGTGTAAAGAAAGGGCCCATACAGCCTAGTGCTCTCTAACCTCCTTATGTATATTCAATCCGCGTAGTGTTTTGTACTAACACATGAAAGTAAACATGTACGGGCGTACAAGACACGCCGAAGGGGCAGCACCTAAGGCACCACTACAATGACCTAAGCTTTTTTATACGTCCAGCTAAATCTAAACGTACGGGTTATATGGCATGCGACCCCTTCGAGATGCACCTGCCGCAACCGGAAATTGAACCCGTGTCCTGCAAGAGATCTTGCTGTATCAGGAGAAATCTAACGACTGAAAATGTGTGAGATAAAGTGAGGCACATATTTACTAAGCTACCAGAACAATGAATATATGGCGGGTTGGTAATGAAATGAATGCATAAAAAAAAGGTGTTCAATAAATGTCCAATGACATCTCCTTTTGCCAGAGTTCCACATATTGCGCACTTTAATTGCTACTTGATATATCCAGTCAAACAGAAGGACGGCTAAACTTTAGGCAAGTTTATAGAGAGAGGTTCGTGTGTGCGACATGATGGCTTGCTTAGCGCCGTGATTTCTGTTAAACGCGATAGCGTTAAAGGAGCTCGTTTCGCAAAAGTTCCGGCGTCGGCGTCGTTGGTTGTGGGGAGCGAAAAATCATCATCTTGTACGTGACCGAAAAATCAAGAAAGATGCAAATAAAATAAATAATAAAAATTTCCGGGTCCGAGTGAGGATCGAACCCAGGCCGTCTGCGTGGCAAGCAGGTGTTCTACCATACAGCCACGCGTCTTTTTTTTCTTTCTTACATGGTATTTATTACAAATGAGGTTCATGTATATAGATAGCATGCAAAATATTAAGGCTGCCTCCAGAAATATCTGCTTGGAAATGCAGTGAAAATAACTTTCATGCTTTGCAAACACACGCGTCCTGTATATTAGCGTCACAATACAACATGTAATGTCGCAGTAATATTGCGTGATACAAGCGTACATTGCCATAGGGCGTCAGAACATGTGAATATCATAATGACATCGTGGTTTAAAGCCCGCCAACCATTACAAAAGGCACACACGTTACTCCGCGTATTCCATTAAGACCACGTAGTGGGTGCATAGCAAGTTCGAAAACATTTCACGCGCATATTGCTCATTGTTTAAAGCATGCTACCCATTACTTAGTATGCACTAGTGGTTGAAATACGAAATAGGGACAGGATATCGCTATCGCGTTCCACTCTTAAAGGTGAAGCTTAAGGGTCCCCCAATTTTTTGCGTCGGCATTATTGCGCCGGTGTGTGAAAAACATGCCCCAAATCTTATTTTCTTCACCTATATTATAAATTACCGAAAGAGAACGGAATGAGCCACTTCGGCTTTGTCAGCAGCTGGCCACTCTCACTGAGGAAGCGTTCCGGGCGGAACACTTCCGGGTCCTTCCAAATGGAGGGCTCGTTGAATAATGACCAGAACGAAGAGATCACGATACTTCCACGTGGGACAAAGTAGCCGCCCAGCTTGAGGTCATCGCTTGCACTGCGTGCAAAGCAAAAAGATTAGGAGAAAACTTGGTACAGGGAATAACTTAAAGAGACGATTACATCGAAGTACCGCAGCTCGAAGTTGTCCTTTCATTACTTTAATTCGCCCCGATAACGGCGCGGCGTTTACAAATCCGCAAGCCTTCTTGGGCATGTATTAAGGTGCGTAAAGAAGACATATATTTGATGATGATTAGTGGCATTTGTGTGGCGCAAGGCCCAGGGTTTGGCCAAACAGCGCCACGTCTCTTTATGTGGTATTAGCGATGACCAATGATTATGATGGCAGAATGCATTATGGCTGTACAGAGTCCTAAAATCACGTGCTATAGAAGCGTAAAAGATATTTTAGAGTATAAAATTATGGCAGTGAGAAGTGATGTGATTTATGGGTGTGGGATGGAATGACCATTGATCATGATATCTACAAGTGAGAGATGGTAAATAGCACGAATGCTTCCCCAAGGCCCTTAAGGCGAAAGGCCGGGAGGCAGGTGCTTTCTGTAATGTAGCTACGGCAGCAGCAACATATCTTCAGAGGTCGTGCTACGGATTTCCTGGGTATATGACGTGAAAACTATGCACAGGTTTTAAAAACGTAAACAATGATTGATATTTAAAAATGCGGTTCTCTACGTATGAACATCGATGGATGCAGTGGTATTTGCTGTCGGTAGGTTAATGGAAAGTATCTTCTTCTAATAATGTCTCAATCTCCGCATTGGATCAGAATGTGAAACACGGTAAGCAGTTCACCGCGTTTCTCACGCACGGGTGGATCACCATTAGACAGAAGGTATGCATGTTTGCTGTGTGTGTGTCCTGTTCTTAACCTTCTACTGGTAAGTGTCATTTCTGTGCGGTGTGACTTCTGGCGACTAGTTCGCAAGATGCCCCTTGATAACGTGTAGTTTGTTTTACGTTTACCTCTCCAATGAGCGCTGCCCTGAGCTTTCGTTTTAGGAAGGGCTTTAAGCCTACTGCAGGAACAGCTATGGATGTACCGGCAGCGTTTTCGTATACAGATGCAGCTAGCTGGTCCGCCAACACGTTTCCTTGGATCTCGCGATGCCCTGGCAGCCAGCACACTACAACATGCTGTTTGAGTGGGTACACCATGCATAAATGTGAGTATAGCAAGAGAAAGACAGAATTTTTGTGCTTTTTCAGAGCTTTCAAAACTTTCGCCACGCTTAGGGAACCAGTGTATATCAATGCACTTTGTAGTTTCGATTGTTTAATGCGCATAACGGTCGCAAATATTCTAAAGCCTCTGCTGTGAAGATGCTTGTATTATTAGGCTGCAGAACGCCGACATCTGAAAAAGATGAACCGACCGCTGCGTAGGACACATAAGTGTGAGACTTTGAGGAATCTGTAAAGAATTCAGGACAAGTGTATTGGTGCTGCAGTTCGAGGAAGTACGTACGGATATGTGCAATAGACACGGGTTTCATAACTTCCATGAAGGGCAAGTCAGAGTCTATAAGCTGCCGCTGCCACGGCGGGAGATTTGCAGCGGGAACCACCAAACTTAGTTCTAGAAGTGGCACACCCATTTCCTCAGCTAGGCCCCTCACAGGAAGAGCGTAGTGCTGTCTCACGGCAGAATGGTAGGAAAAAATCGCAGAAGTGGACAAATAATTGATTGTTTTGTATTAGGAGTGTTCTTTGACTGCGTTAACTTTCAGAAAGTATACAAACGACACGCAAAAGCTCTGCAGGTGGAGCAACCACTCGTTTCATTCAACGCGTGGAGGCTTTTTTCGGGGCTCGTGCGAAAAGCAACCGTAGAAAGAAGCATGCCTAAATGGCGTACAGGTTCGAGCATCTTCAAGGTGTTTGCTGTTAGATTATCGCCCCGTAATCCAGGCACGTCTGTATGAGGCGTTTATACAGATTTAAGAGACACTTCTTGTCACTACCCTACGCACTGCGTTACAACACTTTTAGAATACTCATTGTTTTCATGCACTTGTTTTTTAAACACTTGATGTGTGTTATGAAGGTAAGCTTCGTGTCTAGGAATAGGCCTGAGAATTTGCTACGCCTTTACAGACAGATGTTGACCATGTAGGTCAATGTCCAGATCGGGCTTAAGGGTCTGTCTTTCTGAAGTGCCTTTTTCATTTTTATAAAATTTTTAATTTTTTAAGACAAATTGTGCAACTCAAGACACCACCTTGTGGCACTTTAGGTTCCTGGAGCAATGGTCGGGACAGTACAATTCCTACTTGTACAAGGAACCTGCGAATGGACAAGCAACTTTCTATTATGATTAGGATCCTACCTCGTACACCTAAGTGTGAGACGTCTCTAAGTACGCCAAAGCGTCATGTGGCGTCAAAGGCCTTGTTCTATTAGTCATTATTTAGCTTTTTCATGTAAACTTGGCCCGGTTTTTATGTATGTATTTAGCCCATTACTAATTAATTTTCGAGTAGGTAAGTTTGATTACACATGTGGAACTGATCGTCTGAGTAAACATCAGTGCAGCCTCCTCAGGTAAGCGTTAAGGTTATTTTTAGTTAATTATTGAGTGAATATAAAAGTAGCCAGTCAAGTTATTTTGAGTTTGAATTGAGATCGATACTCGCCATCGCATATGGTTAAGCGGGCTGACAGGCTTGCACCGCATCGTCTCCCAAATGAACGCTTGTGCGTAGGGCATCTTCAGGCGATCATTCCATGTAATCCTTGATCCAGGTCCTTTCTCTTCGATAACGGCGTCAGACTCGGCTCTCACGAGATTCTGCTGATGTGGCTTAGCAGCGGACATCACCAACAGCCACTCGAGTGCGGTGCCCGTAGTGCCTGTGCCACCACTGATGAAGGCCGCTCCATGGCCGATGAGCAGTTTGCCTGCGGCGTAGAAGTCGGGAATATGCGCTGGCGTTGAATACTGATGCAAGTTGACTGAAACAAGCCTCAGAAATACCGCTTGGGATTCATTCATTCTCTTACACCACACGATCGGTAAAAAGCATGACTGCGAGACGAGCATTCGTTGTCTGCCATATGGATGCAGTATGCACTAATACTACTGCAGGAACATATAAAATGTGAAAGCAGCAGGCTATCGGAGCAATGCACTATCAACCATCTCTCGCACTATCAACCACCCAACGGTGAAAAGCAAATAAATTCCATTCCGTCTTCCCCCCTGCAAAATTTTGCCAATGAAGCATGTACTCCGCGAGCACGACATTCATCGACGCTTCGCGATGAAGAAAACTCCCGCACTGTTTTGCGCCGCTGTAACTGTAACTAATTCTTGTTGCATTCGAAGTAAAATTATTTATCGGTAAATGCTGCGAGCGCTCCTGTTGAAAATGGCCGTGAATGCGGCAGAGACCACCGTGGAAGTATGCTGAGAATAACTTGCTGGGAACAACTACTCTGTGCTAAATGTACAAGTGTTGCAGACTTATGAAGAGTGCGTGTTTGCTCGCTTCCTTCCCCTTGCTGCATGTTTGTTCCACGGGGATTCATAACGCATAACCAATGGATCTTCTTTATGCACACAGGCGAACGAACACATTACCGAACAATCTACACATATATCAGTTGTCTCTTGAGCAGTTCGTCTCCCTCCTTACATGTGGCTCTACCTAATCAAGTAACACTGCCCGACCTTATGCGGGCATGGACTTCTTAAACACTGCGCTTGCAGGCATTACGCTACTGTTAAATGGCAGTAAGCCTGTATATTACTCTGCGCAGTGTACTTCAGCCCACTTGAAGTACACTCTAAGAAAAAAAAGAGTCAAAAGAGGGTTACAAAACCATGACCACCTTCGGGTATTCACTTGACCCCTTTTGGAAGGTAGACGCAGAGAAAGAGAGTTCGCATTTCGAGAGGAGTCACAGAACTCTCATGAAGCGCGTTTCGATTGGCTTCCGTGATGGAGGTGCCGCCGTATGCGCCATACATATCGCGCGTTTGCCGTTCGGCGCCGTTGAGGGGCCCGCCTGTCGCTCTGGCGCCGCAACGTCGCCGCCGGCGTGGTCGCGAGGGCGCGATGCTGGCGAGACGCCTACTCCTCCATGCCTGCCTACGCCTGCTGCGTCCTCTCTCCGTCTTTAGGTGCGTCAGAGAACATCGTGTTGGTTGCGTTGGTCACGCTGGTCGCGCGAGCGGCGCCCGGCGCGACTTGTAGTTTTGAGTTCGAGCGATCATGCGGATCTGCGGTGGCGGTCACGCCAGGCTCCTTGCTCGAAGTGACGCTTGGAGTGAGGAATATTCTTGGACTTGCGGACACGGACAACATGCGCCTGTTAACGGTTAGTGTACTGCTTTCGTATGTACTAATTACACAGCTTTAGCTGGGCGTCTGCAGCAGCTCTGCGGAATTAGGCTGCGGAAGCAGGCTGTCAGCCATTTCCAACAGTAGCCTGCTGTTGCAGGATGTCCAGTTAAAACAGTCACTTAACGAGTTGAGACCGCTATGCGCGTTGTTGTGTAAGTGATTGCATGGCCTATAAAATGAGTGATGCAATCATTTATCAAGGGCGATTTCTTTCTGATCGCACATTGTGTCTGAACTGCTGAAAGTGCTTGATATCGTTTTGAGCTGCGCTTTAGTCTACGTCATAATAACATTTCCAACGATACTGTGGTTGGACAAGACGACGTAGGAAAAAAGGTGAGTGGCACTTACGCAAAGAGGCCTAAGCCAATTGCGTTTGTTGTTCTAAAAGAGGCTCACATCATCTTGTTCTGCAATTTTGTCACCAAGGGACATGTTACAAAAACTATTTGGAAGTTGTGTTTTACACGATAACGGCAAAAAACATGGTTCCTTACCATGCTTGTTTGCATTTGTTGTTTTGTTGTGAGCCTTCATTATGTTTGTGTAAATCACTTATTGTGTAGGTTTTGCAAACTCTTACTACGATTCCGTTTTGTCATCATGATATTACATTTTTCTTTTCAGGTACCATTTTTCATGGCTGCTCACGCTGAAGAGGAGCGACAACATAGCAAGTCACAAGTTAGATTCCTCCAGCCGTCACGACTTTTTGATTTACTCATAACCATAAGGAATAAATATGGAAAAATGATGCCGATGTCTGCAGTTTATTTTGCACGACTTGACACTATGCACATCGCAGTCACACATTTTCGCGCTTTCTGCATTACTCTGCTGGAAATGGCGTGTTATTCTGACGAGTTTTATTAAAATAATGTTAAAATTGAACGATTCTCTTTTTGCAGTCACTGGGCACAACGGCAAGCATTATTGAGTTGCTTAAAATGAACACTTCACTATTTCCAGCAGTAGTCGCGCAAAAAGTAGAGCAAGAATCAACTGAGTAGCTTAAAATAGCCGTAGAGTCGCTTGACGCTTCGGTGGATGTCAATTGACCCGCTTAGGAGCGTCACCGGCAAGAGTCGTCTGACTCCCTCAGAAGTGGTAGTGTGATCCTTCGCATAAGAGTCCTCCCACTCTTCTAAAGAGGGTCCGGGGACTCTCCTGAGCGCGCCGACTCTGACCCACCAATAGAGTCACCGTGTCTCTCCAAAGAGAGTCGTATACGTGGCAAGTCATAACTCTCCGAAAAGAGTCACACATACTCTTTTTTTTCTTAGAGTGTACGGTAACAACAATGGTAGTTATCGTTGTTCGCACAAAAAAAAAAGGCTATCAAGTTGTTCTCTTTTTAGCCTTGCACTGATCGGCATTATCGAACTGATCGAACCAAATTCAGTTTCTCACAAATTTTACCGTAGCGTTTGTCTTAATCGCCGTTGAAGAACGCGTTGGTGACTTTGACCAGCATGAATATTAAAGATTCCGTGAGGCTTCGTCGTCTGATACATTTTTTTTCCGATATGCCACACAATAAGAGCAACATGTGTTTGCAAACCAAAGTAACGCTATGTTCCACGTCTGCATCGCAGATGACATCAACGTAGGGTGTATTGGTTTCCATCGTTGGGTAGCGCACAAATTGACAATGTTTTTGCGTCCGAGATTATGTCAGACAAAGACGGATAGTTTCTGAAGGTTTACTCGCAATGCGTAAGTAGTTATCACACTCTTTCTTTTCTCTCGAGTGACATAAATAAAGTTACACTTGAACACTCACGTGTGAAGGTTCCGATTGCCTTCTGATCGATTTCTCATTTTAGAGATGAATCCATCGGCAAAGTTCCGTACTGTGCCCTCCTGGTACGACCCTTCAATATCGCTCATTATCTGCCTGTGATGAAAGGAAAGGAAAAAAAACGGCAGATCCCACGCACTATGGGAATCGATGTAATGCGAAGCAGCCAGCAAGGAGCAAATCATGCTGTAAATAATATGCATGTCATGATTTACATGTTAGGACCTGTCATTTATGTTCGTCATACAGTCACGTCACGTAATACTAATTTTGGTGTACATCAAGCTAGCGAACTGGACGCAAGCATACCATGAGCGTGGCATGTAAATGGCATTGCAGATGACATGCATGCCAATATTTTCATGTTACCATCAGCCACTTATGTTCGCTATACAGTCACATCCCGCAACACCAGTTTTGGTGTATATCAAGCTAGCGAAACGGCAGTGAGCGTGCCATGAGCGCGGAATGCAAGTCATGTTGCACATGACATGTCATGATTTCCTATTACCACTTATCACTTTATGTTCGTCATACAATCACGTCGCTCAAAAGGACGCTTTGTACATTCCAAAGTGTGTTCGGCGAAAGCTTGCGGCCATACGAGTGACTATGCCATGTCTTTTTTTAGACTCTCAGTGGTATGGCATACAAATGGATTGTGTGCGTGTTTTTTTTTAAATTTTTTACCTCGAATCGCAGAGAGACGCTAGACTAATGTGCGTCCGTTTCGCATGCGTTCGTATTCTCGCGCTTTGCGCATCGTGCAGACGCCATCCGCGTTCCAGCGCTTAAATTGACGGACACTTTCTAAATTAAAAAATGTGTTCATCGAAAGCCTGTGCCCATTGGGACGGGGTCGGGCAGAATGGGACGCTAGGAATATAACCTCCTTGCATTGTTATACACACTGGGCCCAGCGACGCTAGGCAAGCAAAGCGCGAGCGCTGTACAGTCCAACGCGGGACCGGCGTCGGTTTGCGCGCCCCGGCGGCCACCTGGCACCGTGCCAGGGCACGGCCGGAGGGACGGACGGACGGACGTGAGCATGAGACATTAAAGGCTTTCGCCTTAAAAATTTTGTGTATATTAAACTAGCGAAACGGCCACGAGAGTGTCATGACCATACCATGCAAGTCATGTTGCACATGACATGTCATGATTTCCATATTACCGCTTGTCATTAATGCTTGTCATAAAGTGACGTCTATCAATACCAAATTTGGCGTATATCAAGCTAGGGAAACGGCCACGAGGGTGTCATAAGCGTGGAATGCAAGTCATGTTGTACATGACATGTCATGATTGTTACGTATAAATGTATGGGTCTCTAGACTTCAACGCAACCAGAGATAAATTAGCAATCCTAAAAAATTCTGACTATAATATGTTGGAGTAGGTTCTATGAGAGGCAGGAAAACCGCGAATATTCGTGTAGCGAAGTCATCATAAACATATGTTTTCACGAGGTGCTCAGATGAGTTCTTAGGAGTCATGGCTAAAAGCAGTCCCATCATATGGTCTTAAAATTTGTTCGCAAAAAATAAGTAAGTTAAAGTTGTATATTTGCGAAACTGGAAGGGGGAAACGAAATGTAAAGAGCGTAGAAAAATGTACAAGCACTGTTGATAGCTTAATGATGAGCAGGGGACATTGGCTACGTTGTTACTGTGTTACTAAATACCCAGTACCTTGCCATCCACCGGAATTGTGTACTCAGCGGACATGTCCTTTGGTGAGCCGTCAGAAGATATTACTACTAATGAAAAGCTTTCGCGAATGACGTCAAACACCTCTTGAAGCTTTTAAAGGCATTTATGAAAACAAACGCGTATTACATTTATCATAGACAAATCTCTAAATTGAGCGGAGTACTAGATGCTTGCATGCAATTCAACGCAAGAAATATCACCGCTGGTGTTCAGGACAACACTTCTTGATATACTCACTCAGTGAAGCGAGTTCTCCGAGAAAATGCGCCCCTGAGTCTCCCGTGTGAGCCGAGCCCAAGGCAGGAAAACAGCGATCGTAGCCACGGGAAAAAATTTATGGCCAAGAGCTGATCGGAAAGCGCCACGACCAGTTGGATAGCTTCGTTGATGTTTGCCCTCTGCGGATGATCTGGCCCAAACCGCTGGCTCGCCAGCAGCATAGTCATGATATTAGACACACTGGGGGTGAGAAGGTCCAACGGCATTATGGGATCACCGTTGCGAGCATTCAACTCGTCCAGAAGATGGGAGAGTTCCTTCTGCGCATGAGATCACATCACGAGTTAGCAAATAAGCGAAATGTATTGACATGATGAAGCGGACTAAGTGATATCAGCTGGACTTCTCGAGCGGGCCTCCGATGGTCGGCTTTATGTAGTCGCTGGCTTGTTGAGCCAAATAAAAAAGTGTAGATTGTTACAAATATGGATGGACTGAGTGTGTTGACTACGTTCAGATGCACTTGCACGCGGTTGAAACGGGCTTGGTCAGCTTGTCGTCTGGTTACAACTCTTCCCATCCAGGCTGTCTAACCGAGCCTTTTGAATGCAAAATGAAGAAACTGAAACACGCTGCACCCGGATACTACATTGCCTGTGATAAATCCCGAAATCAGCCGTTATGCTTTTGGGGTGCCCGCGCGTAAGGCAGAAACAACAAAAAACATTAATGATAGCAGTGCTAAGCAGAGTGTAGCGTTGGGCGAGTTGCCTAACAAAATAGGATAATAAAAGACCTGTGGCACAAAGAGAACAAGAAAAAAGAAAAAAAACATGGCTGATCCCTCTGTCAAAGGAATCGGTATAACACGAAAGTGAAACGTGTATTCACAGAAGTAGTTGAGCGTTTATTGTGCATTGTTTCGCCACAAGGGCGAGGAAATGAATGCTACAGCAACAAATTGTAATCTGACGCGAAGAACGGCAAGCAGCTCGAAACATGCAGCGCGCACCTCAAGCAGAAAAGACGCACGAAATGAGCATACACAGGACGAGCGCAGGCTGTCACAGCTCGACAGTTACACAGGACGAGCGCGGACTGTCACAGCTCGACACTTAAAGCGCGCTGCTGTAACACAAAGAAAGACGCACGAAACGAACGCACAAATATACAGAAGACGAGCGTGAACAACTGACGCAATGGTTACTTCGTGTGTGAGCAGCGCGCTCCTTTCGTAAACGCAGCCGCTGCGGCGAGCGAAGCGACTTTCGTGCACTCTTTAACCACTGTATCTTCAAAGCAAACTTGCGGGGGAAGCAGTGGAAGCACGACGTACAAAGCGCCCCAATGCCCCGATCAGGAGATAAGCGCCCTGCGGACGAGCCACCACGCCCCGGTGGAGGCGCGCGCTCATCGCAGCGAGAGGCGCGACGACCTTCAGAGCGCGCACTTCGTGTCACCTTTGCGCCATCTCGCTAGTGATGACGAAAACGCGCTGAAGTCGACGAGCTCCGAGGAGCGCCAACGGTATGTGGTGTATATAAATAGCTTGCCGTTAGCAAACTGAGGTACGAACGCTCCAGTGGTACAGTGGTTTCGCGCCGCGCGCTGGGGAGCGAGTGGTCGCAGGTTCGACGCCCGGTGACGGAAATTTTTCTTCTAGGTTTTCTTGGATCTCAATATGTTAGTTTATATTTTACAACGTCATATCCGTGACGGAAATGCGTCAGATGAGCCGTGGTGGACCCCGGCATAAAACACTTTCGTGTTAAAAAGGAAGGATGTCATTTTTCTGGAATTCTCCACACGAGTTCGTTTAGCCATATATTATTCGGTCGGAATTCTTTAAGTTGAATTCGTCAGTGCTTACGGCAGCTGTTAGTCGTAATATTATGTTTTCGAATGCCAACCCGACAATACCTCGGCTTGTATGTAGATGTTCGGCAAATCGTCACTGCCTCGGTGACCCCAACCTGAAACGTTCACATTCAAAACCAGTCGCACTTGCATGGCCTTGCATTTTCATAACAGCACCTCGCGCTCTGGACGTTCACGAGTATTTGTGAATGTCGTATTGCTACTGACCCTGGTGAAAAATAACTAGAACTCAGTATTAAAGATCCGTAATAATAATAATAATTGGTGGGGTATAACGTCCCAAAACCACGATATGATTATGAGAGACGCCGTAGTGGAGGGCTCCAGAAATTTCGACCACCTGGGGTTCTTTACCGTGCACCTAGATCTAAGTACATGGGTCTCGAGCATTTTCGCCTCCATCGAAAATGTGGCCGCTGCGGCCGGGATTCAATACCGCAACCTGCGGGTCAGCAGTCGAGCACCACAACCACTAGACCACCGTGGCGGGTAGGTTATTGTACATTCGACCAGTACTGTTATGTACAGTGCGACGCCACTGCGCGGTAAAGAACCCTCGGTGGTAGAAATTATTTAACGTCCTGCATTGCGGCATGCTTCATCATCATATCGTGGTTTTCATTTTAGCTCTTAAAACGCCAATAGTTACAACTATAACACTGTCCCGATGCCAGCCCTCTAAGAGCAGAGTAGTTTGTTCGCTGAAGGTGTTTTCTATTACGACCTGCGCTGGAGCCAAATGCTGAATTCTAGCTTAGCCTTACACGCCACCACCGTGAATGGGCTACAGTACGAACGCACGTCCAGCTATGTCAATGTCCATGTATGACAGATGTGCAAAAGAGAGAGAATTAAACTTTATTTTTATGACGGGGCTGGGGCATTTGAAACAAAAATTGGGAGTTTTACGTGTGCAGCAGCACTTCTATATTTAGGTAAGCAGTGCTCTATAAGAACACCGCATGAATGCTGAACTGTGATCGTTAAACACATGTTTGATTCAAAATACATTTACATGCGTGCAATCTGCGCCTCTTTTAATGTAATGGTACATTCCATAATGTTCACACGGTTAATGTCACCTGTATGTGCGCCTCCATAACTGGCGTGCCTGACCCAAGCTCCTTCAACATCTTCAGGAAGAAACGTCGATGTTCTTGCCAGATTGGTCCATTCAGCGTAATCAAACCTGTATAGATAGCAACACTACAGTAAAGCGACGTTCCTTCGCTAGGATGCTTTAGTGAAAGGAACACTAAAGTCAGCGAAAAACTTTCGCTGGCGCGAAAGCTAACTGCTTGTGAATGTCTAAAGCGTCGATATCATGTACAGTAGACATTTAGCAATCCAGAAATTGAGGGGAATGTCCGGCACGTTTCAGCTGCAGGATCCCAGCCTAAAACTCTCTCATGGCAGGCAACTCAATTATTAAGGGAAATGCGATTCGGGAAAAAAAAGTTGCGTTAATCTGTAGCCTAAGACAATTAAATTGTAGCTGTATATATATATATATATATATATATATATATATATATGATTTTATGCTGACTTCAAATATGTAATTAGTTTTATAGCAAGTTGTACAGTTTTCATTTTGTGCCATGGCAATGTGTAAAGTGTAGTTCGTTTCAGACAAACCTTTTACGCCACTAAATTTCTATGGTTCTGAGCCATTAATGGCTCATATTGCTCTACATTAACTGTAAAATGCAAATAACTATCAAGAAAGTGCCTATAAAACATTTTGATGGTCCAAGAAAAATTGTAATGCGAGAATTCTTAGAATCTTCAGCCCATACTAATTTCTTACTAATTGTTCGTAATAATTATACAAGCGAGATCGTGTTTTAAAGGAGATACTTTGCACCCTTCACATGGCAAGGAAAATGTGGGCAGAATTTCAACCTGACCGGCCTAATAGAAGTACCAAAAAACGTGCTTTCCAAACTCAAGAAGTTGCCCAAAAAATGGATCTTGAGAAAAACGCATTTTAAAGGTATAAGTGAAAGCTGATCTACGTGGAAGAGATTTGTCAATTAAGATGATTTATTCTATCATGAAAGCTTGGCAATCGTGGTTATTTTGAGCATATGGTTTTAGTGAACCCCTCGTGCGAAATGCAATGGCAAGCAGCCAGGTGACAATTTCCAGGGGACGCTAGACAATCAGGACTTCTTAGAACTTGATTCATGGCTGCGCTAAAAACACGGACAACAGAGGAGACATACACACGATGCGCCCATCGTGTGTATGTCTCCTCTGTTATCCGTGTTTTTAGCGCAGCCATGAATCAAGTTACAAGATTGCACCAACTGGCCCAATTGAAAGCGTTACTGCAGGACTTCTTAGATTTTTAGTAGCCACCTTGTGCTCTTTAAAAGCGATTTTGACCTATTTGGAGTTTAATTACAATCTTCATTTTTTTTGTCGTGAAAGTAGAGAAACTAAACTTGTGAAAGCAAATAAAATGAAAAATATGTAATTTTGGAAAAAAAAACGCGTTTTTTGACTGGCATCTCCCCTTAAGTGAAGTTACATGAAGCAGTCTTTCACCGAAACTTACCTTTCGTCTCGCTTCAAGGAGTGACTTGCCCAGTGGGACCCTTAGTTCACCGGCCTGCCTAGAGCTACATTGCCATTGTTCGAGTTTATCATTTGTGCGTAAATTATTTGCGTCAATGTCGTGCTGATTATTCGCGGCCTAGATGTCACAGCGTTTGTTGTGACTGCCCTTTATTAGATGTGAAGCATCTTATGGCGAAGCTTAATCCGGTGGTGGTGGTGTGCCGCGTGCCCACCCTTACTGCGCATGCGCGAACCCCTTAAAAAATAAAAATAAAAAACCTCCTCTCCCCCCTATCTCTCCTCTATGCATCCCTCCCCGCGGCAACCACACCCTCACTGCGCATGCGCCTCCCCTCCTCTCTCCCCTCTTACACTCCCCCCCCACTCTCCTCTAGGCATCCCTGCCCGCGGCGTCTAAACTCCCACTGCGCATGCGCGTCCCCCCCCTCTCTCTCCTCTCCTACGCTTCCCCCCTCTCTCCTTTAGGCATCCCTGCCCGCGGCGTGCACACTCCCACTGCGCATGCGCGTCCCCCCCTCTCTCGCCTCGCGACGCCGACACAGGCAGCGTCTGCTAGCGAGTTTCTTGGTTGAAAAAACCGACTGCTCGCGCTGCACAACCGTTCACTGGCCATATCGCAATGGATATTGACCTCCAAGGTGGTGCCGGTGGGACATTTCTCCTGTGCGTTGTTGAACAATAAAAATTCGCAGCGTGCGCGTTAACTAAAAGCGGAGTGCGGGTCTCTGTGTCCAGTCGGAGTCTTCTGTCTCTCATTGCCCATTAGCAGTGATTGGCATGTTCCAGTAGGAAGCACTGCTCCATCACTGCCTGCTTTGCGCCTCCCCAGTTTTCTCTCCTGCGCAACGCTGCGATGAGAGCCAGCGTCAACGCCGCCGCCAGTGTAAGCGTTAGCGCCCGCTGCTTCACATCTACACATGGTTCCCTTTAGCGGGAGATGGTCTAATTTTTTGAACTGTTTCCATATATGACCACCTGCAACAGAGGTTTCACAAGCACCACCTATGCATTTCCAGAGATTGGTATTCGCCCGAATAACAGCGTCAACGAGGTGAACACTCCATTATATAACGATGGCGGACTTTATAATCAGCGCAATGTATACGTTCACACTTTTTTTCGCTTCGACACTCTCGCTCTTTGACACTCTCGCTGGGCATTCCTCCTGCCACATTCTAGATTAAATGGGCTACAGGCGGTTACATTAAGGCTTCTACAGACACGGACGTTCTATAAACCTGTCGTCATGAATGAAATTAATCCGGACTGTGGGGGGTTTCACTTTATTGTAGTAAATGCGGGGGTTTGCCCGATTTAGACCATATGCTTTGGCACCACTCGGTGCTGGCTCTTGTTGGTTCTGAAGGTGAACAGCGCGTCACTAAGCAGCGGATGCTGAATAGTGACGTGCTGGCGGACCAACTGAGTGCTCTCCAGAGTGCCCGTGTGGTGGCAGAGGAGTCGGCCTCTAAATTCCGACGTGGGAGCGGCCCACATCAGTCTCGGACTGAATCCTCAGGACCTCAATAAAGTTATTCATGCCATACCATATACCAAACGTGCCGCACTTACTTTGAGTGGGATTCGAACACAGGGGGAATTCCTCAGGTCTGCATAGAAGTGCGTTGTGGGATAAGGCTTCCTCCACAGAGTCGTAGTCACACAGGAACACAACGTAACGTGAACCAAGGTGAAGCCTGCATAGACGTTACAGTTTCACTATGCATGCTCTCAGTCAATACGGACATATTTGATTTGAAAAAATATCTGATAAGGAGGCAGCATTGTTTTCATGATTTGGGTTGATTGGTTACGTGCTCGTATCGCGTTAGTCATAAAATTTCCGTGATATCAGTGATGCAAGCCAATCTTAGGAAATCTTCAGTTTTCAAGTACTGGGCTTGATTTTTTCGTTGTCCCAAAGAAACACAGCCGTTTTACAGGTATATAGAGCGGAGTTTCAAAAATCCTAGAGGGCAGCCATTTTCTGCCGGGAGCTTCGAGATCGATTGAACGAACTAGCAAGAGAACATCTAGCCTGTTTTTACTACCGGCTTTAGGCGCAGACTGGCGATAGCCGGAGTCACGAATATAGACCCCTGATGTAAGCGTAGGTGCGAGAGTAAAAATGTTTGGTCTATAGAATACGTGGCCGATATTTTATGCCCCCCCCCCCCCCCAACACAAAAAAAAAGAAATGTATTTTTTTTTTGCACTGCATCTAAGCAAATGTATGGGATGGAGGGACCCTAGTCCAGGCAGAGGTAATGTGCCTTTAGTCCCTTCTACCCAGGCAAATTTTCTTCTCGTCTAAATAAACTGAATGAATGAATGAATATCAGTTCCGTTGCCATAGTGAAGTAGCATTGATATCTTCCTGCTTTCATGGCTGCTTCCCACATGGAACGCGTGCGGTCATTCTTCCAGTATTTTACAGTCCTGTGGTGGGAGGGAAATATGCAAACTGCTCGGATTACTTTGCGGATACACTTGCGGTAAAGGTGCAAAACTTACCCGAATATATTGCCATATTTCTTCCTGAGTGTTTCGACCCCCCGAGTGTCCATCCGCGGAGATGAAAGGCAGGTAACCCACAAATGGAAACCCAACGAGGGCCTGGTGGTAGGTCCGTGACGCAATATCCTTTTCAGCACTTTCCACACATCTTGCATTAGAACTGCTGCCAATAGAGTGATCACGCTTACGACAACGTAAGCACAAATTGTGCAAAACATTCTGTTCTGCAGGTTTTCACCCACAAATGGTGCTGCTTCTCTTATGTCTTTGTGATCAGCTGATGTTGTCCACCTGCCCTGAAACAAAAGCTTTCGTCTTATGACACAGGTGGGTGAAAAGGCGACGACGAACAGACAACATATACATGAACATTATCCCACATTATTAGTTGAGTGAAAGTACATCCACGCGTGCGAAAGATTGTGAACCACATAAAGAACGCGGTGCACGGAAAACAACCAATAACATATACATAGCAACGATGGAAGGGACTGATTTTACAAGGTGAGAAAGGTGAGAGATGGCTTATTTCAGCCGAAAGGGGCAGGATGGTCAGCCTCACAACGGCTGGCTGCTCGCGCATCCTTCTACCTCCTCCTCTTCATGGCTCCAGCGAACTCTCGCATAAATCTGCATAATGCGTAGACAAATCTATCTAGGCATGTTCCCTAATGTTTGAGAGAGGATATCGCGTGCGTCAACATCGAACCACAGGAACTTCTTTTAACAGCGGAGCTATTCCAGTGCTGAACCTGAGGACAGATGTGTGTCTGCGCTGGTCACGCTCGGGTTCCCTGATACCCTCACAGATGGCGCTACTGCTTTGGTCGCGGACGAAGCGGTAGCCACACACTGAAATGGCGAACCGCGGCTTGAGCGTGAATATGGCCTAAGGTCGTCCTACAAGAAACTGACTCCCAGGTAGTGCCATAGATATCGTAACTGTCTCGGTCGCGAACGAAGCGGTGGCTGCAAAGTTAAATAGGGAGGCGTGGCTCCAACGTGAATCAGAACAAATCGCAGGAAAAGCGCAGTAGAACCAGAGCTCTACTGTTTCTGCAGATTTCCCACTCGGTGGAACTGAGATAAGTTTTCTCTTGACTCCTGCATGGTTTGCCACATATGTTACTCTCTAACCTTTTGTTGGAGAGTTAACTCTCTCTCTGAGACGTGACTCTCCAAAAGAGTGTTAAGATGTATCTTTCCAAAGAGATGTGTGCGGCAAGTCAGCTGTCACAATACGTAATGGCCAATCCCTTTTTTTTTCTTAGAGCGCGCAAGATGTTTTTCTTAGAGCACGCAAAATTCTGAGCATGATGCCAGTCTCGAGACATCGGTTGGCGTCGTCGCCGCCCTCATGCCCCGTATATGTATATGTATCTATATATTTATAAAAGCCACAAAGAAAAATAATCCAGAAAAATGTTTCTGACGCGCCGCATCGAACGAGGGACCTCTCGCTCTGCAGCGCGCGGCGCTAACCGCTGATCCACGTAAGCGCACGTCTTTCAACGTTCAAACGGCGAGCTATTTATATACAGCGCGTTTCCAGCGTGTTTTCAGCATTACCGGCGAGATGGCGCTGAGGGCGCGCTCCGTGGGGCTTTAGGTCGGCGCCCCCTCTCCGGGCACAAACTTTGCTCGGTGGGGGGGCATGGGGGGGTAGACGCCTGTGCGCACGCGCTTATCTGGCTTGTCTCGCGGTCGGGAGAATAGTACGCCTTAGCCTTTCGCTGGAACGACTGCGTTGTAGTTACCGATCGCAGGAAGGTCACTTCGCTCGCTGCAGTCCCCCCCCGTTTGCGAAAAGAGCATGCTTTTCAAACACAGCGAAGTAAGAACTGTGACACTTCTTAGTTCGCGCTCGTCTGTACCTGTCAACACGTTGCGTGCGTTGTTGTTGTTAGAGCAGAGCGCGTTAAGTGTCGAGCTGTGAATATTTTTTAGTTCGCTCTCGTCCTGTGAGTGTTGTTTTCGTGCGTCATGTGTGCGTGAGC